>JAODJU010000036.1:15733766-15743817 GCA_026776725.1 Gnathonemus echidnorhynchus
ATTAAGCTGAGATCATCACTTGGTTGAGTTTATTTTCTGCCAGACAATCTCTTGAAATTTGCATGCCGATCATGGGTGATAGAAATCCCAACTTCCCTGGTGTACCTGTAAAACAGCAATAGTGATCATAAATTGTTTTATGTAACTAAATATTTAAATTTCATAGCAATGTGTGTATTTTAATACACAGCCATGCATATATGATTATTAATTTTATATCAACACCCTGTGAAAGTTGTCTTCTCTGAATTCAGTAAGAATAACTATTTCTACAGGGAACTTCCACACAATGTCATCTTCCACTTTATGTGGTGCAGTTTTTGTAACTGTGTAGCTGATTTCTGCAGTGTTCAGGCAAGGGGTTAAAAGCTGCAGTTAAAGCACTAAGCAAGATAATTAACCTGGGGTAATTAACCTAGGTCATCCTAGTCAGACACTGTTTCCAAAGCGGATGCCAATATGTGAGATTCACCTTTAACCTGCTGCAAACATCTGTTCCAGCTTGTGTCTGTTTCATGGGGCTTCACTGCATTTGAAGCCTGCTCAGTGGTGTCCAATTATTAACTTCTGCGTGGCAGTGGCCCCTCCTCCTCATGGGCTGACTGACAGCTGGGAGCGCACTGCCCACTGGAGAGGGCTTCCTTTATATACAGTAGGACTCCACCCAGTGTCTCCCTGTGCCACCAACTTGCCCTTATTAATGACACAGTCAGTGTTAAGAAGTTATTTAATCAAATGGAATTTAGTGCTGTGCTCATGCTGTATGCTCCATGTAACATAAGCCAGTGAAAACTGACATTCCCTGATATTGGTACCTTCCCTCATGCCTGGGACATGCTCCCGATTCACTGCACCCCTATACCAGATAAGCACTTATGGACGATGCATGGCTGGAACACTGATATTACTTCCTGACCGCCTTGTAAGGTGAATAAATTATTTGTTTATAGCAATGACGTTTGTTACATATTTGTTGCACAGCTTTTTCAGGGCCCCGGTGTCTGGGTCTGTGTGCTTAGAAGCAGATAGCCCAAATATGAAGTTTTCTTGATCGGGTGTGTGAGTAAATGTATCCGGGTGGCCCAGCATATGAATAGACAGTCTGAGCTGGGGAGGTAAACAGGCTGCAGCACCGGCGCTAAGCAGACAGATAGCGGGTGGGCTGCAGGGGAGGCCAGGCCCAGCGTCAGAGCTGCCTGACGGTGCCTCCACCCTTTCAGCTAGGCTGCACGCCCATCCCGTGCTGGTTTGCCTCCGCGGTTTTTTTGCAGTTCACGGTCCACTGGAGTTGACTTGGCTGACTGGGGGGGGGGGGGGGGTGCCTGTTTGGATGTGCCACATCTGGGGGGGACAGCAACACATTGTCAGCAGAACCAAAAGACAAGAGTCTGACAAGAGCGAATGATCCCCATGGAAAAGGAGGTGGAGCAGGGTTGGAGAAACACTCCAGTGCACTGTAGGAATAGCGGCGCGTGCAGTGCGGCCATGCGTTGGCGGGGGAGACGGGCGGGGCTCTGCAGCATCACTCCCGGGCATGTGGCACAGGTTCATTGGATGGGCTTTTTCCTTCCTGCGCAGCGGAAGACGGATGAGAATCAGCTGCATAGCCCCCTTGCTTTGCCTTCCGCTGAGTCTGTTGGCATCGTTTTTAAACAGATGTGTTTGTGTGAAGCAGGAAATCATTTGGGTTGGGATGTAAGAGTAAGCTTGGGTTAGAAACTGAACTACGGGTGAGAATAAATCCCCCCCCCAGCTGTGCGTCTGGCATGGCACATCTCAGACATGTGACCAGGTAAGGCAGAGCACAGGAGTTCAGAGCGGCGTTCGCTGCTGCCACCCTGAGTCGCAGGAGCTGAAGTTGGGGGCCGTTTCATCTGTAAAAACAGGTCATTTTCTGCCCACTCCTTACAGCACAGAGTGAGAGCTTTTCTACAAATCCCCCTCCTGTCACCATCAATCATAATCCCCGATGCCCCCCCAGACACACACGCACCTGCCCCGCTGGGCTGGCGGCCGGTGACACTTCAGCCCCCCTGCTCCCGCCCCAGTCCAGACACCGCGCTGCCTGCCTCGAGCTGCCTGCCTCGCGCTGCCTGCCTCGCGCTGCCTGCCTCGAGCTGCCTGCCTCGCGCTGCCTGCCACCTCTGCCTTTCTTGTGCCTCTCAGGCTTGTAATTGAGCTGCACTGCATGCTGGGGGATTAGGTCTGTAAGTGATGCTGTGGGGGTGGGGGGGCTCTGCGTGTTACAGTAGAGTCAGCAGCCCCTCCCCAAATGTCCTATAACAGACTCACAAAATAAAAATTAATGAAAAAATGTAAAATGTGAACATGACTATGGCTAAAAATACCATGACTTAGAAGGAATGGACAAAATCATTATTACAAATAATAAAATGACACTTAAAGTATAACTAGGGAAGAGAAGGATATCCTTAGCTGAGGTGTTTCAAGGAGATTTTGTCAGAGGTGGACATTTCATGTCCAGAAAGTAAAAATCCAAACCAGGATTTTGTTTCAACCAACCAGTTGAGTACTATATGGTTGTGAATCTTTATGCTCAGCAGGTTGGTTGGAACGAAAGGTGGTGGTGTGCAGGTATCTGGGCGACCCTTCGACCTTTTGGCCCTGTGGCCCCTGCTGTGAGAAACAGAGGCAGGTAAGCAGCACAGAGTGGGCTTGTAGGCATCAGCACTGGGTTCGGCCCCCTCAGTGCAGAGCGGGTACGGACGCATGCGTGGGGCTTATTGATCTGAGGTCTTGGCTGTCAGCGCCCAGGGAGACACAGGCGCCGCTGGGGACAAAGAGAGACGCCTTGGCTGAGAACGATAAAGAGGGGGGCAGGAGGATAACAAGTGTCGGGGTCACTTTGCTCCTCTACCTCAATTAATTTTTGCTCCTGTCTTACTCCAGATCCAGGGAAACGCTGGACCCCAGGCGGAAAATGCAATTAGAATTGGCAACTGCGTTTTGGAAAGTGGAGCCAATCAATTCAAAAATTGACCCCCAGATGCAATTAGTGTCTTGTTTTCATGGCCTTACATCCCCAAGCTTCATGGATGAGAATATTTCCAATCAGGTTAGATATGCTTGTAATTACATTATATGTTTGGATTGTTATGCTGGAGTTTATGGCAAGCATAAGTGGGCTTTCAGCAACCATTGCCAGTGTCACGGTAAAGCTAAAACAGTTGGGAGAACGGAAAAACGTTAGGCGTGAGTTTTTGGCCTAATGAGGTAGAAAGTATGTTGAACTCTAAGGATTTGGAGCTTTTTGAAACTGCTCTGGAATCATGTTTATTTCCCTGTACTTCTTAAGCCGCTTAAGCCTGTTAGCAGTTTAGCTTTGCCTTATTAGTGCTGCCCCGTGTGACAGATCCAGCACACACCCAGTGAGCCTCCCACCAGCTTCTGATCCCTGCAGGTCCAGGTTCAAGCTGCCTCTTACAAACACAGGATACCGTAGGAGCATGTGTGGGCGCCTGGGGGCAGGTGGACTGGGGGTGGCTGCTGCAGTTCCTTATCTATGGGTCACACTGAACCACAGGAGGGTGTGGGAGTGAGGATTACACCAACACAGCATCACAAGGCCTCAGACACCCATCTCCACCTTCTGGAAAACTTCTCCATACAGGTAATGGCAACTGACTTTTGAACCTGCCCAGATGCCCAAAGTTTTAACCAAAACCAGCTCAGATTCTTCCACCACTACTTTGGGCAATAAAATGTTCCATTATGTTATCTTTAGCTCCTGTGAGCGGTACTAAATCGCTTCCATTTGAAGCTCCTCTCCTGCAAATCCAGACTTGTTTTCTTATACAGTCTTGATGGGGGTGGGGAGGATGATTCCCTGGGCCTTGAGATGATCAAGTCACATGACATAGTGGAGCCAATCCTGGGAAGCGATTATCCCTGGCACGGACTAAATATACCACACTTAAGCTCCTTAACAGCACATTTAACGTCAAGACAGGTTTCTCCTGGTAGTTATTAAAGCTGAGGTGTCAGGTTTTTTTTTGCTTATAAACCTCCGCTCTTAGTGAGGTTTAGTCGCTGATGCTGATTCTTTAGGCAGTGTGAAGAAAATATGCATTTCGAGGATGTTTAATGTCATTTCATTTGTGGAATTGTGCAGTCCTTGACGTTGAAATACACGCCGCTATATTTCCTTTCAGTTCAAATTTCAATAGACGCGATTAGTCTGTGTCCAATTTTGAATTTTATATAACGCTGGGAAATATGAACTCTTTCTTAGAGTGTTATGCATCACGTCTATGTGGGATATTACACAAGCACAAGTTTGCAGTGTTTGTTTTCCCATCTTTGCTAGATGGAGACACCTTTCCAGATGCTGTAGCTGCAGGGCCAGAGGGACCCCAGCAGCTTCTCTCCTATATCATCCACCATGTTGTTTCCTCCCTTGGATGAGAGCGAAGCACCCATCTGGGCAGCAACACCCACCGCAGGCTCTGATTGGTTAGCGTTCGTTGCAGCAAAACTGGGGCATCGATGCTTTGCCACATTAGCTTGCGTGTATTACAATGAAATATTCATCTCCTGCGGCCTATAAATCAAAAGGTGGTGGGGGGAGGGTGTAACAGGGATGTGAGTTCAGGCACAAAAGTGGTGAAATTTTGTCTCTCACTCCTCTGTTCTCTTCTTTGTGACCATGGGTTGTGGTGTCAAGTTGGGAAAATCAGAGTAACCCCTGAACATGTTACACTCCCTGAGACTGGTTTTAAGCTGTTATCTTCATCTGGATGAGTAACCAAACAATTCACTTGATTAAAACTGCGAGTGCGCTTGTTACCTTCTCTCTGTCTGGTGCTGGTTATAATAAATAGGTAGTGAGACACACAGGTATGTAAGGACATAAATTGATTATCCTGCTGCAAAGCATGCTGGGTGAAATGGCACCCTTTTAATCAGTCCCAAAGCAAATGTGTCATGTTTTCATTCCTGGGGGGGGTTATTATGTTGGGCACTGCATCTGCACTTTGCTGCACCCCAGAGTAAAGCTGGGGGTGTGGCGAGGGGAGGGGGGGTGCAGTGAGCGATTGGGGTGTTAATGTAAACAATGGGCTTCGAGAGCAAATCAGTCACCTGCAGGCGAGGATCTCTCTCATTTCCAGCTGCAGCTGGTGGCCAAATGTGCAGCTTAATAAAGCAGCCAAAGAACAGACGTGAGCATGGCTGAATGTCTCAAAAATGGGGGTCGCACAGCGATCCCTCAGCCCCACCCTAAACACACACATACAGTCAAATTGTATCTCCATGCATCCTATTCAAAGACAAAGAATGGCTGTATAATTTTAACAGTTAATCATTAAAAAGTTCCTTCCGTTACTGCTGCAATGACAAAAGGTATTTAAAATATTGCATATCCTTGGAAAAAAAATCTGCATTGCTTAATGTAACCGGCCTGAACACACAGTAGTTTTTACAGAAAAATGTGCACCTAACACAAGATACCTGCAGGGGGCAGCAGGGTGCAGCATAACATCCAAATCCGGGCTGCAAAAGAGTAGAGCTGCTGGTTGCAGTTTGGGATGCCTGTGTCAGGAGCCACTGACAAGCAAACAATACAAAGCTGATAGGATCCCCCTTCGTAGTTAAGTGACCGTATAGCATGAAGGAAGCAGGGATTGTCAGTGCCATGTCCAGGACTCGTCACCATATCGACACACATTTTGATCAAAATGCAATTTTTATCTGGGTATTGCATTTAAAAATATGACTTGCAGATCTCACGGGGTTGAGAATGACCTCTGCCATTTCGCCCAACCTCTATTCCTTTTCTTGTGTGAAGCACAGACACACACACACACACACACACACACTTATTCATGAAACACACTCTATTCACTTATTGCTAACAGTTATACACATACACAGATCCCTCACCAACAAAGACAGAGAGGGATGAAGACAGACAGACAAAATGATTGGAAACTGCTTCATTATTCCTGCCAGAATCCCTAAGGGTCCAGTCCATCCATCCGGGGGGTGGGGGGATCCTGGGTTCGGGGGTGCTGTCAGCCACGCTGTGAGACCCGGTGCTGAGGCTCTGACAGGTTAATGAATGCTGCTTCTTCTCCTATCCACACCCCTTCCTGACATGCCTACCCTGGGAGCAAGGGGGCAGCTTTATGGAGTCAGAGTAATGAGGCGCTCGTTACACACTCACATGGCCTCGTCAATACACACACGCTCTCACACACACACCCATGTGCACTAGGAACACCCTGGCGGAGACATTCGCATCACAATGAGATATGCGTACATGCATGGCTGCATGCATCATGCACACGGCAAGACACACAGACACACAATCGCACACACACACACACACATTTGTATTCATATCTTTGTGGCTTTGTTCATTGGTATGGGAAAAACCGTAATCCCAACATGACGACCTTAGCCCCTACCCAGCCCTAACCTTAACCATAAGTAACCAAACAAGTTGAACAACAAGTCTTTTGGCATTATTAGCCACAGATTTTTATAAAATTGAGTTTTCCCCAGTGGGGACCATAAAAATGGTCTCAGCAATGTCAAAATGACAGGTTATTATAACATTGCGGGGACCAAAATCTATACATAAGACACATACACACACACACAAACACACAGACGCTGACAAACACAGCTGCAGCTGCAGCGTCTCCCCATTGCCCTGTCTAACTGGTGTCAGAAATCCTGCTGAGGGGGTTTGATGTGAGTGTGGTTGACAGTGGTCTCATTTTGCTTTCAGTACTATTGATAAAAACTTGATATCCTTGGCCAGGGTTCCCTTGAATGGCACTTACCTCGTGGCGGTGAGGTGACGGAGGGGCTGTCAGCCAGGCCACACACCCGCCTCCGTGTTTTATGCCTCAGCCCTTGTCAAGCCTCCCAAACCTGGATCGCCTTCCTCCGCGCTCTCATCTCGCTTCCTGTGGTTTTTCTGTGAAGCCGTCGGCTCCCGGCCTTCCTGTCTCTGCACTGCAGGTGCACTAATCCAGCTTCTATATACAAACATATCACAGGCATCCTTTACATCGGTTTTCTCTATTCTCTTTATCCTCCGCCAGCACAGCTCGATTTCGATAAAGCAGGGAGTGGAGGGACAGATGAAAGGTGAAGCCTTTTATAGTGTTTAGTGCAGCATAAACAAGGCAAGGCAGCAATTGCAGGAAAGGTGACAGAGACTAAGAGAGGGCCCAAGGTTCACCTGAACCAGAGGACCCCCGCTGCCCTGGGAGGTGCAGTGACCCCCCCCAGAATACCCCTGTGGTGGGACCTGGCTGCCCCCACACCTAGGCGTGGTGCATGGGGGGTGCTAATGGGATTAAGACAGCGCCGCCCCATGAATGGTGACCTTTTTCGTGCAGGCGTTAGCGTCCCCGTGGACAGCAGACACTCTCCATTCTCTGCTTGGGGCCACTAAACAGGCCAGGATGTCGTGTCACTTTCCCCTCCCACCTGCTTCTCATCATCTTCCTCCTGCCCGCTCGGTGAGGCTCGGAGCCGGAGCACGACGCAGCCACCGTGGGATAATAAGAGAATGAAAACAACCATCACTTCTTGTCAGAAGTGATTGGGAGACGTTGCTGTTTCGTGTGAAGCAGAATGAGATTAGCTAGCCCCCGTTCAGCATGGCAAACATGTATGTGTCTGAGTCCTGTGACCTTGTGAAGCCTGGTAATGTCTTAGGGCTGTGAACTGTCCTTGGACCAGCTGCTCTTAAACAGGTTGGTTCCTGCTATAAGGCAGGAATGTTGCAGTGCAGTGGGCAAGGGGTTGGGCTTGTGACTGGAGCTTCCTCATCGCCCAGGACATTAACCATTATTTTTATCCTGAGCAATGCATTGTCACATTGGTAAATACCAGGCTAAAAATACACATTATGCACGTACTATGTTGCATCTCTTTGCAGATTCTTTTATGTAAAAGGGAAGCAAGTTTGTATGAATCTGATGGCAAAAGCAGATGCTTTCCTGCAGTTATGTCCACTCTAATTGTTTGATGGGGTGGGGGGTCGGGCTGGACAGTTCTCTTGATCTGTCCTGGCCTGGGTTTTTTAAACATGTGTCCTGCATCCTGTTTTGGGTAAATCCCTTGCAGGTGAACAAGATCACTGTACCGCTGGGATGGAGATCGCCAGAAACAGAAAAGCCACTTTGGTCTCTGGTTCAACCATAAATCACAGACTATGAATGGAGGGCTGTTGGGTTTATGGCTTGTCTGGGTAGAAAATGTTAAATCAGATTCCTGGGAGTCAAGGTGTCAACCCTGTAAGCTATACAAAGAGTTGAAAATTAAACACAAATGTCCATGAAAGATGAAACCCAAAGCCATAATTAAAGATGGAAGCCATTTAACGTGTATGAAATTTTAATGACACGTTAATAATTCACTGTTGGCAGATGGACCGTCCTTCCATATGCTTGGTTTGGCCCTCAGTGATGCACGTTTCCGGCTCTGAGTGATTGTTGTTGTGGGCGTGGTTACTGGTGTAGCATTAGTGTAGCTGTTGGTGTTATGGGTGTAGACAGAGCTGGTGTGGTTTTGTCTCCTTTAGCTGCCTTGTGTCATTCGCCGCTATGGGTGTGACTTCCACATTGCATTGTAGGTGGGGTTTGTTCGCCTGTCAAGACAATGGAAAAAGTAAAAACAGGAAGAATACCTAGAGTTTTTTTTCCCTCCAGCTACTCTCTTTCCTTGTCAGTAACATTGGCTGGTTACCCACAGGCTTCTCTTTGGGCTGAGAGTGGCATTTGAAGTAGAACTCGAAGGGCACGCAGCATTGACAAGGACAGCAAATCTGTAAAGCGTGATGGCAGCCTGTCAGGCTTGACGCATTTGTCAGAAACACAAAAGCCACCAGTTCCATTGAGGACAGTTTGCTTGCAGGTCGGGTGAGCTTAGAGGACGGTCTTACACCATGTTGTGCACCAGGGAGGTGAGGCTGTGAAATTCAGTTGTTCACATGACTCTGCGGCCACCGGAGGTTAGCTGCCTCCCTCCACTGACAGCAGTCTGGGTCTCTCCGCCTCTCTCTGTTCATTGTAGATGTGCACACATCTGCCGCCCTCTTCACCTGTATCACCGATGAACCCGCAGGTGTCAATAAGAATAACTGAAGATGGGTGTAATGGAAAGAAACAGGCCCAGCGAAAAGCAAACGCCAAACGTCACCTGGAAAGAGACCTGCTGTCAGATAGAATTTCCTCTCTCTGAATTAGCAGCGGTGTTTAAGATGTGCCTTTTCCGTGCCATTTTCTTGCAGGGGCTGTAGCTCAGGTGCATGCAGTTGTGCATGTGTTGTGATTTGTGCTGTAACTAAGTCAGGCTTTGTCACTGCATTCAAGTGTTGTTCAGCGGGGTGCCAAATGGACCCCAGGACCTCAACCTCAGCAGTAGCCCCTTCACTCCTGCTCCTATTTCCCTCATTCCTGCCTCCTTTCTGCTCTGTTCCTACCTTCTTGTCTCCCTCTTGCCATTCATTCCCCTTCCTGAGAACCACTTACTTTCCGGCCTTATGGATGGAGGAAAATCTCCAACATTCAGTTTATCCCTTATAGTTCTTTAGTATAGGACAGTGTGGCATGGGCACGTTGTACCAGAATGAGATCACAGCAATCCTCAGTCTCCACTCAGAGCTGATTTGAGAAGCACATGCTGCCGCCTGCTGTTTGCTGAGGGCTGATTGGATTAATTCCTCCCAAACTCACCCTATAGCCAATGCATGCTGGTTGTCCCAAATCAGCTGCCTCTTAGACCTAATAAAGTAGATTCTCTCCCAGAACTCAAAGCCTGTTTGCTTGCTCTTGTGGTGTCAGCTGGGGAAGGACTGCGCAGAGCAGCCAGAGACATGCCCCTTTGGGGGGGTCAGACCCAGTCTGTCAGCCCCGCCTTCTTTGCCGATGCAGTTTTACTGCTTATCTGACAGTCTGTTTACAGTGTGATCAGGCAGCACAAAAGGGTTTGGGGACAAGAAAAATGGAACTATATTCTTATCGCGAGTTACACCTGATTGAATCATGTCCAGTCACTTTACATCCAAAGT
>JAODJU010000036.1:15787116-15797973 GCA_026776725.1 Gnathonemus echidnorhynchus
GGAGGGGGGGGCGCAGTGGGTGCATGCTTTGCGCTCTGACATTCCCATTAATCAACTCACATGCAAAACATTGCCCTCTCCCCCTTTGAAATAACCCAAACACAGGTCCCAAACGTGATGATGGCAGACTGGCTTATGAGGAATGTTTACACACGCTTGCCTCGGCCTGTCTGATGCGGCTGTCCCCTTAAAATGATGCCCATATCGAGCTGTAGTGGACTGTCAAGCCTTGCATCTTTTTAGGCTTAACATGCACACACAAACGCGCACACAGACGAGCGAGTGTGCAGGCACCACCTGCTGAGAGTGGGCCCTGACTAGAACTGGCCCAGAGCCGGGTTCATTGCAAGGAGCCCCATAATGAGCGATTCTGGTCTGGCCATTTGTGCCTATAGTGAGTGCAGATGACATGAGTCTGTGTGTCGTCCCAGGTGCTCCTGGACCAGGCTTTGTGCTACAGTGTGTCTCTTTGGGGTTAAATGGTCATCTGTACCAACAGCCAGACAATGAAGAATGTCATAGGGACACGCCAAAGGACCACACCTTTAACGTGCTTTCTTTTAAGGAAAGACCACAACCTTCCCCAAGAAATTACCTTTCATGACCAGATGGTCCAAAGCTGCATAAAAGGAGATTGTCTGATTGATTATTTGTTTTATCTAATTTGATACACATAATTGCATCAACGAGCTGACAGTAATTGGGGTCTGATTTATTTAGAAAAACAAATGATCCATCTGAGCATGTGGCGAGGAGATGGTGGTCACTTACCGTTGTGTGAGAGGGTGGGGGACGGGAGAAGAAGAATGGGAGAGAGGTTCAGTGCAGATGGGAGCCTGTTTGTGGTAGAACCCCAGAGAATTAATCACCTTCTACCTTCATCTGGGTTCAAGGTTCCCCTTTAAATGCTGAACAATGCTAAATTTCAAACGGCCTGAACTAATTTCAATTCAACTGTTTTTTTTTTTTATCATATCACCCCATTACATATGGCCTTAGCATGGCTGGAGTGCTTGATATAAAATTTAATAACAACATTACAAATAGGCTCAAAACAGTTTAAGTTTAAATGACATTTATCTTGGTAGAGCCAAACGTTGTGTAATATGTTTGTTTTGCTGTGTGTCTGTATCCACGGTATTTCCGCGAGTGAGGGTGTGAGGGTGTGATCGCACGGTGATCCCGTCACCGTTTGCTGCAGAGGTGACTGCCCGTGGTTCACGTCTTCTTCAGCATTAGCCGGGAATGTGCCACCACACAGAGCGGATGCTGTTCTTAAAGACGATACGGGTGTTTAATTAAGAAGCAGGACGCCATCGCCTTGCCAGGGCTGATTGGTAAGCTCACGCTAATGCTGCTCATAACTTACCGTCCGCCAGCTTAGCTGAGGTGCCTCCTTCCCCGAGTGTCACTGCCCACCCTGAGTAAACATTTGCAGTTTTTAATTAAAATAAATCCACATTCCGACCAACATTTGGAACCCCCTGGTGAGAAACGCTCTAGAAAAGATACAGAGATTCAGTGGCTGAATTTACAACTAGCTGGCAGTGGGAGCTCAAGCTGTTGGTGAATCTACGCATTCTGTGTTTGACAAACAACATCGGCCAGACAAACACATCAAGAAGCACTTTGCTCAGGAAAACAAATTACAGAGACCATCCACAGATTTCTAAGGGGAAATTTAAGCGGTGGATTTTCTGATCTATTGAGAAAATGTGATTGGGTATAACTTCCGGAAAGCCGAACGATATAAATTCAAATATTTCATAAAAGAAAATTAGTGCAAGGGAATCCATGAGGTGCATCTGTGGCCCCTGAAACACGATCAGACACAGTTCACAAAAAGGTAAAATCAAACAAAATATTGCATGAATGTCTGTGCTGGAATTTAGAATAATAGCCAATCAAGGAAATTGGAAAAAAAAAAAATAAAAATCGTCTGCTCTGTGATACTTTGAGGGATTAATAAATTTCAGACACGGATGGTCTGCTGTGCTTGGATGTTTGTTGTGGCTGGACCACAGGAAAGGATAATTGTAGCTGTTGTCATTTTAGCTCACTAATATCAACAGCTCTACAGATTTAAGGGGGCTTTCTTGTGCTGTGCAGATCAAATTTCCAGCTACAGAATATTTTCTACTATCTCCCCAGCAAGAATGCAATTTTCATTGGCCTCAAAATAACTTGCTAGATTATTATTTTAATGCCATTTCTCTTAGCCATCAAAAAAAAAGAAAAACAGAACTTTCCATTCTGGTTACTGAAGCAATGAACCACTCCCAATGTTGTGATGTGGATTTATTGAAAAACCAAGATGAGTGTTTTTTCTCTTGATCTAATAAAATGAATGGAAATGTTTGTGCACGTGTGAAAGAACTATCCAGAACAGACATATGTGCATTCAAGCGTGTCAGCCATCAAAAAAAAGCCAAACCAACATGAAATCCAGGACTGAGCTCGTACTGTTGAGGGTCCATGGCTGAGACCCATCACGTCTTTGCAGTCTCTGCCTTGTGGTCCTGTCTGCTGTTATTTCTAAAGATCATTTAAATAATCCTCTGTAAGCACTGTCTGAACCTGGGTCACATGTATTACTTGTTTCAGATTATATGCAAGAGAGCTTGTGTCTGTGACCATGTCTGTGACCATATCTGTGTGTGTGTGAGCATGTCTGTGTGTGTCTGTGACCATGTCTGTGTGTCTGTGACCATGTCTGTGTGTGTGTGAGCATGTCTGAGGGTGTCTGTGAGCATGTCTGTGACCATGTCTGTGTGTGTGTGAGCATGTCTGAGGGTGTCTGAGACCATGTCTGTGTGTGTCTGTGACCATGTCTGTGTGTTTCTGTGACCATGTCTGTGTGTGTGTGAGCATGTCTCTGTATCTGTGAGTATGTCTCTGTGTCTGTGAGCATGTCTGTGAGTGTCTGTGAGCATGTGTGTGTATGTGTGCGTGTATGGATTTGTATTTACCACATTTTGTACCAAATGTCCCCACTATGTGATAAAACCTGTTCTTTTTTAGCTTGTTTTCAGGTCCCCACATTATAAACCTCAGTTTAAAAAAATAAAAATAAAAAAAGCTATGAATGTAATCAAAAAACTAAACATGCCAAAAGCCTTGAATTTTGTTTGGTTACTTATGGATAAGCTTAGGGCTGGGTAGGAGTTAAGGTCGTCATGTTGGTATTAGAGTTTTCACCATAGAAATGAATGGAGAGTCCCCACAATGACAGGAATATATGAACTGTGTGTGTCTGCAGCAGAAACACTCAGAGAACGATTACTGAGAAAGGGGGGGGGGGGGGGGGACATCATTTCTCATGCAGTTCCCATACTTGTATTAAAATATCAAGACAAATCGCTGTGTCTGGCCTGCTGACAGAGGAGCCCTCACTGAGAGTGACTTTAAACCGCCAAGTGACGGTGAGAGAGGCTTTTACAAGCTCTAACATGCTGCCTGATGAACAAACAACGAAGCAGGGAAAAAAATCCCTTTACAGTTAAAGATGCTATTAACGGCACTCTAAAGTGACTGGCTTTCTCTGAGTAGGGCTCAGTGTGTGTGTGTGTGTGTGTCTCCGTGCCTGAGTCTTGTTTTGGTTCCCTTTGAAGTACAATCATGGCTTGCAAGCGGGGCATTCCAGCAGGCGTGGCCAGCACAGCACGGACCCTGTACTTCCCAGTGTGCTGTCGGCACAGGTTTAGCCTGCAGTTCTAAAGGAACAAGCTCTTTTGATGCTTTCATGGGTCACCTTTAATACCTATTCATGTCCCATGTTTGATGCCTTTGACTGGGATTCCAATGCATTGACAAGTTCAGAGCTGTCTGGTGTACATCTGAAGGCACTGATCATGTGAATGACAAAATAATGTAAAATTAGACAAACATGCAAAATACGTTAAAAAGCAATGCATACAGGTACTGGTATGAAGCAAGTAATCATGCATCAAAAACCACGCATAATTCTTGTATATTTATAAGAAGGCGTACCTGATAATGCATTGGTGCTCTGAACTGCAAAGTGTGAATGAATAAAAACCTGTTAAAAGACCGACATTTGCCTCTTTGAGTTGCCACGTGTGTTTCAGATATCCATGTCAACAGCTATACATCTCTGATCGTCATGTTTATTTGCATTTTGATTTCTGAGCAATGACTACTGCTGCGGTTTTAAATTTTGTAGATACAAGTGCCTTGTTCACTTCCTCGGCTCCCATCAGAAACGATCACGCCCGTCCATCGCCATCATAATCGCACCTTTCCATCAGCGAAAAGGTCGCAGTCTCGTTCGGCCGCTCTTTTCCGTGCTCATTCCCTCTGCCAGTCAATCAGAGCTTCCGGGCCCATTTCCAGATGCATACTAGCTTGTATGTGACCTTGTGTATGAAACAACGGCGCGTTAAATCGGAGCCATTCTCGGGGCGTCACGATAACATGCCTGCCTCAGAAGGATGAGAAGACGACGGCAAACCTCCTGTCAAAACGCCATTTCAGCCGCGGACATCGTTGATCGGCCCAGAAATTGTTGCACAGCTCAGTTCCCTTTCTGTTTAAGGCTCTCTGGGGAAACGTTCTGCATTTTCTCATTCTCAGCATTTCTGCTTGCTTTCATGTTCTCCAGAAGCCTTGTTGTCTTCTTTGCTACAAATAGACTTTTCTTGTAAAATCTTTGAAAATTAACTTTTTAGTATACGCCCTGTTGGAATCGGCTGTCCGATTTAATATAAATTGACGTTTAGAGACGCGAAGACAGCGCACATCGTAGACCGTTAGCGGTCGATGTATTATTGAACTTAACGGAGATAAGCCATGTGCCGCAGTATCCTCCCGATGGTGCGTTTTTGCCTGTCTGTGGGTTCGCAGCAGCTGCATTTCAGTAGTCTGGTATAAATTAAATAATCAACAATGCAACGACGGGCGGAATTGTTATAGAAATCAAATTATTTAGAATAGCAATAACGATTTTAAATTAGGCTAAAGCGCATAAAATATCGGAAGGTTCTAAACAATAATGCCGTTGTCTTCAACAGTTATCGGATCACGCTAAATGATAGTCTAGTGAGCGTCAACGCAATTGTTCTAATTCACCTTTATCAGTTATTCTACACATCCTAGATGCATCGGTACCCTTTGTATGACGGAGACTAGAGATTTTAAGCGTTTCTAGTACATTGCACGTGGAACACCAGTAGGGGGCGCTAAAAGCCTACACAGAGCCTGTGCTCTGAGTGGATGGGAGCCTCGCCTGCTCACACTCACGGGTACTGTAATCACCTGCTAAGCGTCAAATAGCTTTAGGGCGCCTTTGTGGGAGACGCCCGGTATCTGATCTGGAGTACTTCGAGTCCAAAGCAATGCCCACTCGATTTCCGAGGCAGGTGCTTTTGCTGTGGCAAGGTTAATGATTTAATATAAATGAGATGTAGTGTGTCTTAATTGCTTTCTCTGAAAATTAAATCTACGTGCGACGCATCTCCTAAAACTGCGTTGTATAATTCGACGTTTTTTTCTAGTTTTTTTCCCGTACGCGTAGCTTTCACGTTCGTGTTGGACATCGCCTAGTCTTTGTTAAAGTGAAGCTTGTCTATCTGAGCTGATCTATTCGCAGTCTGCTGTAGCGACTGCCTTGTTTAATATGTCAGTGCTGTGAGCCTCATCAAATAGCAAGTCATTCCCGCAATCATGTCTTCGGAGCTGTTCAACTGCTGTTTCTGACATACATATGAAATATTTACGAAGAGGAATTATGAAAACCCCGGACAGTTTTTGTGACAGATGCACTAACGATGGGATTTAATAGATTTTACTCATGTTTCCGCAGTATTTAAACAAAAGAATAATTATACTTGCGCCGATTGAATCGAGAGCTAATCATCATTTAGAGCTTGCGTATCATGACTAGTTCTAAACGTGAAAATCATATAAAATTGACCATCTAAAAATTAAACTTCAAATTAAACTTCATTTTGATCATTTTTAGTGTTAGTAGAACTCTGGGTACCTAAGATATAATGATTATCCAAATCGGCTGTAGTTCTCTTATTCAAAAATGTACTGAGTAGAATTTCATTAGGCCCAACTAAAACTAAATGAAGTGAAAAATATTACTGGCCTGCACAGAAATACATAGACATGTTCACGGACTGCTAATACTGTTCACACAGAAGTCTTTGTGTTGTCCCGGTGCTGACATCTAAAATTTGCGCGGCACGATCCAAGTAGTACATTTTACTCAAGTGTTGCTTTACAGTGTGGCACGAGTCCTGCTCCCTTTTTACTCTGTTGCTGGCAGTAGTAATAATAAAGCTTGCCAACACACACTTGTGCCCCCAGCTCCCCGCCCGCCTGCCTCTCCCTCTCTCTCCCTTCCACTCTCCTCCCCCTTCCAGCTCTTTTCGGTGTGTGTGTGTCAGTCGTGGCTGAAGCCGAGCGGAGTGCGGATAGGCGAATGGCTTCTGTCCGTTCCGCGGCGAGGACCAGCTCATCTCAACTTTCTCCAGCTTACAGTCCCGCACTGTTGATCCGCAGTACTTAAGCACACCGGAAACCATTTTAGGACACTAGCAAAGTGAGCGTGGAGGAAGAGTGTGGAAAACTTTGAGAAGGGGGTGGTTTTGTGGCATTTACGTTAGGACAGACATGCACTGAAAAGGGACACTGGACACAGAGAAAGACTGACAAGGTGGTGTCCAAGAAAGAAAATCGGGGACACAAGGCTTCAGTTCCTGAAGAAACTCTCCCGCTTTTATTTTACATAAACGAAAATGTGTGGTTTATGAGTTTTATTTCTGTGGATATTTTTTAAACGCTGCTCTGTTTTGGAAAAAAAATACGATGCAAGGTATGATATGCGACAGGCAGCTGGAAAAACATATGGGATCTCAGTGACAGGTCTGTGGATATGCTCGCACATCGTGCGCTCCTCAAGACGCGGCGATGACTCGCTACTATCTCCTTGGACCTCAAGACTGGCTCTAGTCAATTAACTAGGAACTGTATGAAACTCAAGAGGAGCAAGACAGAAACTTGCCTACTCATCAGTTTCGTTGATATTTCTTTTTTAAGTCAAGGATTTGAGCTCAAGATAGCTGGCTGTTTACTATGCTAGGATGAGTCTACTACTGTACGCTTTTCTCTGTGGATTATTGCCAATACAGATTAGTGGTAAGTTTTGCATGTTGTTCATTAAAAATAATCAAAATCACTTACACCTTTTGCATTTACAATGCGAACGGAATGTTTCTAACAAATATCAGCGTTATCGAGCAGCAAGACATTCCGCAGTTGTACTGTGATATGTTTTACTCGGCGTATATTACTATATTCTGGTTGACGAAATATTTAAACCAAAAATTCGATAGTGCAAGTTTTCAGTATTATTGTTCTTTGAAACCTTGAAACTGGCTCGCTTGTCCTTGCTGAATGATATGTCTACGCAGGATACGCAAATAGGACAAAATATTTTCGAGACTCCTTCTATTGGGTAATAAAGAGCTAGATTCGGTACAGTGATGCTGGATTCCATGTACGTGCAGATTACGATTCATTCTGGATTTCAAATGCTGTCTCTCTACTAGCAAAATATACCAGATTATTCCCTTAGTAAAACTGGATTGATTCCTGATTTAACGTGAACTTTTAACGCAGCGATCGTTGTTGGTTAGACATTGGTACTGTCCGCCCTTACGCTCGGCTTGTTCTCTAGCACGGCAGCGCAGAGCCGAATTCCTCGATGCGGGACTCTAACTGTCACCGGGCGATGACACCTGCTGGGTCCGTGGGATGCGCCGGTAATTAGTGTTCAGTCTGCAGTATTTAACCCAGATGGACTTCGCTTGGAAACTGCATGAATGGAGTGCTTTTGAGTCACCTGTAACGTCTGTATAAAGCCACTTCAAAGACCCTATTTAATCGGACGTGGAAGTGTCGCTGTGGTCTGATATATTTTAAAAAGGCAGCGGATACCGCACATGTGGGGGGGTAGCGGGCCATGCTTAGGAACATGGATAGTTTTGCTGAATAAAATAATCATTGTCGGTAAACAGTATGAAGTGATCTTATACGGGTGACAATAATAACATTATAATGTGCTTATGATATGATTATTTCATTTATGAAATAGGCCTAGCAATGATAACAACAATAACAATAATTAAACAAATAACATTACTCTTGATTATATTTTTTTTTGTAGAAATGACATAAATGAGCCTAAAATATACTAAGCTACTATTCCTTAAAGCTATACAGTTATTATTTTAAAAACGAAATGAATCAATCTAGTTTCTGTTGCATAACGCTCGGAATTAAATTATATATATGAAGGGATGTACACAGTCAGCAAGCGGAGCGATGGGATCTGATCCCGGGGGAGCGGCTGGGGTGACAGCGTACTAAACACTCTGGTAATGCTCCCGTCCGAACCCAGGAGCGGGAACCCATTGCGAGGGCTCATCTGAAGACGCCTGATACCGTCACGTTTGAGCCGCTTGGTAGTATGTCGGAGGTCATTTATCCGGAATTTCTGACGAGCACCAATTTGTTGGAATTAAAAGGCTTCAAATGATATTTTTAAAAGTACAATTAGATTCCCTAACGCGCGCCTCGCTTAATTCAGTGATCGTGTCATTAATTCATTTCTCCCATTTCGTTAAGTGCAAGACTGTCGGTCTGGCCATGAATATTGCTCGTTTCGTAAAGACATTTTAATATAAAATAGATTGCACCTTTGTTCACAGATTTGACAGTAACTAGACGGCACTCATTCCCCTGAGACGGAATAATCATTCGTATCTATATTATTGACTTGGTCAAACCAATTAGGAGAATACAGCGTCGCTAGTGACTTAGTCCGGGTTCTTTATTAAAAAAAAATTTCATACTAACCGGTTTGCGCGGTGGATCAGCTTTTGGTGTCAGTGTTACCGTGTCTGAGTTTCACAGCTTAGTCCCGTAGAGAACACTGCATACGGATGCTACTTTTTGCAGCTTGACATTGCCGACACCTTTCAAAAGAGGTCGCAGACAGATAATTGGATTATCTTGCATTTCTCCGCTTCACTGGGCTATCAACGGGGGTCCCTGTGACCAAGTTTATCGGCGTTTAGCCTTCGGATCCGGCGCCTCCGGTTCCGCGCACGGACATAGACGTAGACGGAGCATGTGCAGACTGCGTTGCCATCGCACCTCCACATAATCCGGCCGCTATTCGACATTCAACTGAAAGCAGAGCAGAGCTAATGACCACGACGCCTGCAGCTGAAAATTCAATACACAGTATAAGTTTGTAGGTACCGATCGAAGTGGTTCATATGCTTCGTTGTTGTACTTAGTTTAACCATAGAATCATTCAACTCCTCTTTGAATTAGCATTTTATTTTTTAGAACTATATATATATATATATATATATATATATATACTCAAAGTTTTATTAAAATAACTGAGCAGTTTGTATTAAAAAGTTGCCTCTTAGCCTAAAAATTTTAGTATGAAAATCATTTTGGCCCTCTATCTTTTGAGTCCAAATTTGGATGTACTGCGTTCAGTACAGTATGTATGATGTAAAGGTTATCGTTTCCACGGTATTATTTTGGAGCTTTGTTGATGTGATTCACTTTGGAAAATACTTGCTGTGGAACAGTGCATTATTCTTTTAGAAAATCTGCTGTGTTTCCTTTCAGAAAAGAATTTAACATCTGTTTGACTGCAAAATATTTGATCAGGTCTAATGCGTAAGTAGCTTCATAGCTGGCTAATGGTGCTGGTATTAGCCTGCTAGCATTTAAAGCTAATGATTGTGGTGTGACTTGAATTGGTTTACCAGGTACTGAATGACCAAATGTAGTTAGGTAGCCTGTAGTGATGTACAGTACTCGTCTGAGCCATCTGTAAAAATATATGTAAATTAATCTGTTAAGGTCCTTTACTTGACACCAGATGGTACCAGCTTCCAACAAGGAACCAGCTCACAGGAAAAACTGTTCCATTCTACCATTAAATGTAAGGCTGAATCATTTCTGATACAGCTTTAACTGTTTTTAGCAAAAATGAACAAATGTTACACAGATAACAGTTACAGATCACCAGGGTGAGGGCCTCATTTAAATTAACCGAATTATATAATTATATAGAGCTAAAAGTTAGACTTCAGTGTTACTCTTAACAGACCTTTAGCCAGTATGATTCATATAGCTTCTGGGAACTTTGCAGGACAGCCTGCAGCGTGCCCCGATCCGATCACTCATCATCATACCAGCCCTGATGTAACCACTGTGTAACACACTTTGCCCCCTCTGGTTAGAAACCAGTACTGCATATTTTTAGCAGATCAGATTCATTATGTAAATTCATTGCTGGGCTAATTACTAAATTACTGGTCATGGGCCATGTTTTTTCAGTATTGTCTGGCTGTAGTACAGGACATGCCCTGATTTTCCCAGTGCAGCACCTTGAATGTCTACCAGACCTACAGGGAGTTAAAGTACAAAATTGCCACTTTTGTTTGAACCATCCCAAAGACAATCCCAACATGTTCTCCTCAGCATTGCTCCGATAGTTTGCTTTCTACATCTTTCTCCTATTGGTCATTATGGCAGGAACTCAGCTGATGTATAAAAGTACATAGCTCTGCATGTGACAGGCATCAGTGATTATCAAGGTGACTTAAGCCTAAAGAATGCTGGCATGTATAGTTTCCCTGTGAATATGAGCTTGTATGGGCAAACTGCGGTATCATTGCTACTGGGTCATTTAGAGCTAAGAGCCTCTTTCTGAAAAGGAGTGTCTTTTAATCATGAGGACCCCCCCCCCCCCCCCAACCCCCCCCCCACCCCCCCCCCCCCCCGTTAATCATAATT
>JAODJU010000036.1:15823352-15836005 GCA_026776725.1 Gnathonemus echidnorhynchus
CATTCACTCACACATGCACACCTATGGGCAATTTAGGAACTCCAATCAGCCTCAGCATGTCTTTGGACTATGGGGGGGAAACCAGAGTACTCGGAGGAAACCCCACGACGACACGGGGAGAACATGCAAACTCCACACACGTAACCCAGGTGGAGACTCGAACCCAGGTCCCAGAGGTGTGAGGCAACAGTGCTAACCACTGCACCACCATGCCACCCCATTATTATTGTTAGTATTAGAATTATTTTGCCCAGAGAAATGAAGGGCGAGCCCACACAAAGATATGAATGCAAACGTGTGTGTGTGTGTGTTGGTGTGTGTTTGCGCATGTGTCTGTATGGATGCCTCAGACGTCACCAGCACTTTTCCCCTTCATTTTATGTCTCTGTGCTCCTCCTGTTCCTCAGCATGTATATACGGCTGACTTGTGTGCCTGTTGTGTTTATTTCACATTCCTAATGTGTTTGAGCTTAGACTGGCATTTTGCACTGGGTGTCCCCTGCCTTGGGCCCTCTGGTACCTGCAACAGAATCCAGGGTCCCCGTCACCCCGTACCGGATAAGCAAATAGAGAATGGATGGATGGGACCTGTTTGTGTGTGATGGAGAGAAGGCCGGGCGGCACGCTGATCCGCTTATTTTGACTGGGCATGCAGCTGGAACTAATCTCTGCATGTTTACTTGGATGCCAGCAGGTGAGTTAAGCACTAACACCTCTTGTGATCCCTTTCGCCAGAGAGTGCCTCCACAGAATAATCCAGAACACCGCTTCAGAAGAATGATGTATTATGTCGTGAAGGAGTATCCGGGATTCTGCCCTTCCTGCTGCCCCATCATGCTATCTGTCAATTAGCATCGTGCTAATATTTGTAAGCCCCTCTGAAATATCTGGGGAAATTATGAAAGTGGAACACATTCTGCTGTTCCGTTGGCAAATTATCCCGATGGCTGTTGAGTCGTAATAGGGATCGTCTCCATCGCCGTCAAATTTGTATTATTATTATTCTTTATTCTAGATTACCGCTGTTTTTTGTAGATTTTGTAGGGGAGATTTTGTGTGTATTATGAAAGGAAGGTCTCAGGTGTGTGCATGCATGTGTGTACGTGCAAGGGCAGGTGTGCGCGGGAGCGTGTGTGTAAGGGCATGATTTCACAAGCGCCTGCATTCGCGAAGCAGATGGAAACATGACGAAACACGGTCTGGTTCGGACTAATCTGAAATGCTCCATGGCAACCAGCGAGGTCCCCTTTGTTTACGTGGAACAAATGCAGTTTCAGGTCGTCTGAAGGGAGCAGTCAGGTGCCAGAGGTAATTAGCAGAGCTGATTGGTTAATTCCCCAGGGCTCGGCGGGAGGGTCCTCCTGATAGGATCACTGTTAAAATCATGTGTAATTCCACATGTGAGACTGTAAACACTGTAAGCGCTAACTCCAGAAGGCTAACGAAGAAAACACCAAAGGGCAGGAGATTCCGGCTGATTATTATTGCTGTCGGCGACTGTTGTCGGCCACCCCGCCCCACTTTAATCTTTTCCAGGGTTCCCCTGCTCTCTAGGTCCCAGCCCTCTGCCCCCCCACTGCAACTCCGCCCCAGCCCTGCTCCTGCACTCCTCCACTCTACCCCCAGTACCTGTTAGTTTATGCAGATACACATGCATCTCAGTTGCAGTGCTAGAAGAAGCAGAAACAGCATAAACAAAGCGAGGGAGCCCCCCCCCCCCCCAAAGTTCCTCAGCACAAAAGTCATGAGTGTCTCCATGGCACTTACACAATGTAGGCGTTTGTGGTGCCCTTCATGGGGTGGATGCGGTTTGATGGTCATGGGGTGTGTTGTACCGCTGACAGCCGTGAACAGCTGCATTTCACGGGGATGCCCCTGTGGCTCACGGCAGGATTGGGGTGTGGTAGGAGGCTCTGGGGCTCGATTCACAACGGGGAGGTGGGCAGGAATCCAACAAGCTGCTCGCCCCGCAGCCGGGTCTCTCTCTTATCGTCAAGGAACATCTTCCGCTGTGCTGGATCGCAAACAGACATCAGGGGATCCTCACTGTCGCCGTGGGAGTGGCTGCCTCTCTGGTCTGTGTGACATCACACACTCACTGTCAGAGCGCTGGCCTGCAGTGAAAGCTGGCAGTACAGAACATTTTGTTATAGGTCAAAGCCCCGCCCTTTCTCTTTCTGACCAATGAGGGGTGGTGTTTTTGTTTGTGGGCGTGTTTGCTCTGCACTCTGGAAGCTCTGGTTTGTCTAAATGTGTCTATGTGCCCTGTTCATCGTGAGGATTTGTGCTGGGGGTTCTTGACGAGTTAAATGTCCCTCCCACACACGTATGGCAGATTATAGGAGTCACAGAAGTTCAGTCCTTTTTTGATTTTTTGTGTCAGAGACACGTCACTAAAAACACAAACGCATCCTGTACTTAAACGCCTTAGCACCCGGACCCCAGCCTATCCACCATCCATGGTCATGTGACCGTGGCTGAGAGGCGGGGAAAGCAAGAACCCCCCAGGGGGGCCAGCCTGGCACGGGCGCTGGTGCTGACAGGCATGGAGTGGGCTGCAGCTTCACCACGCCTGTTTCGTCTCTCTGCGTGAAGAGGGGCATTTAACGGAGGGTGCCGGAGCGTGAGCTCACTGCATGCGAATATGCAGACGGTTAAACGGAGACGCCACTGCACATGCGCCTTGCGCATCACGGATATTTACCTGGCGCCACGCCGCGCTGCCATTAATCACCCAAATTGGATTTAAGCGCTGAAACAAAGGAGTGCAGCGTCACAGGGAGGTTAAGCGGGAGTCCCGAGGGACTACAAATCTCCTCCCCACCACGTCCCATTGTTCGGGAGCCATGAAACCCGACTCTGGATCCAGGACTCTGATCGCTGGTAATCGAGGCCCAAAGGATCCAATTAGAGCAGAACAGCTCTTTTTCCCTCACTTTTATTTACAATTTTCCGCTGTTTTCCGGCTCGTAGCTGCGGCTGCTGACGCTTTATTCTGACAGTCCCCGAGCGGGCGGTCTAGCCCCCTGCGTCTGCAACCCCACCCCCATTAAACTCCCGAAGTATGGTGCTGCTGTGTTTGGGAGGCTTGGTCTAGGTTTCAGTGGGGGGCAGGCTTAGCCTTGATCGTGCACATGTGTCTCAGAACACTCCGGGGCTGGTGTCCATCAGCAGCGGGGGGCAGAGGCTCACTGTTGAGGAGGAATTTACATGCAGTGCTCTGTCGATGGGGAGCCAGAGAGGCCATGTTTGAAGACGCTCGTCATTAAAGGGAACGGCTTGTATCTGGTAGGATAAAGCCCACCCAAGCTTCCTAGCTGCTATGATAGGATGCTTCCTGAATGCACAAAAAGCCTCCCCCTTCCACAGAGACAGAGAGACCCCGTCCCCTATCACACAGGGGAACAGCTCATCATGCTCTTGTTGGGGTCGTCAATTAGCCAGTTAGCCAATCATGCGCCCATTTAATTACATCCTGATTAATGCATATTGCCCTGCCTTCCATTGTTTTTTGTTCTGCTGAAGAAATAATTAAACGGGGTCCTGCTCGCTGAAGACAGCGGAACACACTGGCTGTCAGATCATCCCCTGCTAATCGGCTGGGGGGGCCGGACCAAGGAGCGGCTGCATCTCTCCCGGTCGGGTCATGGGATGCAAACCGGCAGGGTGGGCCTGACCCCTCAGAATTTACCAGAACAGACAGTAGAACAGATTGTTTTAAATAGCGTGCTGGGCTTCCTTGTTAAATAATGGTTGAATTATTAAATTATCGTGCCGTGAATCGTGCATGGCGACGTACTACAGCAATTAGATGCTGCTTAGCGTCGCTGGCGAGCAGCAACAGAGCATCGACGCAGCCCTGCTGCCAGGTCCTGGGACCGGTGCCCAGCCAACTCAGACATGTGACCCGACACTGGTCCGGCAGCTGGGGCTGCGCCTGCGTCGTCTGCGCCTGTGTCGTCTGCGCAGAGCCCAGCGGGAGCGCCGGATGGAGGGATGAGCAGGAGTAAGGGGAGAATTGGGCCTCCTTTGTTTTAGGGAGAACTGGAGAGCGTGCCAAGGGGTGGAGAGGTTTGTTTGGGGCGAAGGGGGCGGGGGGGCAGACAGACACAGGGAATCATCTAGATTTGTATCTGACTAAAAAGTCAATTAGAAATTCATTAAAAAAGCAAAATGAGTTTTTATAGATTTAATAAGTGACCCACGTGCAGAGGCAGAGGGCAGGCGAGGCGGGATGAGGCGCCGTCCGTGTGGAGCCTCTGCTGACTCCAGCAGCTTAATGGCTTCTGTTTGGGCCTGATAATGTCTGCTAATGAGCTAATCCTGGACAGAAAGGGCTCCCGCCCGCCTGCACACACACACACACACACACACACATGCGTGCACGCCCAGGAGCAACTTCCACGAGCACTGGAGAGCCATAAAGCTAATACATATTGGGGTCACAGCCTTTAGCACAGGTGAGCTGTCAGCTTCAGACTCCCCAAGGCCTCGGCTCTCGATGACAAACGGCGACCATCGACAAGCCGTCCTGCATGGGCCTTGGGCTCCATGACTTACACCGTCACTACAGAACTGACGGCAGACTCTCATCACAGAAACTGTTTGTCATTTTTGGGGGCACAGGTATGGTGGGGGCGGGCAGCTGCTCCGGCTCATTGTGATGCCCACCTGCTCTCACTTTTGGCCGACCCCGGTGAAAGTATATATATGTGTGTCTGGGTGGAGCTTTCTTCAGGGGGAGGGGCCTTTGCATAGGCCCAGCCCCAGTTAAAGCACATGTGTGTGTTTGGGAGGATCCCGGCTTCAGGAGGGGCTTCTTTGGGCGCTTTCTACCTTAGAGCCAGATGACAGCCACAAGGTATTGAATAGCTGTATGATAGATGAGAGCTGTTTGGGGATCAATTAAACAATAAGGAATGAATTCTGTTAGCGACAAGCTCATTAGGGGTGCTGCGGAGGGCAGAGGAGGCGTGAATGAGATTCCCCTTCTCCTCTTGACACCCGGAGGAAAAACGCGGAAGGATAATAAATAAGAGGAGGCTAGAAGGAGGCCGGCCTTGGCTGAACCGCTCCAGGCAGAGTGTCCTTCCTGCCACAGAACGTTTATTACGTTCACGGGGTCTTTTAATGAAATGCCGCTTTTTAATGATCCCCATTTGTTTTGGTGAACGCGGAGGATAAGTAAATCACAGCGAGGAGCAGCCGGAGAAACGAACGCACTCAGCCGAAGACGTCGAGCTCAGAATGCGTACTGGCTTTACTGGGACCCCCTGTCACACGCAGAACGGCCTGTTAACCAAGAATCAGGCGGAAGCTCATAAGTGACATTCTCCTTCCGTCATGCACATGTGCATATGTACATATCTAATCTTTGTGAAGCCCCCTACTGCACATTCCATGGGCCTCCTTAAATGTGTTAAACTTGCAATTTTCCAAAT
Source organism: Gnathonemus echidnorhynchus (assembly GCA_026776725.1). Lineage (NCBI taxonomy): Eukaryota > Metazoa > Chordata > Actinopteri > Osteoglossiformes > Mormyridae > Gnathonemus > Gnathonemus echidnorhynchus. The sequence goes on from JAODJU010000036.1 coordinate 15,828,794, forward strand.
GTTATGCTTCTATCTCCTTCCTTCTGTCTCAGTCCCTGGTACATGCATATGCACGCTATGTCAGGAGATTGACCCAACATATTTTTTTTGTGATCAAATTTTTACTGAACAATTGAAGAACAATCATTAACACAGAACATAACAAACACCCCCCAACATTTGCTTCCCCCCTCCCCCGCTCCTGAGACAGCACACAAAAAAAGAGAAAAGGAAAAATTTGTCAGCAGATGAGGTCACAAGTACACCCAGTACACCCAGCACAGTATATATTGGCTCAAATGGATTGGTTTATAATCTGCTCTGTCTGTAAGCTGTTGTTGGCGCCCACCACTGTGGCCCCTGCTCGCCACCCCTCCGCACCCCCCCGCCGCCTTGTGCTGCAGCCACCAATCAGACAGCGTCTCTGTGCTCCCTAGCAGAGCCTGACACCAGCTTAGGCGGCTCTGCACAGGTAAACAAACTAATTAGGGTAGCAGCTCAGACTGAAGGGCCGGCGGCGAGCAAGGGGGTTGGGGGGTGGCTGGCAGATGTGGTGGCAGCTGTGGCGTGGCACGCCGGCCTTGGCAGGCCTGTCCCTCTCCTCCGTCTGCCATGCTGATAAATAGACGCGTTGCCTTCGTTCGATTGCTGGCGCCCGCGGCAGTCGGCCGTTATGCCTCCTAATATCGAACACAGTTCCGTTCCAGCGTGCAATTAGTGCATAGCTCCTCCTATTAGCGAGCACATGCTAATGCGGGCCCCTCGGGCCCCCGCTGCGCCGAGTCGCGTGCACAAAGCGGGTGCCGTAAGCGCTGGTGGCAGCCTGGGGGGGGGGGGGGGACCCGTCTGCCTGCTTCCTGGGCCCAGACTCTCAAGCTTTCTCACAGTTCCCCCTGCCCCATCAACACCCCCATGGGGAAGCCCCCAGAGCACCCTTCACAGCCCCCCCCCATCAACACCCCCATGGGGACCCCTCACAGGCTGAGGGTACAGAAGGACAAACAGGCCCAGTGCCATCCCCCCCCCATCTCTCGCCTCCTCCCCCCCGCCTGAGGCAGAGCTTGGTATCAGGCACTCTGTTGCCTAAGGAGACGTCCGCCCCGTCTGTGGACACGGGTTCGGGGATACCATGAAATGCAGAACCAGAAGTGGCCCAGAGCAAGGTGGCGCCCTACAGAAGGTTCTTACTCAGCTTTTCAGCATGTCGTCCTCTAAGGCACAGTGAGAGTCCCTGGTTAGCGACTTTGCACTGTTATCGTTTCTCTCATTAATCCCACATACAGTGTTTACCTGAAGTTTACTGCCTGCTACACTCACTGAGGTTTGCCTGGCCGGGAAAGGTCCCTCATGGCTCCCTCCCACGTTCCCCACATCTGCTCGGCAAACACGTGAGACGTTCTCGGGGCCCAGAGGGCGTGTCTCTGGATTTCCTGTTTGCCGTGCTTTATGATGCACTGCGTAAACAGATTGCTGTCTCCATTAAGCTGTGAAGCTGTCACAATGCTGACAGGTTTGGCACTGGGCATATGTTCTGTAAGACTGTAGAAGTATTAAGTTACAGGCCTGTAATTACAGCTCCCCATATCACCATCCAGCTTTCTCTTCCCTCCCTCTCTTTCTGTTTCGCTCACCCACTCTTACTCCTGCTCTTCACAGCTTCAGGTATCGGCCCTCTGACTGAGTGTGGTGTGCAGAAGAGTCGTATTTGGATAGGATGCCCCCCCCCGGTAGCATGGGGCTCCCTGAACCCCCACCGTCACAGGCAGGGCACATCCGTGCTTGAGCAGTGTTTAGTACACTTTTTTGGATTAAGGGAAAATGAAATTATGAAAGCAGGCAGATAAAGTAAAGGAAACAGCCCATGGTCCTCCTCTTCTGTAGGCTGCAGCTGGTGAGAAAAAGGGCAAAATAAACAAGAGAAAACTGCAGGATGGAGTCAGAGGCGGACATTATGTTACATTAGCAGCCATTACAGCTCTAGTGGCTCTGCCCCCTCACTTCACAGGAATTATGGGAATGAAGGGAGCAACAGACATAACCCTTAAAGGCCAGGCTGCTCTGTCACTCGTGTGCTGCTCCTGCCTGGATGTCACTGAGCGACTCACAGACGTGTGCACAGACACACACGCTCACAGACGTGGGCAAACACACACACACACACACACACAGACGCTCACATATGTGTATGGACACACACACAGCTTCATCCCCCCTCCCCAGGAGAAAACCGACCCCATGTTTGGTAGGGAGAGTGTGTGTGAGTGTGTGTGTGTGTGTGGGGGGGGTTACAGTGTGTAATAGCATTTCCCCATTTATCAAGTCATGGTGAAGGCCATTTAACATAATTGATCGTAATTAATCATTACTCATTTTATTTTTTCTTAATTCGTTTGCGCTTACACTCCACCCCCCCTCCTGTCCCATTGCGCTGAAGGGGGGGGCGCACACTGGTGATTTTTCCCTTTCTCTTGCTATCTTTATATTCTCTCTGAGCATCCTCCCTCAGTGCAAGCCACTTTTCAGCCAGATCAAAGCCTAAAAAAGCAAAAACTGGAATCCTCTCTCAATTCCTGGCACCCGGAGGGCCACGGGTGGATCAGCTTGGTCCGGAGCCGCAGTGATTGAAGCGATATCTCTGCCGTGGACCCATAGTTACTCTCAGCAAACCTCGGCGACAGCACCCTGACTCGAAGTGACCCTGTAGGCTGGCGCTGGTACTGCACCACGTCACCAAATAAACGTGACGCTCTGTCTACAGCTGGGAGCGGCCGGGTAGCCGGTGACAGCAATGTCCAGCTGGGTGAGAAAGAATGTGCAATTTCGCTGTGAATAAAATTATAATTTAACTACTCTGGGCGAAGATGTATCCTTTCCGCTAAACTGCCTTAAATTGATTTTTCTCAGATGCTCATAGCTAAATGCAATTCATAAAACAGATGATCAGAGTAAGAAAAAACAACTATGAAAACAAGTGATAAATATAATGGCACTTGTGTGAATTGGGTGTTTCATCTATATCACGCTCTTTCAGACTAAGGATTGCTGAGATATTATTGTCTGAGTATAAGTGAAGGTCATGCTGCTTTTCTGATTTTGGGACATATTAGTTATGCCTTGATCATGCTGCCCTCATTGTGGGTCAGTGGCTCTGAACCTCACCCCCCCATAAGCCGTAAAAGTGTGCAGTTTGTGGGGGCCGCTGTCCTCTCCTTAGTGTGTGGCTGTGACAGGCCAGCACTGCCCCCGCCTCAAATATCAAATATCACTTTTATTGTCACATCACATTACTGGTACACTGGTTCAGTATACGTGAGTGAAATTCTTCTGTGCAAGCTTCGCAAGCAGTAGTGGTGTACAAAATATAGAAATACAAAAATAAGAATAAATATGCACATGAGTAAATATGCCCAAGAATGAAAAAAAAAAATATATATATATATATCTGCCTATCACTGAAGATGTGTTCCTGACCCATCAGCGATAGGTGAAACTCCGCGATATAGGAAGAGCATATACATAAACATTTTTTTAATAGTTTAAGCCTTAAAATACCCCTCCCACGTGCTTTAAACACATATAAACTTATTAAAACAACACATATATGTGGATGTCGGGCTAAGGATAATAATACAATAATAATAAAATCACACACACACACATCTCTCTCTCTGTATACGTAATGGAATATGTAAAAATAAGAACACTTTAATAATGCTGAGCGACGTCGGCGTAACGCTTTCCTTCCTGAAGCATATCCAGCAGTTTTACCTTCTCCTGAATGATCAAGGTCTTTCTCTGGTGCTTAGGCTCACTACTACCAGAAGGCTTAGAAGATGCAGGACGCTTGGGAGCCATTGTAGGGCTTAAAACAAAACGAAAACAATCGGACCACAAGCATATATATATATATACACACACACACACACACACACACACACAGAATGTTGTGCAAAAAAGGCAATTATGTGCGGTATGGTGAGCATAAAGTGTCAGTGAAGTGTCTCTGAAGTACTAGTGGTCAATATTCAGCAGTCTGATGGCCTGAAAAAGCTTCCCTCTGATTGGCTGGTTTTCTGTTACAGCTATTCCCAACCTGGCGCCCAATGCCTCCTGCTTTATGGCGCTTTTATGGCGTTTGCCACAGGCTCTATTCTCACCCTGAACTAGACAAGCGATTATGCAAAACTGATGGATATAAGCAACATATGATTTAAAGTAGAGCTGGCTAAGAAAAATGAAGCATACACATCCCTACACATCCCTGCTGGATTTCTTAAATCACGCGCATATATATGGTTTTGGGGGACTGTGACCCCTGTACTGAAGCTGCTCAATGACCCCACTGACAGTTGTAACCCTTCCCCCCCCCAAGAAAAATCCTATTTACTGGCCTTCATTACAGTAAAAAGGCCCCCTGCCGCAGTAAATTGCAGCTGTCACCTGAATCATCGCTATCGCTGTGCTGTCACCCCCCCCCCCTTATTTTCCCGTTCCCTTCGGCTCCCTCGCAATTTGTTTTCCATGAAGCGCCAGTAGTGAAGCATCCCCACTGTTATTTCCAAGAAAGCAAGAGAGAAAGATGACAATAGGGCAAGAAAAAATGTTCATTTCCTGTTCACAGATAAGTAGCTTCCTATTAAATGGGAAGTCTGTATGTAAGTGTCATTACAGAACTTGTCACAAGTGAATGGTTAAGTGGCTCCACAAATAGGCTGTTGAAAGGGTTACTGTGAGGTGATAAACCCCCCCCTCCCCAATGTACAGTGGAATTATCCAGTCTGGGGGTAAGCTAGTATTTCCGGGTGAAAGAATAGAATAGCCCTGATATAATGCTGATCAGTAGCAAGTGAGGGGGGGCAGTGCTGCTGGGCAGGCTGTATTTTGGGGCTCCCAATTGGCCCACATGATGGCCCCCCTACCCTAATGCTCTCCCCGTCCCCCAACCCCCCAGGCTTCTGAACATGCTGCAATGAGACCTACAGGTTCTCATTAAAAAACCAACAGCCATTAATGTTGGATGAGAGTGGGAGTGCGGGGGAGGGAAGGGAGTGTAGCTTTCTGTGAGGCGTAGGAGCAGGGGTCTGAGGAGTGGGGGCCTGTGGAGAGGGGGTCTGAGGGGCAAGGGCCAGAGAAGCAGGAACCTGAGGAGCGAGGGTCTGAGGAACGGGAGCCCAAGGAGCGCGGGCTTGAGGAGCAGAGCCTGAGGAGTGGGGGCCTGAAGGATGGGGGCCTGAGGAGCACAGCCGACTGCCAGATATGGTGTATTTCAACAAACATGCACTTGGGGCCCTACTCCTCACACTCTTCCTCTGCCTCGCACTGCCACCAGGTATTTTACATTTGGGAGTACACACTCAGCGATTGGTCGATTGATTGTCGAGGTAATTCAGGATTTATTGTAGTGGCCCTCTCCCTCTGGACAATCGGATCTGGTCAGCACGTCCTAGTGGGTCACACCCTTTTCCTAACTGACTGACCCCTCAATTCCAATTCCAATTTCCCCAAATCAAGTTGACAGTTCAGTCATGAAAATCAATTCCGTCAGCTGGGTATTGACCCTGAGTCTGTCACGGAGTCCATTATACACAGATTCACAGAAGTTCAGGAGTGCGTGTGTGTGTATGCATGTGCAAGTGTGTGTGTGGGACTTTATGAAGGCATATCTCGGTCGACAGTGTGATTATCTTGTTTTGTGTTTGTTCCCAGTTTGCATGTAAACAGAGTATGTATCGCATCCCCATGCTGAGTCATAGCCGGATATCTTCCATCATCAGCTGCAGCGCGGTCTGTGATGAATACACTAGAAATTAGTGTGTCTGTCTGGGTGAAAACCTGCCGTGTGTGTAGCTCTGTCAGCTTATTGGCGCCTAAGATTCCTGTCCTCCAACATCACAATGCAAAAGGAGGGTTGGGCTCATTCCCACTTTGCGCTGATCAGTCACTGGCCTCCAGCACTATCTGAAGACAGACATGGGACACTTCTGGAGGACCAAGGAATGTCTACTTTCCTTTCATCCTTTTAAGAGCCGGGTTGCTGATCCACCACTAGCAGAACCCAAGAACATCATCAGCGGCAAAAGTCATTTTTCATGTTCTGCCACATGGCTGTTGGGAGATTTTCAATCAGAGACAAATCTGCACATACGTGCACACGCATGTAACAGATTTATTACCTTGTAAGTAGTCTGTTGGGTTTGCAAACTACCCCAATGCTTTTGATGTAGCTAATTTGAGGATTATAATGGAATTATATAGATTTTCCAAAGGATTTCTTGCGTGAGTGTGCGAGTCTGAAAGCATGAGTGTCAGGCCAGATGCATGACAGCTGGCAACCCTGCACACGACTGTGTTTCTGCATGTAAGTTCAGCTGTGAAAATTCAGCACCACTTCCCTTCCCTGGAACTTCAGCCCTTACCCCCCACCGCTTTGATGAAAAGTCAGGGCTGCTTTTGTTTGCATCCAGTGCAGACTGAGGCCTCTGGTGAGATCCCAGTGCATGGCATCATCAGCTGTTTCACGGCTGCGTGTGACGAAGAAGCTCCCTGTGTCTTTTAGGTGTGCTGGGGGTCAGGGCCTATTTCCCAGGGTCTGTCTGGTGGGGGGAGAGGGGCACAGCCTCACCACAGGGCCAAGCACCGTGTTCCTGGTGAGGCAGTCTGAGGCTGCGAAAGGGGAGGCGGTCGGCTCCTTCCCGTCCTGAGGGGCTCATTTACAGACGCTGGCTTTCCTGGAGTGTGGAGACGCTTTAGAGCGTCGCTGTACGTGGGTCGGCAGGCAGCTTTCAGCCTGAGATTACAGCAGCGCCTAATTAGGACGCCTTCTGCTGAGAGCATTCCCCTTCCCAGAATCCCCTGCTGCAGCACTCAGTGTGTCAGAGAGGGGTCCTCCTGGCCCCACACTGGCTTTGTGTGCGAGGCACTCTGTCTCAGAGTGTCATTGTTGAGAGGAGCAGGACGTGTATCACGCTGGACAGCAGGTGAGCCGTGTCCGTGGGTAGGCTCCACCCTGTATGTATCACACAAAGAGTCTGCCCCCCCGCCCCCCCCCCCCGCCCCACATACATGGCCTGTGTCCCATGTGTAGTACTGAGGCGTTATTGTTCTTCATGACGCAGCAGTGGGCCGGATTAGTCCTAATTACGGCCCGGCTTTGTGTGTTCGGCGTTCCTATTGGCTCACTGAGTCGTCGTCTGCGCTCCCCTTTTGGGTATGTGTAGATAAGACACCCCCCCC
>JAODJU010000036.1:15920586-15933840 GCA_026776725.1 Gnathonemus echidnorhynchus
GTAATGGCTGCTGCTTATATGGAGGCAGAGGACACAAAAATTAAATATTTTCTTTGCAAGCCAATGGCCCTCTTCCTGGGGTCGCAGCTTCCTGGGAATCTCGCATTCCTTCCGCCTCGACGGCGTCTTACTCGTTTGTTTCTTAGCTTCATCTGCTCCCTTTAATAGTCACGGCCTTAATCTTAGTCTTATTGCTCAGCCTTTTCTCCTGATGCTCTGCTTTGGCTCGGTCTGTAGGTCTTTCTCCTGGTCCTCTTCCCAGAAGAGCTTTTTCTTCTTGCTTTTCCTGATCTGCTTTAACCGTCTCCCACCAGCCATCCCATCGAGCCCGAGCTAATCTCATATTTGCCCCCTCTGCCCCCCCCCCCGGCAGGTGGACCGCCAGTCCCAGTTTATCCAGGGCTACAGGGTGCTCTACCGGCAGATGTCTGGTGTATCTGTGCCTGGCATCTGGCAGAGTCAGGACGTGAAGGTTCCGTCGGAGCGCAGTGTGGTGCTCTCATCCCTCAAGAAGGGCATCATGTACGAGATCAAGGTGCGGCCCTTTTTCAACGAGTTCCAGGGCACGGACAGCGAGTCTAGGAGCGCCCGCACCTCCGAAGAAGGTAAGGGGCACCCGGGACCCACACATCTCAGAGGGGACAGGCATTGCATCTTACAGACCCTGACACACAGGTGATCTGTCCTCTGAACTTAAGCATGAGTCATCATTCTAAGGATAGTCACCTGAGCAGCAGCAAACAGTGTTTCTGTGAAAACTGTAACTACCCACTTCTTATGTCAGTTCATGAAATGTTACTTTGTTTCGAGTTCAGCCTGGCGTGACGTAATGCAATGCAATCGTTGAATAAAGTTTATAAGGAGTGTGATCTATTACATTGCTGTCTAAATAGTCTAGATATTCTAAATTTCCAGGCACAATGGTGAAATATGCTTCTTTTCCTGGCTGAGTTTGCATTCCCATCTTTGCTCTATTTGTGTCCTCTAACTTAGAGGTTGTGCTGTCATTCATGCCCGCCTCGTTAATCCCCTGTAAAATTCTGATGGGCTGTGGGACCAGTCAATAAATGCTACTAGTTTGTCCAAAGACAGTGATGGTTAATAACAGCTCTTGCACACAGACTAGGAATGAGGGCAGTTCATGTACCGGCTGAGCGGCTGGAAGGTGGATGGATGGATGGATGGATATAATCTCTCACATGTGAGGAGACGCACCTGGACACATACTCGCTTTTTCAGGTGTCCTCATTCTGGCGGTAGAGCAGGGTGCAGGTGCGGAGCAGCTGTAGCGCAGGGTGACAGACCCCCTTGTTCAGCTGCATCTCCTGCGACTGTCCCTGCCTCAGCATGCGCCTCTGGCAGACTCCCCACTCTTTGTCAGCCCGGGTGACCTGCAGGCTGCTCGTATCTGGATGCTGTCCCTGTTCACGCTGTGCCAAAACCAGGGACCCCCTCCCCCCCAGAGTCAGACAAACCTCGAAACACAGAAGAAGGCTCGTTTCTTAAAAGATAAAGTAAATGAACAAATGAGCGTGCCGTCGCTTTCCCTGCCGGCCGCTATCCACCTCGCCGCCTCCTCCAGCGGAAATCGCGCTCCGGCGCGCAGGACAATGCAAATGCAAAAGCGCGCCTGAGATACACAGCCAATGAATGCGTGCAAATCACCGCATTTTTATGCGGCGAAGTAGATAAGGTGGCAGAAACAAAACCAATTACAGCATGAACATCGTGTCAGGATTTTAATAATGCCTCTTTGCTGTGTGCTGCCACAAAGACGCATTTAGCCCCGACCTCATAGAGCAGCCAGTGTAGTGTGTGTGGGGGGGGGTTGGGGGGGGGTGCACAGCTCAGTCCGGCCGTTTTGGGATGAGCCCCTCCCTGCAGACGGATCAGAAGATTCTAGGGCAGGGGGGGCTCCTGCACCTGCTGACTAAGAGGGAGAACGATTGAAATCAAAGTGATTAAGATTCCTGTGTGCCCCCCTGGGAGGGTAATGGCAGTACTTGTATATCTGAGCACGAATGTTAAGGCATCTCTGTCAGCTCGCAGTGCTCTTACTGGCCAGCAGGGGGAAAGAGCTCACTGTCACTGCACCATAACTCCGATGATTCCAGCTTGCTCACGTGAAGGTTGCCATTGTCCATGGTTAGAAAGTGCAGGTCAGCCATGCCAATGATGGGTATATGGGCACCGTGTGGGGCAACAGCAACGGCCTTTCTGTGGTGCATTTCTCTTATTGTATAAAGCTGATTTTCTGGAAACTTCATACAGGGACGTCAGATGTGCTTAACCTGTGATGAATCGGCAGTTTGTGCAAGTCCCCTCGCATCTCACTGTCTTTTATCATATGTACAGTTGCAGTAAAAATCCATAACGCCCCCCAGCCATACATCGCAAGGCTAGCGGGTCTGCTGGTACATGCACTCAAGTGCGAGTCGCCCCCCTCCTGATATTTCTGTGTGTTTGCGGTGGCTGGGTCGCCCCCCCATGCCTATTCTCTGCCAGTGAGCACAGCCAGGAGCGAAGCTCCCTGCTACTTTTTTTAAAGAATGCAAACATTTATTACAGCATGGAGGTCATTCATCTTCTGCTGGCAAGGCCTTTCTCGGGGTGGGGGTGGGGGGCTGCATGAGGTGAGAGATGAGGAGATTCCGAGCTGTGCTCACATCTTCTTTTTTTTTGGAGGGGTTGGGGGGGCAGATTGTGGGGGGGGCTTGGAGTAATTGACCTGTCAGCACTCCGCTGTAGCATGGCTCACGGCTGTGGAAATGAGAAAATGTTTTTAAACATTTCATTTCTGAGGCGGCCCCGCGCCCACAAGTTCATGGTCCAGTGGGCGAGTGTTTCTGCCCCCCTGCCCACCTACCTGTGGGCATCCTGTCAGGAGGCTCGCCACGGCGATGTGACTGTCGCTCATCATGCCTGACCACGTAACCTGGCCTAAAGTGACCGAGACGCTGGATCATCGCCGCGTCAAAGTCTGTGCCCAGCTCTCAGCATCCAGCCCCTCCTTATCAGACCATCTAACCCAGCGATCTAGATTATGTAGGAACGAGCGCCTTTACGTCCATGTCGGCCTGCCCTCTTCCCTCTCGCTGTGCCTGCTTTTAAGGATGAACAGCCCTGCCTGCAGTAGGAGTGTCTGTGTTTCTCCCAAGCAGAGCCCAGCCCATCCGTCCTCGAGTAAAAATAGTGCTTTATTTTGCATGCAAGAGTTTTTTAATGAGGCCGACAGCATCTCGGGAAGCACGTTTGGCCAGTTTCACCGGGTGATATGTCAGCTGCTGTTCCCCGGCCCAGCTCCCAGCGCCCCCCCCCAGCAGGTGACCGTCCTGACCGTGGGGAACCAGAACAGCACTTCTATTAGCATCTCCTGGGATCCCCCGCCCGTGGACCACCAGAACGGCATCATCCAAGAGTACAAGGTAGGCAGCATGGGCCATCATCCCTGACGTCTGCATTCCCCAGCGATTTGGGAACAGAAGGCCACTAATTAGTCGGAAAGCAGTATATATCAGAGCAAGTGCACAGGCGTGGTTCTCCATCATCTGAAGTCCTTTTAAAAAGCACAAATTCTGCCAACATGTATATTCTGATGAATAGTCTCCTCCTGTTAACAATATTTCTTGTGTTTTTAAGATATAAGCAGCCTTCATGGGGCGGATCTATAAAACCTTACGGATCGTCTCTCTCTCTCTCTCTCTGTCTCTCTCCCACCCTCCACGCTCTTAGATTTGGTGCCTGGGTAACGAGACCCGTTTCCACGTGAACAAGACCGTGGACTCCGCCATCCGCTCTGTGGTGGTGGCGGGGCTGCAGGCTGGGGTGCTGTACCGGGTGGAGGTGGCAGCCAGCACCAGTGCCGGGGTTGGGGTCAAGAGCGAGCCCCAGCCAATCATCATAGGTGAGAATATGAGTGAGGGGGTCTGGTCAGCAGGGTGGCGCTAACCTTAATTGTTTATTGTTATTATTGAAATACTTCATTAGTAATTTGGCAGAGTGGCAAATCTAAAATTGGAAAATAACAATAAAAATGGATTGGTAGTGCATTTAAATGTAGATTTAATTTGATTCTCACGATAAGGATAATAACATTTCCAGCCAAACTGTCAAAAAGATAAGAATCAGTGTAGTCGAATTAACAGAAAACTTATCATACTAGCTGCGAAAAAATTAATTACAATACTAGGATATTTGATAGGAAGGAAGCAACTGAGAGAAAGTGCCAATGTTTGGGCATTAAAGCTTCGCCTTCAGGCGTTACATTTAAAGCAGCGAGCGTGAGGAGCCCACAGAGATTCAGCTCGTCCCCCCAGCACGTACACTAGCCTGCGCGACGATGAATTAACTTTTACAGATAAGTGCCACTTATTACCCTTGTATGTATAGACATGTAATTAAGCAGCTGTTACACTGTGCTGGGCAGAAATAAACTGTGTATTTAATGTGTTGGAGGTCATTTTGCTTATTAGTATAGCATACTATTGGGCTGTAGGATACTGCAAACATTATAGCAGTATTTTTAAAATGAGCTTTTAAACCCTCCAGGGGAAAAATATTACGATGGTGTGTGTTGCGTTGCCCTCTGGACACAGACGGATATTCAGCAAACGTGAAGATGGTGCATCACCACTGCTCGGTGACAGCAATACGCACAATTAAATGTGTCAGGGTTTACTTTAGCTGCTGTGAATTTTATATATTTTATATTTCATGTTACTTGGGGAGAAATTACATATTATTTTGCTGCATTATTAAATTTGTTAAAATTTTCTTCTGTGTGGGCCTCTTTCCAGGATAATATAAAAAGGATTACATAGAGACTTGCATATGGGATTATACAGTATGTAGGCTTCCCTTACGTCCAAGCGAATGCGGCCCGTGTGCATCTCTGTGTTCGCTTGCCCTAATGCTTTTTGGTTCTGTGGCTAACAGCTGATCCCGCCAGGTTTGACCTCCATCCGGTAGCCTGGCCCAAACATTCCTTTATTTCCCCAATGACATGTCTATAATCCACTTCAATATCCTTCCCGCACACGCTAACAAATCACACTGTGTTATTGTGCGTGTGACCCGGACAAGCAAGTCTTATTACATTTCATGAAACAGTACAAGCTAGTTCTACCCCGCAGATCAATAACAAAGAGTCTCTAGATATAGTTTTTTTTTCTCCTTTCTTTTTTCTCCCTGGGCCAGAAATAAATCGGTACACAGAAGAAAAAACAGCCCAGCTCACTTGAGGCTTAATTACAAAATTTAGCCTTCACTCATAGACGGTAGGCTATAAATGTAATTTCACAGCACGATAGGTAAATCACAAAGTCAAACCGCATCTCGATCTCTCTGTCAGCCTTGTCTATATATGCTGAGATTGACAAACAGAATATATATTGGATTGATTAATTCTCCTCATGTCAAGATTTCCGTTTTTCTCGCAAGCTGGAAAAGTCAAGGAGGTTTTCTTGCCAGGAAATGTGTTTATTGGCTAAGAATTTATCTTTGTTGCTGCCAAGTTAATGCAAAAGCCACAAATAAACAGATATATAAATCCCTCTTATTTACTTCAGAGCAGAAGGATCTGGGGTCATGCGATGTCGTGATGCTGGCTCTGATCCCGCTTGCATCGATGGGCTCCTTGTCACCCCCCCAGGCAAGGATTTCAGGGACGTGGTCATGAGCGGGAACCGGAACAACAGCATCACCGAGCAGATCACGGACGTGGTGAAGCAGCCGGCCTTCATCGCCGGCATCGGTGGGGCCTGCTGGGTCATCCTCATGGGCTTCAGCATCTGGCTCTACTGGAGGAGGAAGAAGAGGAAAGGTCTGAGCAACTATGCAGGTGAGAGCGCAGCTCCATCGACTAGCCGCGACACTCAGCCGGACTTATCCTGCCTACAGAAACACACGCGTGTAGATCCAGCTGATGATCAGGATGTTCCAACACGTTTCCTATTTTAGACAAGTGCAGTTTTATTATTCTTTAATACCTTCTGAAAAAGTCTGAATAGAGAGCTACTTACACAATTCTGCACTGAGTATTGCCCTAGGCTTACATATAGAGTCATCTCACACCCTTCACTGCTCACACACACCCAACACTGATCGAGGTAAACAGATCCCAGCAGAAGGAGGAGCCTGGAGATCCACTCTCTGGTCTGCCTGAATGAACGCATGAAATGAGTGACGCAAGCTGCTGATTCATCCACGGCAAATATACTGTATGCTCATCCTCTGTCATTTTCTCTAGATATTAATAATGACTGCAAGGCAGCATTCGCTCCGTGTACGAAGGATTCATTTAGGTGTTTCTTCATTACCCCATGATACATTATCAGGCTTGTCAAATACATCCCGTTATTTGCTAGCTTGAACCTATGGGAGCCCATCATCTGGAGAAGGAGCAGGTGTATGGTTAGTGCACGCTGTAAGGAGGATGCAGACGGCATCCCTGCTGGACACTGAGCATGGAGGGGTGGTAGCCGCCTACTTCGCTGGTGTATAGCCCTCCCAGATCCCCCCCCCCCCACCAGTCAATGGAGCCACCCTGACATTTAGAGTGGGGGCTGGCTGGCGTGTGGGGGGGTGTAGCAGAGGCTAATGGGCGAATGTTAGTGTCTTAGCATGTTGCTCTGCACTGAGGAGATGTAGCTGAAGCCCATAATAATGTAATTTCGTTTGATCTTAATTTCTGATCTATCACTACTGTGGTTTTTGTCGATATTTGCTACTGATTTAAAAATATCCAATATATCTCTCCAGGCTTTATCTTCTCTCAAATTTTTCTGTTTTTCCTCTCTTTTTGAGCCACTCGTCTCTCCCGCGGCGCCTGGCTTTATACCAGGAATCCCTCCCTAAATGCTCTGAGTGTTTCTCCTCCACCCTTCCTGCTTTCTGCTTAATGTTCTCCATTTTCCATCCACTCCTGGGATTTGCAATAGGAAGGCGCACCTTTTGGATTCTGCAGTGACGCAGACCTGCCTCTCTCTCTCTCTCTCTCTCTCTGCCCCCGCCCCTCCATCTGCCCTGACTGAAAGCTTGCCCTTCCCGCTCGCCCGCTGTGCCCCTGCATGTTCCCGCTTTACGTCTCCTTGCTCCCCTTCGAGCCGCGGCCACTGCCTGTGCACGTGCTCAGATCCAGCCCCGATCAAACCTTCTCTCAAGCTTTTAATACTCAACTCTTTCTGTCTTCTTGTTTTGCAGTTCAGTCCTTCACCTTCACCCCTGCAGGTACTGTCCATTTGTCCTGTCTCCTCACTCAGTGACACACCCTGTTCACAGATGTCATTACCCACCTGTAATAATGTCGTTTATTTCACATCTGAGAATGTTTTAATTGATGTCATTGGGGACAGAGAGAAGAGACTGGTGTAGATGCTGTAAATACCTGTAAATCCCATTAATTTAATTTAGAACTGAACCCTTCCATAGTATTATTTAAAAATATACACCCTTGAAGAAAATCAGTACACTGTTTTTTTTAATTCACATCCAGTAATCATGACCCAAAGATCCAAGGACTGCAAGGAGCATGGCTCCCTTAGTTGTCCTGTGCTGTGCCTGTATGTCTCTGTTCCCCTGTACCGTGCACATACACTGTCCCTGCCCCCTCTGCCACTGAGACCTTCTGTAGTCTGCTAGTGTGCTTCATTTCTGTCCTTCTCCGGCGTTCTCTCAGTCCCCGTCCCTGGCACCCTGGCACCTTGTCAATGGCGTCAGTCTTATTCTCGTCCTTGTGAAAAATGGTTTTCCTTCCTGTTACTCTCTTTGTCAGAACCCACCAAGCCCGTTATAATTCGCCAGGTCTTGTGCTCCAGTTGCTTTTTCATGATCCAGAGGTCATTGGTGCTGTTTTTTCATCTGGGGTTATAATTTTCATGGCTGCTCTTGTATATCTGTTCTCTTTGTGGCTTTATTGGGTGATTTTTTTTCCTCTGGGTGACCTTTGCTGCTTTTTCCAGCGACGTTGATGCTTAGAGGTTTTGTAAGGATCCTTTGACTGCTGCTATCGTCAGTCCGCATGAGGAAGCTGGCGGACCTGTTCCCTGACCCTGCGCTTTGCAGCCTCTTCGCTTGCCGAAGGCTTTTATTTCTCATCTGCTCTGTTGTTTAAAGGAGATGCTTTCAGATCTGTGATTATAAACAAAGTTTTTTAGATCAGCCAGTCCAAACACACCGTCCCCTCCCGTGATCCCTCGCTTGTGGTATTAGATGCTGGCTGTGAAATTGCGTTTAATCACATGGTAAACACATTTCACCAGATTGTTTTCTTCCATATTGGCCGCTTCACTCAGTGCGTAACCTCTCCCACACACTTCATCTTGGTGCCTGTGCCAGTTTATTTACATGTATGGGCAGAGCGGGAGCCCAGGGGGGCTGTCGAGTCTGCGTGTTCGCTCCGTGTTTCTTTGGTCCTCCCACGCACCAAACATAGACTCTTCATACAAATTGCAGACTGAATGTTCCTTGTGCTTCATGTCTCTGAGGGGGTATGTGTGCCTATGAGTCTATGGCAATGGATGGCTGTCCTCTCTATGGAGTTCCTAGGCTTACCCTCCCTATGTTAGACTCTCCATCACTATGACCTGATTGAAGAAGTGATCACTTAATTAAACACAACTACTTAATACTGGCTAGGATCCCCTTCTCTCTAAAGATTAGTATGAATGGTGCTGGAAGTTTTCGTACTTGTCAGCTTCCTGTACAATCACTCTCATTAGCAAGGTTTTCACATTCAGAACTGACACTGACTAAATATTTTTTATCACATCATTCTCTGTGAACTCTTGACACTCTACTATGTGAAAAACCCTGGATTGTGAGATGCTGGAACCACAAACATTCATACCATCTTCAAAATCATATCGCCGAACCTCACTCATACAGGCGACCCTCTGGATGCTCTCTGCATGCTTAATGCCTTGAACTGCAGCCTGGTGTTTGCTTAGGGGAGACAACGTTAGCATTAACCAGCAGGTGTGCCTGAAAAAGTGGCTGCTTTTTGCACTGGGGCGCCTCTGGTGATGAAGCTTATGGGTGTGACCTCATCTAGGACTGTGTTGGTGTTTTTATGGTCGAAATGAGGTGCTACCCTGGGCATGAAGATGAGGTTGTGGGTGAGAATTTCATATAGCTGTCCTCTGGCCTGGTGGCATATGTCTTGTATGGGATTTAATCTGGGCTGTAGGGCTTTGTGGGGGGGTGTGGTGGAGTGGAGGGCTGAGAGACAGATGAGGTGTGCAGGAGATGCAGTGCAGTTGGCTCTTAAAGCTTTCGTTGCACGGGCTTGGGTGGGGGGTGTGTAAATCACAGGCAGCACTGGCATTCAGGCAGCTGGGAAGATTTGATGGAATTTTTATACCATGATTACAGCCCCCACCCCCCTGTTAATGCTTATTAAGGAGGATTAATCCGTGCTCATATTGGAGAAAGTGTTTATCGGAAAGGAGAGCAGAGCCGCTGGGCGCCTGCCTGCTGACATTAAAGCGGGAAATGTGTTGGCCTGCAGATACGAACATCAGAGGGTGATGGTGTCACACAGGAGCAGCAGCACGGCCTGGCCCCGGGTGTGTGTGTGTGGGGGGGGGGGGGGTGAAGAATAAAGGGAGAGGCCCGTGTTTGGGGAAATGTCACCTGTGTCCTGTGGAGGGCTTCTGCCTCGCTGGGGTGTATAAGAGCCCCTCAGCATGTCAGGCTGCCAGAGACGGGCTTGCTGGGGTGTGCTCCCCCTTCCTCACTGGTAGACTGGGGGACAATCTTCCAGCCATTTCCTAAAATGCTAGTTTGACGTATCTCTAGGGGTTTTGCTGATAGAAAACAAAAAAAACCAGGATAGAGGTTTGATGTTAGTGCAACCGCCCCCCCCAACACACCTGTGCCAGACTGGGGCCACCGCCTTCCCCCCGACCCCCGAAGCTCCATCCTGTGACACTGCCACTGAGATCTTTCTTCTCTGTCTGTCGCCACACCATTGTTCCCTCTTCTCTGTAACAGCCGCAGCCTGTATCCTGAGAAATTAACAGTGTGATTAAACAGAAGGAGGAATGGGAATGTGTGGAATCCTTCCTTTAATCTCCATCTGTGACCCAAACGGGCATTTTCTCATGGGAGGGGCACATTTCCCGGGGTGTGGGTTTGCTTACTACTTCTGGACCCTGCCAAGGACTTCCCCCGATTTGGCTCTGATTTCCGTTTCGGGTGGAGATGCAGCGGGGAGCTGAAGAGAAGCCGTACCCATCAGAGACCAGGGGGCAGCTGTCTGTTCATATCCATGTATCGCCATACGCTTGGGGACAGCTGTGTGAGAAGCCCATAAGAGTGACATAGCTGCTTCCATTAGCACAAAGCCTTTAACGTCCTCATCATGACGCCATGTTTGCAGTGCTCCCTGCAGTAACAGGTCATATGAATGGGGGCAGTCAGAGGTGACTCTGTCCTTACCTGCCATTTCCCCTCTCTCTCCCCGCTCTCTGGGTCCTGCTGCCCACCCCTCCCTGCCCCCAGTGACGTTCCAGCGTGTGGACGGCGGCTTGATGAGCAATGGAAGGTGAGAGCACAGGGTCCGCCGTGGGGGGGGGGGGGATGTCTACCACAGGTGAATTGGGAGTGTCCCAGCAGCCCTGTCATTCCGTACCTGCAGCATATAACGTAAATATGCTATAGATACATGGTATGGTCTCTCAGGGGACAGCACTGCTGTTCACCCCCCTCAGGGTCGTGGGTTTGAATCCCATCTCTTCCCTGTGTGTGTGTGTGTGTGCACCCTGTAATGGATTGGCATCCCATCGAGGGTGTATCCCAGCCTGGCCTGGATAAGCATTTCGAAAAAAAAGATATATATATACACACACACCCTGTATGTAGATAAAGAGGAATTCCTCATTATTAAACCATAATTTGTTACATAAAAATTGCATGTTAGGTGAAAGAGAGAGAAAATTAATCTCTCTTTGCTTTCCATGCTATAATTTAAAAGCTAGTTCCAAATGTGAAAGATGTCTTCACCTTTACGCAGCACTGACTGGTAATGCAACACACCTGCACTCGACTGGCTGAGGGTCGTCACCGAGATGGACGAGGTTCATGGTGTTGCTCGGTGAACAATGAGAGTCACAGGTGTACATTCAGACATACCGCTGCATTTTGGAAGTGATGTGTGACGACTCCCATACCTGAATGAATCACTACAGATTATAATATCCGAAAAGATCTTATTCGAGGAAAAATTGGCTGCTACTGATAAAAGCTATTGTGATTGCTTATTTCAAGGGGGCTTCCAGTGTCTGCCTCCGTCTGTGCAGTATGTATCTGTTGTTTATTTATATGTACAGTATATCGGGCACATAAACATGCCGACAAACATATACCCATAACATGCACACATTCATGCATTAATAGATGAAGTCATAAATCTCCCTGAAAGAATTAGCAGAAACAATTTAAGCCAAGAGGGGTTTTATTTTATCATTTATCTTCCGCCGCTGCTGCAAAGAATTCTGGGGCCCCCAGAGTGATGAATTTCCCTGTCACCTCACTCGGGCGGCTGGAATCAGAGCATGTGTAATGATGTAAAAATAATTACCCAGGGGAGCTGTGCGCAGGAAACCCCTCCCACCCCCAGCGAGCCCCCTTCCTCTCCCCCCCGTCTGGGGTGCCAGCTGATTTGAATGACACCAGTTACAGACTCGATAAGGGTATTCAGCAGAGACCCTTGGGACCCCCAGCTCCTCTGTCTCTTCTCCTCTTTTCCTTATCACACCTGAATAGGCAGGTCCAGCGCCGGTCTCACACACTTGCCCTGGGACTCAAAATTAATTAGGACCCTTTCAGTCACACATACAGACACACATGTGCGCTCATGCACGCTCACTTGCGGAGAGACACACTTCAGTAAACACATATATATACTCGCCGCCTCCCGGAAATTGCATAGTAGTAAATGTAGTTATATATACACTCGCCTGTGTGCCCACGTATAAATTTGTATGTGTTCTGGTCGTGCCAGAGTGGGGTTTTGTGTTTCCAGTGAGTGCGCGGAAAAATGAGCCAGACCGTTTGCCGTTCTGTTGTCTTGTTTCCGCTTCGCTCGAGTCCTGCAATTTTCCAGCTAAACGGGCCGCGCGCTCGCCACGGCGGGTGGGGTTTGTGGGGCAACGGAGTCCCTGGGGGCAACTGCATCTTCAGCCCCCACCCCTCTCCCCCCAGAAGGGATGTGAAGGAGCTCCAGCAGCAGACAGTCACACCTTTGCAGAGTCACCCAGGGGCCATATGTTCCGGGTTTCTTTACCCGGTCCCAGCAAGTAGTAGAGGGGAATGTGTCCATTTGTTATGTGGGATGTTTATTGCATTAATTAGACAATAGCAAATGAAGCCACGTCTATTCCTGCCTTCTTATTGGCTCTTGCCAAATTGCCCTGACGGAACAATTACACTTAATCGATCACAGAATAAATGATTCATGGAAGATGAAGAGGCTGCAGATTGGTAAGCTTGGATCCATCAACTTTTGCTGCTCGGCTGAAATTGATAAAAGCCGATAGCTTGCAGTGCGTCCTCATCCCTTGTCCTTTGTCAATATGGAGATTGTAATTAGGAGGTAGTAATAACTTCCTATCTTTCCCGCGATCGATACCTCAGCAGGAGCAGATTAGGTCCTAATGAGAGACAGTGGACAAGGCCGTCCAGTCAGTGAATCGCTTCGTTACTGTCGCCATGGATGCTCCATTGACTCGATTCCGGAAGCCGGAGTGACAGGAGGCTAGAAAATGAATATCCGTGTTGCGACATGACTTAAACGACTCTTAATGAGGGGGTCCCATTCCACAGCCAGTGCGCTGGACCATAAAGGTCTGATTTATGAACTTGTTTCCCTGGTAATATCACTCCGTCGCCTCATTTGTTGTTTCTCTTGCTTAATTCATAATGGGCCGTATTTCAAATATTGACTCACAGTGCGTCTTTAATACAGTGGTGGGGTGCGTAGATGTTTACGCACACACGGTCATGCCTGGCCCTAACCCAGAGCAACGCACTTCCGCACCTGTGATCCCCAAGCCGCGACACCCATTTAACAAAAACACCCACCCAGTCTCCTTCTCATTTCCTCTCCAATGATAAACACAAGGACGAGGCCCCCGTTCCTGCTGTCAGCAGCCCCGTCACGCCGCCTCACTCATCATCATCCCGCCGTTTTTTTGGCGGAGGGTGGGGGGGGGGTGGTCCTGTCAGATCGTGTATCCCGCTCCTCATCTCTGTCAA
>JAODJU010000036.1:15933940-15944541 GCA_026776725.1 Gnathonemus echidnorhynchus
CGTGTATCCCGCTCCTCATCTCTGTCAAACCCTCAGACTTTGGAGGGCTGATGAGTACCGGGGAAGGGGGGGGGGGGATGAAAGGGAGGGCAGGATGTGGGAGGAGAGGAGAGAGAGGGTAACGATGTGACAGGCGGGGGTGAAGGAGCAGCAGAGTATTGGGGAGGGGGGGGTAGGGTACTGAGATGTATTACCCAATCAGCAGTGAGGGTGTCTGTCGAGCTGCTGAGCGACTGGCTTCCCCTCAGGGCCCGTTTTGGCGCACAAGTGTTCCATTGGCTCCTTTTAATTAGGCAGCACTCTGAGCCCCTTCCCACTGCCTACCAGCACGCAGCATCTGGGACTTCAGATTCCAGCTTTGCTGCCAAGAGAAATCCTTCCATAGGGCTCTTCAGTCACCAATGCAGTAGCTCCCAGCTGTGAGCTCCGCCCCAGTAACGGGGTTTACATATGAAGGTATGATGTAATGGCTCAGTTGATGACAGGCTTTACATGTTCAGGCTTTGACCTTCTCTTTATGGCCCGGCGTAACGTGGGACAGACCTTCACCCTGTCAAGCTGTTTCAACCTGAGAACTGTGACTAGCTATTGGGGTGGGGTCAAAAATAGAATTGGACTGCACCATTTGTGCAGTGTGGAGAGGAGATTTTATTAAGAGATGGTATGGCAGAGAGAGATGAAGAGACCACAGAGGTGAGAGAATGAGAATTTTTGCCTCAACAATAAAAGAGTAATGGAGAGGGGGGTGAACAAAGTTGGTAGGGGTGGGGGTTTGTTTGAAATAGTAGGAGTTCACCAGCCTCAAGGATTTTAATCCCCTAGAGGAAAAGCCCCATTTTCCATGTCAGGGTATGAAATTTGTAAGGGCCTCATTACCGGCAGAGTCTGTCCTCCAGGCATAAAACACACACATGTGCACAAACACTCATGTATGTTTGATGTAATTTCTTTACTCAGCCTCCCTATAGACTCCAGGCAGGTTTTTATTCTCAATCCCTGGAATCCTTTGAAATCGCTGTATTTTAAGAAAGTGAATATTTTTAGAAGCCACGCCCCCATCCAGCACCAGCAAGCCCACGTCTCATTCACGGCGCTGTCTCCCACAGCCGGCCCGGCCTCCTGAACGCCAGCGACCCGGCGTATCCTTGGCTCGCAGATTCCTGGCCCGCCACCAGTCTGCCCGTCAACAATGGCTCTGGGGGCCCCAATGACATGGGCAACTTTGGCCGAGGAGGTAAGATTGCGAGCTCCTGTAATCCCGTTATATGCCAGCAGCCCCCGTGCTACATGTTACGCTTTACAGCCTAAATGCCTGAACACAGTGAACACATTCAGAATGATTTCTCTCACATGCAGAAACGGTAGAGTGCCTCAAAACTCTGTACTGTGTTTATATACAAATTGTGCTTTTTCATATTTCGTTTAATAAAGATTGACTATTTTGATAAGCATCCATTCTGATAGACTAAAAATAAAGGAAAAATCATATTCTATAATGGGTAAAAATAAAAAGCCAAAAAGCCTGTCATGTGTGTGTGTGTGAGTTTACATAGATCACATTTGGGGACCAAAATGTCCCCAAAGTGTGGTAAAACCTGAAACTTTCTTACTTTTCGGGACATTATTTCAGGTCCCCATTTGGATAACCTCAGTTTTATAAAAATCTGTGAATGCAATCAAAAAAGTAAAAGTGCCAAAATTCTTGTATTTTGGATGGTTACTTATGGTTAAGGTTAGCACTGGGTAGAGGTTAAGGGTGTCGTGATTGGAATTAGGATTTTTCCCATAGAAATGAATGGACGGTCCCCATTTAGATAGGTAGGCCAGCATATGTGTGTGTTTGTGTGTGTGTATGTGTGTGTGTGTGTGTGTGTGTGATCCTGTGTGGGTCATATGTATGTGTTACAATGTGGGGACCAAAACCTTTTCTTTTTACAGTATATAATGTGGGGACCATTGTCATGCAATTGATCTGGCAGAGCCACACTGTCATAGCCTCGGTCTGATACAGGAACATGGGCATAGCCTTGGTCTGGTACAGGCACATTGTCATGGCCTCAGTCCGGTACCTGCACACTGTCATAGCCTCGGTCTGGTCCAGGAACACGGTCATAGCCTCGGTCTGGTACAGGAACACTGTCATAGCCTCGGTCTGGTACAGGAACACTGTCATAGCCTCGGTCCGGTGCAGGAACATGGTCATAGCCTCGGTCTAGTAGAGGAACACGGTCATAGCCTTGGTCTGGTACAGGCACATTGTCATGGTCTCAGTCCGGTACCTGCACACTGTCATAGCCTCGGTCTGGTACAGGAACACTGTCATAGCCTCGGTCTGGTACAGGAACACTGTCATAGCCTCGGTCTAGTATAGGAACACGGTCATAGCCTTGGTCTGGTACAAGCACATTGTCATGGCCTCACTCCGGTACCTGCACACTGTCATAGCATTGGTCGCAGGCATCCTGCTCTTAGGAGAAGGCACAGAGAGAGTGCAATGAAAGAGTTGTAGGGAGGGGGAGCACTGTGTGTGGAAAGATGCCCTGTGCAGCGAGTCATGAAGGACGGGCACCGTTGACTGGCACAGATGCGGGCCTCTCTGTCGTGACTGTACATCATCCCCCCTTCACTGATCTCACAACTGCAGGAAGACAGCATGTGATCAGCTGCAGGAGGGCGTCGCACCGTTAGCTGTGCTAGGATATCAGCCGATAAGGTGATGCAATGGGGAATGATGGCGTGCATTTGGCTGCCTTAGAATAGCGTGATGTCACCTATGGAAGCATTGCATGCATTAAACCGTGCCAAGCCAGTGTACAGTAAGGTGGGGGTGCACAGCATTCAGTCAGCAGTGAAAGGGGACAGACAGAGACAACCGAGCAGGTAGGCGGCTGCGGAAGGGCTGAGTGGGGAAGGACTCTCCGCTTAGCGTGCAGAGTCTAGGGGCTGCATTGAACGAATACGCAGATCACACTCAAACTGAACGTATTAAGCGACAGTGCGGTAGGACTTCAAAGAGGATCACCGGGGGCTTCACGGCTAGCCAAGGTTTGACCTGCACTTAGTGTAAATTGTTCATGTTTGTTGATGATGATCGTATGAATGCTAATTCCACTTAAATGATCAATCGTGACCTGCATTGGTGGCAGCACTCACTATTAATTCCCCGAAATACAAGGACACAGTTCAGCCTGTGCTCTATCTCTGCCAATTCGCAATCAAATGCTCCCTGCTGCACCATCCATACCCTAAGCATGGGCAGTACTGGCTCTACAGCAGTTTAGCTCGTTGGTGATTGCAGTGCAGAAGACAGTGAGAGGGGCTCTTACAGCAGGGGAATGGACACCCTCCTCTGCCTATTTGATAATAGCTGCTCTTCCTTCCTTCCTTCTGTTACAGCCTCCCCCCGCCCCCTCTGCTCTCAGAAGCTAACCCCGCCCCTGTCTGCCTCCCCCCCAGACGTGCTGCCTGCTGGGCAGGGCGAGAAGACGGGCACCATGATGTCGGATGGAGCCATCTACAGCAGCATAGACTTCACCACCAAGGCCAGCTACCTTAGCCCCAGCCAGGGCTCCCAGGCGACGCCCTACGCCACCACACAGATCCTGCACTCCTCCAGCATCCACGAGCTCTCCGTGGAGCTGCCAGACAGCCAGTGGAAGGCCTCTCTGCAGGCCAAGCAGGAGATGACCAACCTCGGCTACTCGCTGCCTGACAAGAACTCCGGCAACAACAGTGAGTGAGGCGGGGGGTTGGGGGGGCATTTTCGGCCTTTGTGTGTGTGTGTGTGTGTGCGTGTGTGTGTTCCTGAATATTGCTACAGCTACAATGAGCCTGTCATCTGACTTCGGGTCAGTAACCCATCACCTGTGCACTCAATGGTGAAAGACGCCACCCCCCCCCCCACACACACACACTCCGTACACACCATCCCATCTCCACACCCCCCCCCCCCAGCGCCCCACCCCACTTTCTCCAATTAAGTGTGCTTTCCTGACAGCCAAATCGCGCTTAGGTTTCTGATTCTGCGGGCTGTGATGGCGGGGGTGTGATGGCGGGGGCCGTTGCGTACAGCCAGCTTCTTCTCCGATGTTTTGCAGGGTGTCTTTGGAGCAGGAGCCGCTTGCTGTGAGAGCATGGAGGCGCGTGGCCAGCCTCACTTAAACACCCTTACAAAGGCAGGGAAGGAAGCAAGCTGGTTTATTCTGCCTTCTGTCTGGACAGACTTCCCCCTCCATGCCAGAGCACTTTTCCCTGCTCGTGTTTCTAGACTGTTTTAAAAAAAAAAAAAAAATTGCGTCATTACATGCAATATAAGGCTACCTTTTGCCCTCAAAGGCCTTTGAAAAGCCAATGAGTTTTCAAGGTCATGACTAATGAGTATTGTAAAGCTCTGTTTATATTTATGCATGTAGTTTCCAAAGGTCTGTAATTGATTAATTACAGTTTTGCCATGCGTTTCTAATGCAATCCGCTTGAACTGGAGTGTTGACTCCTTCCTCGGTCTCCTGCATTGTTTTGAAAATTGAAATTAGATGGAACTGGAAAGATAAACGGCACATTCATTTGCTTCATTCCTGCATACATTAGATTTGTAAATGATTCTTAATGTGAGAAATGTTTTATTCCTGCTCAGGTCCCATACACCCCTTTCATTTGCCACTATTGTTTGTGTTGGGTCAGTAACAGAAATGGCTTAGCCACACAGACACAGGGAGCCTGTGTGTTTGCTTGGTTGTGTGTGTGTGTGCGTGTGTGTCTGCACACGTATGACAGAGAAGTTCTTTTTCCCCCACAGCTTGCCTGATGCTCTAACTGCATGATCTGCATGTGCTTGTGCTGCTAGCCAATCACCTGATGCCACTGTGATTTCTACCCTCTAACCCCCCCCCCCCAGCGCTTCTTTTCATTCCTGACTACCGATTGGCTGAAGGATTGTCTAATAGAATGCCACACAACCAATCACAAGATTTCAGCACCACCAGCTCTCACAACAGCTCAGAGCGGAGCGGCAGCCTATCAGGTTGGTTTCCCATGGGTCAAGAGAAGGCTCTGGTTCCTGGTCTCTGACACAGAGTGTAGCTAAGGACTGCGCTGCGACATCACGGTTTGGTTGAACCAATGGTATGCATGCACAAATGAACACATCCTTCACTAAAAACTGTATTAACACTACCCAGTCCCTTCCTCCTCCCATAGTGGCTTTAACCTGTGTTGTACTCATGATGCTACTGCAGTCAGAAATATGTTTTTTGGCATGGAAGGTTGGTAGGTCTGCTTCTCACAGCCAAGGCTGCTGCATTATTATGATGCTAGGCTAAAGGAGAACATGGCCAGTTGTTAATTCCATTGTTTTTCATTTTTCATTTTTGGGACAGCCTTTGGAATAGAGAATAAAAATGCCATGTGCTCTTTTCTGAAGTATTAAGCATTAAGAAATGGTGGCCTTAGCATTACTTCACAGAAACCTGACGTTGACTGTTTCACGGACACTGGATCTCCTAGAGACATGGGATGTAAAATCCAATTCAGCAGTAATTCCTTTTGTCTTTGGTGATCCAGTTAAGCACTGTGCAGGGACTGGAAACATTCATTGTGTAACGTATTTAAATAGAGTGTTATTGGATTCTTGTTAGCATGATAAAAATATTTGCAAAAACTGCGAACTCAATTTTCGCAGACATATTCTGAGAACTGGAGATCTAGTACTGATGTAAATTTGAGACACTGAAACTGATGCAGTGACACTTAGTAATAGTGAAGAAAAGACACTTATCCTGTTAGCACCTGTTACTATTTGATGGGTCTTTTTCACACTTAGCAGATCCATTCTATGGATGAAGATCATGATAACTCAAAAAATATTTGATGGTATAGGATTTAATTTTATGATCACTTCACAAAAATACATTATATCTATGAGATCTACATCTGGTTTCATTTTGAGACAAATTCCTGGGCGGTACAATATTGAAGCAGCAGCGCCAGCAAAGGATGGCTGCAGAAGGCCCTTGAGTTTCCGTACCTGCTTGGTGATGGGGCATACACACCTATAGACAGTTTGACAACTCCAATTCATCTTAGCATGGTTTTGAATTTTGGGGGGAAACCCAAGAACTCAGCGGAACCCCACGGCATCACAGGGAGAACATGCAAAGTCCAAATGCATAGAATCGGGGTAGAGACTCAAACCCTGGGCTTCAGAGATGTCAAGCAATCATGTTAGTCACTGCATCACTGTGCTGCATCTTGTGAATACTGTAAATCTATTTACTCCATGAACCTTCTTCAAACTTTGGCAGGAACATTGGGAGGGGTCATGAGATGATTTTTCTAAACATGCAAAAAAAAGTTTTTTTCTTATTCTTTTCATTTTGCAGTCCAGCAAAATCTATCATTAGCAATCCCTGGGGAACCTGGAGAAATTTATAGCCCCCCCTCCCCCCCGCACTCGACAAATCTTATCTATTGCAGTACATTAGCTGGTCAGCGAAATTTATCATGGGGAATCCCCCCGCTCAGCAAATTCAGTCGTGGAGAAATTGAATTGTGTCACTTAGCCTTACTCCTAGTCAGTGGAGGCACATGAAAGAACCAGCACAGATCTGGTGAGCCTGATTACATTAAGATACGGCACACAAAGTTGGGCTTTTAATAAAGATTTTTTGGTGAGGTGGGGAGTGTGTAGGGTAGGAATGGACGGTATTACGCTAATAATTTTTGGTGGATCGAAGTCTTTTTGTTTAGCAAAATTTACCATGGGGACTCCCCCAACAACCTTTCAAAATCAACATTGGAACAGCTTTGCAAAATACTGGAACAGCATTGCCAGTAGGAGGTTGCTAAGGAGTTACTAAATTTGTGCTTGTTTTATAAGGTAATGTTGGTGCTCTCTGATTGGCTGGCTGCAGATGACATCCCCTGCTCAGGGTTTGAAACAGCAGTTTGGGAACAATTACCTCTGCCATTTTCCAAAGGCCATAAAATAAGCCGTCTAATTTCCAATGTGTCTTTTTAATGTTCTTTCTTCTCGATGCACTGACTGGTTATGAGGGCTTTGGGGAATATCTACGACCACCCATGGGAGAGTAGAGTCTGTAGAGTCTGTATATTTTTGGACACTTTAATTTGGTTAAAAATATTTTGGTTATAATCACATTCCTATATTATAATTTTTTTTGTCTGCTAGCTGGGTTCCAGCATTAGAACAACATCTGTAATACATCCGTTCATTTTGCATAACTGCTTATTCAGTATTGGGGTGTTTTGTGCCGGGGGCCCATACCAGCAGGCACAGGGCTCTGGATGGGGTGCCAGTGCACTGCAGGGACCACAGACTCTCTGTTTAGCCTAAGCACATGCTTTAGGGCTTCTGGGGGATGGCATGCAAATCACTGACACAGGTGTGATTCAAACCCAGGTCCCGCAGGTATGACAGTACAGTGCCACCCACCATTATGAATTAGAATTAGTGTTTTATGGTAAACAAAGTGAATATAGAATATTTAAAAGTTTCAGAATGTGCTGAAATATTAACTTCATAAAATGTAACATACAGTATAGGATAATATAGGAATCTGATTATAACCAAACAACAGAATCTTAACTGAAAACTGCTATGGTAAAATATTTAGTTACCTTTAATTACAGTTACCTTCTTTCCTCCATTTACTTCCATGTCCATCTGGCACAGTGTAGAATCACTGGTCTTTGCAGTCAGTGGAGAGCTGGGAGCCGCCCTCACTGCATACACACTTGCCCAGTGTCCTACCGCTGTCACATTTAGCCATTTGCTGCGATTGCTGTTGCCTCGGAAGTGGCCGCTCCCCCTGTTGCTTTTCCTGAAGCATACGTCAGCATTGCATTTTTCTCGCTGGCGTAATGCAGAGTACCGCACAGAGAAGCAGTACTGACCTATGTTTCATTTCATTTTTCTGGCCAGACTGGCCTTTGTATGATACAGTTTCTGCCTGGATCAGAGGGGCTTTCAGGAATTCAGTCGAGATTTTTTTCCTGGTTATAGGATTCTGGGGTGGGTGGGGCAGTTTGATCAGGCGATGTAGCCTTTAAATTTTAAAAGTCAGGAATAACTTTGTTTAAGTAACAAATTTTAAAGAGATTGACATTTCCCCTGATGCCTGTGGCAGAGAGGTCAAATGGAGCACAAACCTTAGGAAGTTATAAAATATAAAGATTTTTATTTGATTACATTTTATGAATTATATTTGTCATGAGAATATAGATCTGTACTCATCAGCTAGATTGCCATTTTATTGTATTGCATTTGTATTGTATGTGATGTAACCCCCCCCCCCCAAACAGGGGAATGGAGGTAGCATATAGGCTGGGGGTGGGGGGGACTGGGCTTTAGTTTCAGAGGTACTGTTACTGTTAGTATGCTTGGCTGGGCAAAGTGACGGGAAGAAGAGACCCCCCCTCGCCCCAGTCTAATGGTTACCAGCTTCAATAAAACTTGTGTAGTGAGGATTACAATGTCATTTATAGGACACTAAGGCCCCCCCTTATGCTTTAATGTAGTTACAGCCCACTTGGCCAGGCCTCCCCCTAAACCAGCCACTGGAACATCAGAGCCGACTGGGAATGGTACGATCCCCCAGTCACAGGCTCCTGTGAGGGTCAGAATCACATTGCCAGCGGGTTCCAGGGACCACTGCTTTATGGATTGAATCAATCAGAGAATGAATGGATTATTCTGGATAAGTCTTTCTTTATGTGTTTATTAAGAAGACAAATGTGCCTCAGCTGAAATGCTTTTCGGTCCTGACCAGTGCAGGACAGTGCCTACTGCAGCTCTTACATAGAATAAAATGCTCATTATTTTTCTCTTGTTCATTTAGCTGCCTGTGACCCGTGACCCGTGACCCGTGACCTGTGAACTATCACACAGGGTTTTTTCCAGTACCTCCACACTCCGCCATACCATGAATGCCCAGTCCCAGCATAAAAGTTCTGCTTTCCAGGAACCATTTTCTCACTCTTGTCCTGTGGTGGAAAAGCCTGGGCTCTATTCAATGGCCTGAAAGTCGGGGACAGACACTGAGATACTGCTTAGCTGGCTAAAACAGGCCGCTCTCTTAAAAAATGGGAAGAGGCATGAAGCCAAGGCGATGACAGAACGAAAGAGATCAGTCTGTAAAAAGAACGGGCGTGATGACAACCTTGTAATGAGGAAGCTTAGTCTTTACTAACCCAAAGAACAGAGAAAGCTGTGCTATATTGAACAGAACCGCATGAGAGGGTGAAACTCAGCCTCTACCCCAGAGCCACTGCCTAGCATCCAATCAGCTCTCAGCAGGAGGCCGCGCCTTGCGGACGGCAGGTTTTCCAGGCAACACTGGCCAATAAAAACATAATATCTTCACCTCCACACTTAAGCACTGTGAACGCCCACGCCCAGTGTAAAAATATCAGTCGCTACCCCTGTGTTGATGGGCCACGTTTTCTTTGAAGAGAAGCCCAGCACATGTCAGGATGATGGCAGGGAAAGAGATCT
Organism: Gnathonemus echidnorhynchus; assembly: GCA_026776725.1. Lineage (NCBI taxonomy): Eukaryota > Metazoa > Chordata > Actinopteri > Osteoglossiformes > Mormyridae > Gnathonemus > Gnathonemus echidnorhynchus. Next base: position 15,943,452 of record JAODJU010000036.1, read on the forward strand.
GAGATGCTCTCAGGCGCTGGGCCGAACTTGGGTGCCCGTGGGGCTCCTGTAATTTCGGCCGGGCCTCGTTTACAGAGCTGACACCTGCCCCCCCCCTCCTAGAATGGTCTCCAGCGATAGGCCTGAGTAGCCCAGGCCCGTGATCGAGTGCCCAACCCTTCAACGTCATTTGTTGGAAAGTCAAGCGTTGCCTGGAGAAACGATTAGGACACCCCGATTACTCTCGCACTGCATTTACACTGGCGCTGGCACGTCCCCTAAGCCTGTTGTGGCTTTTATTGGTGGCTTTGTGCATTTGTCATGTCCTGACACCCCCATCCCAGGCCAAAGCAGATGTTCCTGCTCCAGACCTCTGTCTTTCTCCTTGAAACGGAAACAATCCCTCAAGGCTCTGTGGCCATATATCTCTCAGACGGATCTCTGCTCTGTAGAATATACTCAAAGGAAAATACATTTAGGTTCACCAAAGAGCCTGACCCAGGGCGTTCAAGTGGCGATGGGCTGCATGCTCCTCATTGCTGGGATGTGGGTTATGTAAGCTGCTCTTGCTGTGTTTACAGATTAGCTGTTTGTTTTATTTTCTATAGTTTGCTATGCTTTAATAGCAGGTGGTTATGAAGAGATGTGAAAGACTCCGGTGGTAGATTTGAAGGATCACATCAGCTTGATATCTTAACAAGAGTCTAGTGGAATAAAGTAAATGCTATGTGTTAAGTAATTTCTGTTAATATGTTTGACTTTAATTTTGTGCTTAAGAGATTAATGAATGTTTCAAGATAGATTTTTCTCTGATTTAGATGTTTGAATGTTTCAGACACTCACAGTATTGAGTCGTGTTTAGCTGTATTAGTGTTTCCATGTCTTTGTGCGTAACTGAATAACACACAATGCTTTGTAGTGGTGCTTCCTGCACCCTTACAGCTGTGTTCAGCTGTATTAGTGTTTCCATGTCTTTGTGTGTAACTGTAAAACACACAATGCTTTGTAGTGGCCCTTCCTGCACTCTTACAGCGGTGTTTAGCTGTATTAGTGTTTCCATGTCTTTGTGCGTAACTGTAAAACACACAATGCTTTGTAGTGGTGCTTCCTG
>JAODJU010000036.1:16006701-16021839 GCA_026776725.1 Gnathonemus echidnorhynchus
AGTCATTCCCAAACACCGGCCTGCTGAGAGTCATTCCCAAACACCGGCCTGCTGAGAGTCATTCCCAAACACCGGCCTGCTGAGAGTCATTCCCAAACACCGGCCTGCTGAGAGTCATTCCCAAACACCGGCCCAAGGAGGAAACCGAACCACAGCCGCACTGACAGCCCTTTCCGTCTAACTGGTATAAGGCAGTTTCCTCTCCAGCACAGTCCACACCTTCCACCATCTCCCAAGTCCCCTCATGATTTGTGAATGTTCTGATGCTTTAGGAAACAGTTGTTTGCCCGTGGACATCTAGGCCAAACAGGTTATGTTTGCTCTGGTAGGCTGCTGCTGCTGACAGGACAGTTTGTTGGAGACCAAAACCCAACCGTCTCAGAAAGCACTGCAAATGCTGGGCTCACTGCACCACAAAGGCGACTTGCCATGCAGTGTCTCTTCGATGTGTGGGGAAAACAAAAATGTCCTCCGTGTTACTGATTTTGCAAAAGAAGTATAAAACAGACCAAAGGAGAATTAAAAAACACAGCTTTGCTGTTTGGCTGTAGTTAAGCTCAGCTGCAATATTACACAGGTTTGCAAGTATGGCTGGAAAACAGCCTCACCCAGCTAACCTGATTAACGGCAGCTAATTCAGAGAACCTTCAACTGATAACATCCCTGAAAATAACCGATAAACACAAAACACAGCCCTCTCCCCTCCTCCCCAAATCCATCCATCTCTCCATCGCTCTGTTTTGCTCCTGTTCTCATTTCTCTTTCTTGCTCTCATTTTTTCCAGTGGCTTGCATGAGCGGCTGACTCTGCTCTTTCCGAAGGATTCTGACAACAGACAGCTCTGAAATGACATTTGAAACTCCACACCTCGTGCACGCGCACACACACACACGCACACACACACACACACACACACACACACACACACAGAATGGCAGCAGCCAGCATGGTTCGCAGGTCCTTTGTCTGCCGAACTTCCCAGCTAAACATTAATTTCACATTAACTCCAGCATCCATCCTCGCTGTCTGATCCCAGATTCTAGCTGTTATGATTTTGTAATTTCAATACGCAGTGAATTTACATTTCTGTGTTAAGCTTCAATTTATCAGATGCATTCAAAGAAAAGATATTGCTTGTTTACAGTTATACAAGGCAATATACATATTTAGAGAAGCTGTTTAAAAATATGATCAGTTAATAAGTATGTCGTATTGCAATGTCCATGTTCATCGGTGTCACACAAAGGTATGTGTACAGCGAATTGTCTGTGTAGCTGCCAGGAGGTGCAGGGGCTGCTGGGTAATCATCAGATATGGGGCAGCCTGAAACAGAAGAGGTGAGCTACCCCTCACACCTGAGCAGACTGTGGGGGGCGCCAGAATACTTCTGTGTTTGGGATGCCGATCCATCTGTAGGTCATGTGACACACAGACACACACAGACACACAGACACACACAGTCAATGATACACAGACAAAGACACACACATAGACAGACACAGATGCACATGCACACAGACAGACAAACAGACAAAGACACACACATGCAGGAACACACACACACACACACACACACACACAGACACGCACAGACAATGACACATGGACAGACAGAGACACATACCAGCCTCCTTGGAAATCACTATGAGACTGACAGCATGAGTGATGGCAGCAGTCTGTTTGGGACTGGGAAAAGGCTTTTTATGGATGCCACGATCTTTTGTCTACAACCATGGACTCCACCCTCTGCCTTGCCTGCATTAGTCTCTTATAAAGTCAAAGCACTCCCCCTAGTGGCAGACTGAAAGCATTACCCTCTCCTCATTTTCCTCCTCTGTGCCCCTCGATTCCCTAACTCCTACTCTTGTTTGTCTCACACCACACCTTCATTCTTTCTTATTTTCACACCTGGTTGTTTTTCCCTCTGACTCATAATCACTTTATTCTGTCTCCTTCCTGACAACATCAAGCACAGTGGAGTCAGTGTGATAATCATAGTGGCCATAAATACCGTAATAAGCTGTTAAATGCCAGATATGCATGTGCGGGCTGAGAGTTTGCCTCTGCTCAGCCTGAACACAGACAGGATTCTGTCACGACTGAGTGTGAGGGCATGTTTAGGGACGGGTACCGCGGGCACAGCGGCCCTGAGAGCGCGGGTCGCGAGCCACTTACCTCCCGGCGCTGCTGACTGCCTCTCCGCCTCTCTGGTAGGACACTGTGGACAAAGACGAGTGTTAATGAATGGGAGCACCAGCACTCAGCACTGACAGGCGGGGGGAGGCCAGGATAAACAGGCGGGCTGCCCTCACCTCACAGAGCCCCCCAACACACCCACACACACACACACAGACACACACACACACAAAGGAATGTCTGAGAATAGATTCTTTCATTAGCAAACTCATAGAAATAAGCCTAACTGAATAAGCTGTGAGAGGGAAAGAAAGAGTTTGTTCCTTGTATTTTATTGGCAAAAAACAAAGGCAGGCATGAATGAGATGCTCAAGTGCCAATACAGACGTCTGCAAAGAGAAAAGCAGCCACACGCCACCTGATCGCACAGCGAAAGATGCATGTGCACACAGAGCCCCAGGGCAAACTGCCGTGACTATATCTGTGTGTGTGTGTGAGTTTCAGTGTGTATCTGTGTGTATCAGAGTGTGTGAACCTCTGTGTCCATCGGTGTGTGATTGTATGCCATAATGTGTATGCCTGAGTATCTGTCAGTTTCAGTGTGTGTCTCTGTATCAGTGTGCATGTGTATCAGTGTGTCTTCATCTCTGTGTGTGTCTGAGTTTCAGTGTGTGTAATATTGTGTGTTTGTGAGTCTCAGTGTATCTGTGTGTGTGTCTTTGAGTTTCAGTGTGGGTGCACCAGTGTTCTTTGATTGTGTGTGTCTGTCTCTGTCTCTGTGAGTCTCAATGTGGCTGTATCAGTGCGTCTCTGTCTATATGTGACTCTCAGTGTGGGTGCATCACTGTGTCTCTGTGTGGTTCTGGGTATCTGTGAGTCTCAGTATGTGTGTATCTGTGAGTCTCAGTGAGGGTGTATCTGTGAATCTCAGCGTGTGTGTGTCTGTGAGTCTCAGTGTGTGTGTGTCTGTGAGTCTCAGTGTGTGTGTGTCTGTGAGTCTCAGTGTGTGTGTATGTTTCTGTGTGGGTTTGTGTGTGTCTCTGTGTGTGAGGGTGTATAAGAGGCTTAGAGGAGGCTCCACGCGGCTGCAGTCCCCCAGCATCGCCGCCGCTCCCCATGTGACGCCTTCTGCAGGGGAAGCCAGGCCCTTTCATGGAGCTCTAAGCCGCCGGTGTGTGAAGGCGAGATAAACTGGCACTTTAATTACAATCTCTTTTAGGGAGGATTTAAGGCATCACCCTCCCTGCACAGGAAGTCTGAGGTTTGTGCAAACTCTGTATAAGAATGTGTGATTTTTTAATCCAACAATGAACCAAAGGCTTCCTTCTTGGGTTATAATTTTGCCCTGAATTAAAAAAAAAAAGTATAAATGGAACAGAATGTCTCATAAATAACGGCAAATTTCACACTCCCCTAGAGTTCCAGGTGACAGAAATGTCCTATATTTAAAGAGCAACTGTATAATGAGATGGGAAATCAGAAAGGGGGCAGCTCGAAAAGAATCTAAAGAAGAGAATCTAAAGAAGAGAGCCAGGATCACAGAACCAAATATGGTCCTGAAGCCTGGGCCAGGATTGCGGACTTAAACAAAGGCACAAAGGGAATTAGGCACCTTAAGTACACATATTCCAAAACTGGGTGCCCCTTATTCTGACAAGACAGCTATAACCTTGGAAAGGTGCTGGGAGCAGAAAGAGGGACGGAGGAACCCTGGCTGCACCAACTGGCAGCACAACCGAGGGTCCTGGTGTGGCCACACCTGTTGGGAGGTGCTTGTGGGTAATGGCCATCCGCTCCTCTAATCTGTTACTTTATCCAAAAATGTCAGAGGAGGTTTCACTCCTAACTGCAGCATTGATGCCTTCAGCTAAAAGCACATCTTCCAAAATCACTTTTAGTAAAAACTGGCCTTCTCTGGTGACCAAAGACATGTTTTATGACCATATGTAAGAGCTACCGTTCTGTGGTGCAGGAATTCAGATAATGCTACAGCGAGAAATAGTGTTTGGAGAAAAAAAGTCCCAAGACATCAACATAAGCATACATACCTGTCGGGGTGAAGGTGAACGATGGAACTGTGGTGCCCAAACAGAGGGATGTGCAAGGGAAAGAGAGAGGGAAGGAGATTATTAGAACATTTACAGGTGTCAGTCTGCAGTGTTGCTGTATATGTAAAGGCCATATAGTAGCAGCAGACTACTAGCAAAGGATGGTTTCATGTGTCACTGAAGGTCTGAGCCTGTTCTTATTCTCACATTGTGGCTGCTCCAGCTATGTGGACAGCAAGCAAGCAGCAAGCTTGAGGGAAAACTCTGCTTCAGATTGTGGCCCAGGCAGTCAAGAGGTCCGCAGAGGGTCACTGAGGGCTTATGCTGTGGTATAACTGGGAAGGGGGGGGCATGTGTGTACTCTGACCTCCGCTCTACACCCCAGCCAGCACAGCAGGCCACTTCATGCTGAGCCTGTGCTATACAGATTTGTACCTCTTTAAGGAGTCTCTGTCGTCATGGCGGCATGCACACGAGCTATGGAAATACATGAAGGAACACTGACGCTGTGAGCCCCGAGCCAGGACTGTCCTCACTCCTTCATTTCCTTTTATTTACAGGAAAACAACCTCCAACATCAATGAAGAGTGTCACGCTATAAATGACACATTAATCTCCGTTTTGTTTCGGCCCTGCTTTGAGGTCAGGCGCATGAAGGGATTAAGCGGATAAACCGCAGCGGGCGTGATGGTTCTATCAGTGCGTGGCATCGGCCTGCCCACTTTGAAGCTGAGGCAAAGTGACACTCGGCGAGCCACGCTAAACGCTAACGTGGAATGCTAACGCGCTGGAAATAAATAAATCAAATCACCACGGCGACGGAATGTGTCATCGGCGCTCAGCCCCTGGCGCTAAGCGCTCCTGGGGGGGCGGGGACTTTCCAGTCGGGGTAGACCGCAGGAGGACAGAGCCACGCACAGACACATCCACGCAAAAATGAGGTTGCTTTGTATTTCTTTACTGTCCCTGTTGCCACAGATCGTGAGGAAAAATATCGAGCAGAAGAGCAGACATTCTCACACTCAGCCGGATCCTCCCTTTCATTCCGCTGCTTTGCCCTGCACTGGCGTTAGATTCCGGCCTCAGGTGGCAACGCATCTTGTTCTGCTTCACTCCATAAACTTTCTCTGGTACTAGTTTCAACAGCAGCTTCTCCAGTAGATGGGACTGGGGAGCGGCAGCTGCTAATGCCACAGGTCTACCACCTGTTTCCAGAAAAAGCCCAGTGAGGTAATGTGAGAAGATCCCATGCCCATGTTTGGACAGAATCAGGGAGCAGCACTACCTGAGCTGGCACAGTGACTGCAGGGGCTTCACATCTCTACGATTCATTCACCTTAATTCCCATCACCAAGAGATACAGTAACAGCTAGTTTGAAGCAGCCAATGAGAGAAGCTGATCTCTTAGGTGGGTCCTGTAAAAAGTGATTGATCGAGGTAACGGGTCCCATCTTTCCCAATGACATTCTAATGGTAACAATGTTCTATTTGCTATCTGCACAGGTATAAGCAGAGGCTCTGCTGTATGACACACACACACACACACACACACGTGTTTTGGTGAAAACAAAGCTCAGCTTCTGATCACAGGCTGACCTGTTTATCCTGGAGCATGTTTTCAGGTAATGGTCCTTGCTTAAGGGTCCAAGGATGATATGACTACACTGCCCCCTACGGGATTCGAACCAGCAACCTTCTGATAACAGGCCTAAGTTGAATCCTATCTTCAGCCTCTGGCTCAGCTCTAGCTGGAGGAGTATTTTCAGGGTTGAAATATCACTAGTAACACTGTTAAAGAATGGTAGGCCACTAGATGTTCTGCATGTTCCTGGGTTTCGAGTCTTACTTCTGGGTAGAAGTAACATGCAAAACAGCAAACAACACATTCACAGGCTTGTTAGTATCTATACAGACATATCTAGTAAGCAGCAGAGAAACAGTTTCAGCATTCAGTCTTGCTCTTAAATGGCTAGTGCCAGGCTTTTATTTTTATGTGGGCTCTGGAATACCACATATTATAAGTTGATAATTGGATTTCTGAACGTGACCTTGGGCCTGTCAGTAAATATCCATTTTCCTGCGTGTCCTTCAGGAAGCAGGGGGCTATGGTAATGTTGGCCAACCTCTCCACCTCACTCCATTCATACTGCATTGGACCCCTGGGGGCCGAAGCAGGGAATAGGGACTCAGCTGCCCCTCCGCCCCACACTGAAGACATTTCCTGAAAGCAAGGACACTCTGGGGCCTAATGAAACCTGCCACCTTGTTGTGATTTGAGACTAGGAGGCCCAGCGCAACCCCCCCCCCCCCCAGCCCCCATTGCTCACAAGCTTGTCTGTTCTGCTGCTCTCTACTTGGTACTTAAGCAGAATGACTTCTTCTATATGGGCAGTTATTATCCTGCTAGTCAAGATAAAACCTGAACCACAGAGTGGGGGGGGGAGAAGGGGGGGTTTCAGCTGCTTTGCCTGCAGCTAGACATTAAACCAAAAAAAAAAAAAAAAAAAGGAATTGCAGTTTTGATACTCTGGATAATGCGGGTGCGGCTGTGCATGAAGCTGTGCATGAAGCTGTGCATGAAGCTCGCACGCCGTGCTGAGGGCCCACAGCCCCTGTGCCATCTCAAGAGCAGCTATAGTCGCTACCCATAATCCTCCTCTGAGTGTGACCACTCCTGTGGCAGCTTGAAGAGCATTCTGTCAAATGCCCCTCCCTGACAGAAACAGGGAACGCCGGAGATGGTGGGTAGGAGTGCTGGAGAACAACAGAGGCGGCAGACAAGAGCAACAGAGGGTAGAAGTTATCAGTGAGCCTGATAATCTTCATCGCTAAATATTGACGAGTTTCTGCAGCCTCACACAGGCCGTGATAAAAAAGAGTCGGATCTGTATCAGAGCAGTGCTGTCGGCGAAACGGGCCAAGGAAAAGAAAGGATAAAACCGAAATGAGGTAGGAAACAGCCTCTTGTAAAAATGAAGATTCTCACATGGATCAAAGGAATTCTCCTGTTTCATCTATTTTTGAAGACAGTTAATGATCAGGAAAAAAGAAAAACTCTTCTTATTGAGTTTCAAAGGCTGTTTTACAGGGAGTTTTGCCAAATATTTAAAGAGTAGGAGTATTAACAGAACAAGTGAGTAAAACAAAATGAAGAACTCTGGGTACAGAGAGCTCACTCAGCTATGTAAAGAGGACATGCCCCCCCCCCCCGCAGACGAGCGCACCGGGCTGACCCTTGCGGATGCCTGCATAGCTGCTGCTCAGTCCGCTGCGCTTCTTGCGGTGTCGATAGAGCCAGATGCTGAACACCATGAGGATGATCCAGCAGGCGGCACCGATGCCGGCGATGAAGGCCGGCTGCTTCACCACGTCCGAGATCTGCTGGGACAGGGGTTGGTCTGGCGTCTTGATGCGGCCAGAGGAGTCTGTGGAGAGGAAGGCAAGGAGCTCTCATCTCCAGTGTTCAAGTCTTGGTCACCAGCTCAATGGATCATCTCAGTGGTCATCCTCTCCGGTTATTAACTCTGATTATTAAGTGTGGTCAGCATGTCAAACTATCAGGCTGCTTTAACCACGTCGTGCTGTAAGAGTCTCTAAACAGAAGTGCCGTGGAACTGAGTTCATCTGAACTGAAAGAGGCATGAAATATGAGAGCATGTGGGATGAAAAGGGAGAAAGGAGGATGTGAGAGGACAGAATGGGAAGGGGAGGAGGGAAGAGGGCAAAGGGGTGAAGGAGAAGCAGAGGGAAGACAAGAAAAGGCCAAAAGAGTGAAAGGGATAGCATAGGTACAGCAGAATGAGGTACAGGAGAGTGTAAATAAGGGTGACAAGGAAATCCAAGGCCAACAAATTGAAGCCGACGGGAAACAGCAGACGATAGTGAGAGAGGAGATAAAAAAGGTGAGGAGAGATAACCCCATGGGGAGGACAACGGCAGACAGTGCTCATTCCCAGAACTTTGGGAGGACTAGAGAAGAACATGTCAGCCAAATTTGCTCAAATGAAAAGCAGCACAAAGCATCTTTCATCTCACTAGCCAGCCTTAGGCAAGGTTATCCAATGAGAGAAATGTGAGACTTGTCAATCAAATCAGCTGCCCAATCAGGCAGAACCCAGTAAAAAACTGGCGGGTCATAAACTCGACAGAGGAAGGTGGTCCCCAGGGCCACAGCTGTCAAGGCATGTACTGTACATGGATGAGTAGAGTAACCTGGGTTGGCTGATGAACCAAAAGGAGTCTCTTTTTATATGGGGGCTGCACCAACCAGAAAGAGGACTGATGAACCTTTGAATTGGAAGGTTAATTTGACATGTCATTTACAGAACAAATCGCTTAATGAAATGAAAGGAGTCCATGAAGCCTAAATGTATAACATTATGTACTGAGAAATTCTGGGTTATTTTTTATATTGCCGTCTACAGAACACTGAACACAGTAATTTACTTAGAGGTCATTTATGAAAATATATTATTCAGAGATTACACAACATTATATATCTGAGTGCAGACATGCATGCTTGTATAGAATGACACACAAAGCTTGCCTACAAATTTCCCCCACTTGCACAGCTGGAATTTTAGTGAAGCAATTACATTTATGAACTTTGCTCAAGGCTACAGCTGGCCTGTGATTTGTTTAGTTTAATTCTTTAACTACTTCGACACAACACTGAGCTGTGGGTTCCCAGGAAAAGGCCTGAACAGGCCCTAGAGATGAGCGAGCTCATGGGATGGTGAGGATCTACTGCTGATTCTGCTTGATTTCACATGCTGCTAAGGGCAACGCTGTTTGTGCCGCTGAAATAGGACTTGAGCAATGAGTCACATCATAAACACACAGGGTCACCCCAAAAGCTGCAGGGAACACTGACTTTGCCTTTACTGTCATGCCCATCAGAGTGGAGGGGTGAGCGTGGGGGGGGGGGGGGTTCCTTGGCTGGATTATTGATGAATGTGGCTGGCTGGCTGGCACATGCTCACAGGAGCACCGTTTTTATGCTTTTCCCTCATGTCCTGACTTTCCTGTTCCCATCACACCAACTTCTCTGTGATTTCCTGCACTTTCCTCTTTCTTTTTTGTCACAGAGGATTTTTACTCTTCTCAGAGATCACTGACGGTCCGGGAAGGCGTGCTTCATGTTCAGCCCGGTTCCTGCGCCTCCCTACTGCATGATCTCAGACCACCTGAATGGGCCACACTAATGCGCAGTAACCATGGCCCCTGCAGTCTACCTGGGTGTCACATTCTGCAGTGACAGATGAACCAATGGAGCCATGATGGACACTGTCTATCGAGCCTAATGATGGCAACGGTTAACATGCATGTCTCAAACACTGCGGAATTATATCTTTGCCCTGAACCAAACTACCAGGGGTCAGAAGGCATAGTGACAGCCAAGAGCAGATCGAGGGAGGGTCCCGTTTCATGCTTGCGTCTTTGTTCCTGCTCTAGCAGGACAAGCACAGGGTTTGCTCCATGCTGACAAGAAGAACCAAGTAGAACTCAAGACTGGACAAGCCCCAGAGCATTTGCTGCAAAATTAGTGAAGTCGAGTTATACTGGAAGTGCTTCTAGCACCAGTTTGGAGACTATTACTACCCCACAGACGGCAGCTGGATAATTAATCTACAGCACTGCTGTAAACATGCCGCTGTTGGAAAAACAAACCATGTAAATCGCTCTGGGAGCATCCACTGCCATCGTGAGTAAATCAGCACTGCCAGCACTGCCGCCGCGTCGCAGCAAACATTTCCATTAAGTAGCTGTGACATGAAATTATTCAGGTTACACTGGAAGACTGATAAACAGGCTAATGGCGGAGATTAATCCGAGGAGAGTTCTTGCCACTCACGCTTGTCAGAGGCAGTATCGAGGATGACAGAAATAATTGGGCTGAAATAATTTCAATTACTCGATGAAAGATTGGAGCAGAAAAAGAGTGAGGAAGGGAAATACATGGCAGAGCACAGCCATGGGAAATTGTTTTTGCAACAGGTGACGGCATTTACATTAGCAGGGATTACGGGCTTTCTACGACTGGAGCCTCGTGTTGGCCACAAATCAGAGCTTCTGCTCTGAAAAATGCGGTGAGGATCAGATGCAATCAGCTAGATGACACAGGGAAAGCAGGAAATGTTTTATTCAATGCATGACGGATATGCATTTTAAAATAACAATAAATGCTTAACCGTGTTCCAAAAGCCTCTATCTCTGGCACAAATGATCTGGAATAAGCCAGGATTTCTGATGAGGCCAAAACTGGTAATGCAGCCAATGAAGAGAAAACAATGCTAGAGGCAAGAGGATGACCTTTGACCTTTCAGAGTATAAGACAGAGGACAGCAGCTATAATCCTGAAGCAGGCACCTGGCAGGCCCTTGAAAAGTATGAATTGCTTATTTATGCCATTTATTTTATTATATAAACTAAGCAAACAAGGACATGAGATTATAAAATAAAGGCCCAGTAGAATATGCCAAGGAGGGGCTCTGCTGAGAGGAATGAGTGTGGAGATCCTGCTGTATAAATAGGTATATAATGCTGTGGATAGCGGCGCATAGAAAGTAGAAACCAGTGTTGGGGAAAGAAAAGGAGGATCTGCGGGACTTGTGGTGACGGGGTGCAGCTGCATGGCAGGCCAGCTCACACTCACCCAGCTCGAAGACGGTGACCTCACTCCTGACTCCCGGACCAGCCCCTGTGCTGGCGGCCACCTCCACACTATAGCGGATGCCGGGGGACAGGCTGGGCAGCTGCACCGAGAAGGTGGACCCGTCCACGGTACGGTTCACGTGGTACCTGCTCTCGTTCCCCAGGCACCAAATCTGTCAGAGATGGGAAGTCGTGGCTTAGCTGTGTGGGGGCGGAGTTTGGTTGGGGGCATGGTTTACTGTGCAGGGTCACGGGGGTGCCTGCTGGCTATCCCAGAATGCACAGGGCAGGGGACACTTTGGACAGGATGCAAATCCGTTGGAGAGTACACACTCATGCACACAAACACAAATCATAAGCAATTTAGAGGCCAGTTTATCTAGTGTCACGTTTTTGCACCACCACTAAAAAGTGGAACACGTAAACTCGCACACCCACGGAGCCAGCGCTGGAGGTGTGAGTCTAACCTCTGACCCAGCATACCCCCCCTCGTCAGCCATAATGTACATCTTTCTAAAGAATGCAACACACGCCTGGATCCAAAAACCTAATTATCTCTAACATCGCATCTGTGTTTCCTGGAGCTCAGCTCTGCATCGCAGCCTTTGGCCAGCCTGGATCGAGGGCTTTGTGCTGAAGCTCATTCAGCTCAGGAATGGACGCCGCTATGGCTGCTCCCCGCTGCTCTCCCTACATAACGCACCTGCTTCCTGTACACCTCATAGTCGGCAGCTCAGGGGTGGCAGCCAGTCAACATGAGACAAGGTATGTGCATCGGGGGGGGGCTTAACAGCCTTGCATTTGCACTGCGTGCCACCGCCAGGAAAAATTTACATGGGAAATGAGGTGCCTTAGCTTTTATGTGGAAATCCACCCTCCATACTGGGTGCTGTTTCTTACACACAAAGCTATGCAATTTAAGCTACAGAATACACAGAGACTATTACATTTGACAGAGGTGCTCCCTAAGCCAGCTTCACTCAGAGCATTCACTCATACTTGCAGCTGAAGAGGGAGATAAAATTATTTGACTAGGATGGGGTGCAAGAGGGTTAATCACAGCGCTACAGAAATCTCCGATGGTCCTGATAGCTAGATTAAGCTGTACACAAAGAGCCGTTTCCCAGGTACAAGGCCCTTCACAGGAGGCTGGAGAGGACTGGCCACACGATTCCCCTACACACGGCTGCCTTTCATTACTCACGGCCCAAACAGACTTCTGTTGGTTTATTGAAGAGGTATTAGAGAGACTGATGGTTAAGAGAGGACAGGCCCACTGTGAACAATAAGGGACAAGGCTGTGAAAAAGCAGTAAATAATATCTCAGAGCCTCTTGAGTGCCTAAGGACTCTGAAATGGACGTCAGCCTGAAAAATATATTCCTCCTAAAAGTATCAGATTTATTAGGAAATATTTAGGAAAACATCGGGCCTGGTGTCACCTGAACATCGAACCAATCATCTCCAGCTATGGACAGAATCTCAGGAACATCCCTCTGTAATGTTTAGTGCGCAGGGAACCACAATAAGGTCTTATTCAATAAGTCATGTGATGAGGGGCAGTCTGGTCTTCCTCCAAAAGATGGCGCTGTTTCACTATAATTCAGTGTTCACACGGCTGGCCTTTCCGTTTGCATCCTCTGTAAGAGCTGAGACATAAAGGTCTGCATGATCCCTGCTGAGGTCTTTGGGTCTTTACCTTATACTCCTGGACAACGCCATTCTGGTCCTCCTCTGGCGGTGGCTTCCAGGAGACCACGATGGATGTGCCATTGCTATCGCTGTTCCTCACTGTGACTCCCTGGGGCGCTGCGCTGGGGACTGACCCGGGACAGACAGACAGAAACAGCCGGACAAAGACGGACACAGACGTCAGCCAGTCACTTTGTTCTTCTGTGATCCCTGAAGGCCCCCAGCGATCATCATTTAGCCTTGCCTGCAAAATTCTCACATTCACAAAAAATAGATTGTTTTTCTTTCTTACAGGGCAGGATTTGTTTGTGGTCTTTGTTTCTGCTGTTTTGACAGCCCAACAGAGCCCACCACACTTTAACAGAAAATAATAGTAATCATTCCTTTTGCTGCTTTCATTTGCTGCTTTTTTCTATCATTTGCCCCACAAGCTATGGCAGGAGTGATTGTGGAGAATATGCCTGCAGTGAGGCCTGGTATTTATGTGGCACAATGTCTCAGCTGGAAGCCAGTCACTTCAATACAGCGAAGGGAGCTTCTCCACAGACAAGAAGCACATGCACACAGAATCAGCAGAGCGCATCCCTGCAAACAAGACATTAACAGTGACAAATGTTTTCCTTATTTTTTGCTTCTGTGTTTTTTCGGCACAAGGGCGTGACTACAGAGACCAACATGTTGGAATATAGAATTAAAAATAAAGAAGCAGTAATTACTATTCTGAAAGGAGCCAGGCAGCAATTCGGCACTGCTAGTCCAGGAGCAGAATGGAAATTAATCAATTATGAATGCATTTCCCAATGAATGATAATTAAAAAAAAAACAGGCAAACGGTGTCTTACCACACTTACAAAACCAGAAATCAATTAAAAGAACAGCGAGCCTCCCTATGGAACGCTGAATGCCAGCTTGCCAGCGAAACAACAGGCTCTACACCACCCTGAAAATGCTGGGCCAATCCCAAGCCACGCCCCCAGAGAGCAGCCCCACCCCAAAAACCAATTAGCACACTAATTATCTCTGTTCTATTCAGGATTCCTAGCGGTGCTCCAATCTGGAGTCATTTTTGCTGTTTATTGTTTATACTGATGAACAATTGCTTGCTGCTTGGTCTCTGTTCTTTATAGGTGACTCTCTCTCTCTCCTACTCACCCTCCTCCAGTGTCTTGGCCACTTTCACCTCGCTGTCCGTCCCCTGGAACTCGTTAAAGTATGGCCGCACCTTGAACTCATAGGTGACCCCCTTCTTGAGCTGAGGCACGACAGCGTTGTCGTCCCCCGGGCTGCGCACCTCAAAGACGCCCCACTCCCCGCGAGGCTGTCCGCCTTCCGGGCTGGAGCGGTACATCACCTTGTAGCCCTGAACGTACTGGGACTGCTGCTCCACCTGGTGGCAGGGCAAAATATGACATGGTTATACAAAGTGACCTTCTGTTTCGGTAAAAAACAAAAAGTTTTCAAACTTTTTCTCTATAAATAGGAAATCAAAAGAACAAACGAAACAAAAGAAACAAAAGAAATGGAAAGATATGTTTGAAAATGGTGGAACTTGGGTAATGTAATTTAACCCATTAAGAGCTGCAGAGGTAGGCACACCCAGTTTCACCAAGTGCTAATGAATGACAGCATCTTGTCATCCAGGCTCTTTCGGAGGGGGGGGGTACCCAGATGTAGGAACAGACCCTTCCCACCTCGCCACAACCATCTACGGAAACCATGCCATGAGATCATCACCCAGCAGTTGGCCAACCATGGAAACACCAAACCTGGCCAAACCATAAGGGCAGCGCCATGCTGAGTTCTGCCCCAGGGGGAACTTGGCTTGTAGACCCTATTCCCCACTGTGCTGCATGTAGCTCTAGCTGCTGATGGGAGGCATGTGGCCCATGGGTTCCAGGAGGGAAAAACAGCACACGCTTGTAAATGTTTAACACTGTTTTTATATCCTCCGCAATAAAAAATAAAGCTATTGCCCACTCATGTGGTCTGCATTAGCCCCCGCTGCATGTTCTGGGAGCTAGCTGGAGATGAGCCCACCTTGGCCCAGATCACCTGGAGCTTGTCCTACTGGCACCAGCAAGCAAACCAGAAAGAGAGGCTGTGAGAAGCAGGCGCAAGACCACGCTGGCACAGATCAGTCTCTCCAGTGCTCTAAAATCCTAATGTTTCAATAATATAAAAATAAATTAAAGGGATACAGTGTTTCCTGTGGCCTGTATGACTCTGTGACCCCTAGGGCCTCTTTCAAATCTAAACTTAAAAAAGATTTTATCATGCCCCCCATACGAGCCAGGGCTGTCCCATCACTGCTGTAAGGGAAGCACGTTGGCTAGTTTGTTTTCATGCACAGATGACTACTTATTCAAATCCCAGGATTACTGCTGTTTTATGCCCTAGAGGAATGTGCTAAAACCTTAACTGCATTAGAAAAATGCATAAATGCTGAGAAATGCAAAGCTATAAAATTATGTGTAAATGTTTAACTAAAACTGTGAAAGCCTGGCCTGAAATGCAGGAAATAACAGATCAGCCCGTCTGACTGCTTAGTGACTCTGGCTGATGGAGAGTATCAGGGACGTCTGACTGCTTAGTGACTCTGGCTGATGGAG
>JAODJU010000036.1:16099593-16115742 GCA_026776725.1 Gnathonemus echidnorhynchus
GGCTGGCAAAATGTATAACCTCTTCTCACAAAGACATGGGGGGGCGGGGGGGGGGCACAGCCTTGCTGCTGATGGATACACGGACTCCTACGTTTTCCGCAGTGTGCTGACAGTCAAGATTCTCCACAGCACTTACAGTTATGGTAATAAACCACTAACAGCATCCAGTGTAAACAACAGAGCACACGAATCCAATCACCCATTATTATTCATTCCTTAGACGGCCTCCCCAGCAGCCCGCAGAGCTGATAAACACACAGCAAGGCATTAAATGTTCTGTATGTGAAATCGTGTCATTTGCTCAGAATTCACCGTTATCTGGCTCCAGCTCTACATCGGCAACGGTTCTGCAGTTCATCCACACACCTACTGCAGGGTGACCTCCGCCGCCCGGCGGCCGGGGATAACGGCAGCCCAAACCCTAAACAATTACCTCAGAATTTTCCATCCCACAATGTCCCCTGTGCTGCTCCTGAGCTGCCGGATGGCATAGTTAGGCAGGCTAGCATGCAACCCCCCCGAGAGGCCTCTACAGAACGGCTGAGAGTGGGAGCGCCGGCCTCCTCAGAAAGCGGGCAGCCACGCTTAGCCTCTTGTCAGCCACGTTAAAAGTATAAGTGCCACGATTTTATTATTTTAAGTGCCATTAACGTCTACTGCAACCACACATTCCTCCATCTAAAGCTAACCATATGCGCATAAATAACTGTCACACTGTCAGTGCACTGCATTGAAAGCGTCTGACAGTAACCGGACTTCGATGGCGAGCTCCTCGGTAATTCGAGTGCCTAATAAGTATGTAGGATCTCTCAAAGAGGGAGGCGAATTGGGAAATAACACGGTGAGCATTTAATTAATCACTCAGGCCGGCTGATTGTGTTGATGGCGTCCTTTCAGGCCCGCCGCCCTTAATGGCAGCCCCCGGCCTGAGCACACCTCCCTCGTGAAGTTGGGCCAATCCCCCTGCAGAGCCTCCGCTAGCCTTCTTTCATTAACATACCACATCCCTGTAATTTCACTAATGTCACACTGGGCCCTTTTTTGGACTGAGAACAAAGTGGGGATCGTCACTGGCGGTCTAGGGACGGGAGCTCTTTCGAAACATGCCGATGAGGTTATCGAGTAAACATGCAGAAGGGAAACTAAAAACTAAAAAATAACCCCCCTTCCCCCCAGGACTCCGTGTAGGTACAGTGAATCCAAGGACCTAATCTGGATAAAACTGGGAAGACCCTAAAGTGTGGCCTCCAGCTCCCACTGAGTCTTCTTGCTTGATTAGAGGCGTTACTCAAGAGCAGAGATGGCTAACACGCAATGTCGAGTAATTACTGGCCTGTGGAGGAATGCTGAGCTCCAAGAGATGAAGAGAGGCCGAGAGCTACCTGCGCTCGCTTCGTCTTCTCGTGCTCGCTAGCGGAAATTCTTCCATTACGTCCGGCGTTTCCCAGCATGCTTTGAGACGGGAGAAGCA
The DNA here is from genome assembly GCA_026776725.1 of Gnathonemus echidnorhynchus. Classification (NCBI taxonomy): domain Eukaryota; kingdom Metazoa; phylum Chordata; class Actinopteri; order Osteoglossiformes; family Mormyridae; genus Gnathonemus; species Gnathonemus echidnorhynchus. Next base: position 16,101,065 of record JAODJU010000036.1, read on the forward strand.
AATTGATCGGAAGGACCATTATAAGGAGGAGGTGCAGGCAAAGGGTGTGTGTTGGTCGGGGGTCTGAGAAAACTCTGCATTTTGCAATCTTGGGATTCCATGGGATAGCAAAGTAAATTCCTATGATACCACAGGTCACTGAGGCCCAAACACTGGACCCCCAACCGGCCAGGGATGCGCTGACAGCCTGGTAAGTGAATGGTAATTCTTCCTCTACTGCTAAAGAGATTACTGGCCGACTGATTGAGAGTCTTATCTCAGCTCTGAGCAATATATCAGGAAGTAAAATAAACTGCTCAAACAGGCTCAGCAGGGGCGGACAATGGAGATAGCAGAAAAGGCCGAGGAGGCAGACGGGACAAGACAGAGGAGGAGACTAACGGGGGGGTTTAACAAGGGCAGTGCCAGATCTCCCTGGGAGAGATTAGCAGCTGGTCGCAGTGGTCTTTGGGCTTGCAGTGCTAGGCCTCTGGTAGAATTTGGATTTGCCTTCCTAGTGACTTGGTGCTAATATGTTTAGACCAAAGAGCTCTGTGGCAAGTGCTCTGGACCACTGTGAGTTCCATTTTCCATTTCCTCTCAGATTCTGGAACATTTTCATAGGTACAGTGGCAGGGCCAGACCAGTCTCAGTGCCATGTTTGACGGCTGGAGAAGAATGGAGCATTGTGACATCACAAACGAAACATTCAGAGCGACTCAGATGCCACACTTCTGCCTCACTTTTTGACAGAAGGGGGCTAATTAATACAAGTTGTACACACAGGGTGGGGCTGTTCAATCTGTAAAGGTTTGCTTAATGTACAAAAAAACACTTCCGAACACATCCACATGACCCCAAGAACCTCAGTCTAGCAGAAGCGAAGTAATTTTAAAATCCAGAGTAAGTCTTAAACTCCCCGTGATCACAGACATTTAACTTAAGCAACAGAAACAGCCATTAAGAAAAAATAATAACAGAGTAATGGTCACACTGCATGTGTATCACAAGGCTGCCATTGTGCACTGGCTCTTGGGGAGACTGGGACTGTGGGACTGGGACTGTGGGACTGCACTGAGGCTCACGTTTTCGTCAGGCCAATAACATTTGCCAGACTACTCTGGTTTTATTTGCTTTCTCTCCTCTCTCCCACTTTGCCATCTTTCTTTCATTCACATTTTTGTGGCGTAAGTCCCACTCCAGACGACACGGCGTGATGAACGCGCCGCAGAGGAGGGCGTCGACGGCAGTGTCCAAAGAAGAAAACAATCATCTACAGCAAGCGTCTAATAAAAAATTAGAAAACTCAGCTGCCTCAAGTGAAACTGGATAGTCTTTGAAAAAAATTAAAAACAGGATAATTAAACTTTAGTTGGAAATGAGTACAATTTAGATAATTTGGTGTAAAATTTTTCTGCTTCTTGCAAATCTTAAATTCAGTAATATCTACCAGCATGTACATAGACATATCACTATTGTGTGACATCACATCCTGTTTGTGCAGGTATGGTCACCTTCATCGCCATCCTGCTCTCTACCTCATGTTATTTTCCTATCTGTCCTAGCTGCCTAATAAAATAACCAATGTGAATTTTAAGTGGTGCTGGAAGAATCGAAGCTTTGAGATCTGCGGTGGATGGCATTTACCGTACACTATAAACCATAGCCTGGCTTAACTCAACAGGAAGCATCATGTGGGTAAAGAGCCTTGGAACTTTGAAGTCACTGACATCAGCCGTTTTGGCTTTAAATTCTCACTGGATCCTTACTGCGCTCAGGAATAAAGAAAATTCACAGGATTCCCCAACAGTGGGACGGCCTTCGTTACAGTGAAGACACCAGACTCAACAGATCCTCGCTCTGCTCCTTGCATTTCCATTCCTTTACATCAATCAGTTATTTTATTCTTACGCCTTTATTATAAAAGTAGAACTAACAGTAAGCTAAAAAACTATTAATGACTTTAATGCACTCCAGTGCACTGATTTCTCTAGTGGCACCAAAGATTGGTATAATAATGCCAATTAGGTCTGGGGTGCGTAAAACACTCAGTGACTCAAAATGGGAAAAAAAAAGCGACTCAGAAACTTGTTATTCTTGCAGGTAATTGCTCCATTTTCACAGAAGGGAAGACGGGTAATGGAATTTATGTTTTCAGGCCTTGCTATTCTTGCAGGTCTACTTTTCACTCTGAATGTAATTAACCGGACAAGGGGATACACACAGAGACCTTCTCCCAGCAAACTGAGCACTGCTGACTGACACAAAGGCAGCAGCACATATACTAAATGTGGAGGATTTTTTTTTTCTGAAATGCCTGCTTCAGTAATGAGCCACAAAGACAGAGAGTGGGTGGACAGAGACGGCATCCCAGATTTTAAATGATAATGGGTAATGTGAAGTGCAGCTTTGTCACATGCAGTTAAAGGAAATGAGAAACACACTATAAGGGTTTTTTTTTTTTAAATATATATATATATATATATATATATATATATATTCCCATTTATCTTCCCAATATATATATTAAAAAAATTACATACAAGGTGTTGGGGGGGAAATGCAGAGTTAGATGGCATTCGAGACGTTTGATGTCTTGATATCGTCTCACTTTGAGCTGGAGAAGCTGTAACTCCATTCCTTTGCACAGCTCCTTGTAAAAAAAATTCAACAATACATTTATATCAAACCAAAGAATCTGCGTCTTCCCCTTGTGACTAAGGGAGCAAGCAGGGGAGACGGCATTTATGAAAAGATAACAGAAAGAAGAAAGTCACGGATGGTACTGCAGCAGGGGAGATAAATACTGAGATTCAAAATTCAGTCTGGCACTTTTCAGCCTCAGGAGCAGATGCCCACGGCCATCGATGTGTCTCGGCCAGCCATCAAACAGGGCTTGGGGGCGCTGCCAGACCAAACAATCCTACGGCAACACAACAAAAGACGCCACAAACAAGAAACTGTGGTTGGGCTGTGGCGTTCTGCTGGGGTAGAGCCATGCACAGCCCCAACTCTGAGCACGTGGAACACGGGGTCTTGCCCACAGAGAATTGGATCTCCACTTTCCTTTGTTGAGGTTCTGTTGGACTTGTTCTGTTTGTGTGACTTTTCCTAGACATGCGAAGCCGGAGGCTTCTGAAAGAGCACAGAACCCGATTAATGAGCATACAGCAGTGGGATTCCCAGGAAGTGCAGGGTAACCCTGGCAAAGGCCAACGCATGGACAATCCCAGATGTTGGCTGTCTGCATATTTTAGGTGAAGCTCAGCCTGTATCCCCCACCAAGCAAACCGCAAGAAGTTCACAAAGCAAAAGCCTCCTTAGCACCATCTCTCCATCTCCACCACACCCTCACTACTCACATGTTCTCCATCTCCCACATTTATCTTCCCAAGCTCCGCTCAGCCTGTGCGTTTGATCCCAATTCCACAGATGGCAGCCAGTAATCTTAAACAGCAGCTTGTGTCTATTATGCTCTTTCCACATTCTAGGAAAGCGGGGGCCGTGAAAACTGTGAAAGAGGGACGGGGGTGGAGCGGTCAGCGGCCAGGGTCCAGTAGGAGCTGCATCTACGCAGTGCCTCCAGTGATAATAGTAGGCTATTGGATGAAGAGCCATAACACACAGTAGAGCATGCAGAGCCCAGATGGGACCCACTGGGGCATCCAGGGGAGCTGACAGGTCATGTGCTTGTGTGGGATGGGAAGGTATCAGTAACACTTCCTCTGGGAGACCAAAGAAGGCAGCCGCAGGTAACCAATGGTCACTCAGCACTCTGCTGCTCACGCTCTGCATGGTCAAGCATAGTGAAGAGCCTTCGACCAGTTTAGCAGATGGGAGGCACCAAAGTGTGGAGGGAAAAACGAACCCAGGGGCCGAGTGCAGATGAGCATCACAGCTGGAGACAAACCTCTCCCCAAACCTGCTGCAAAGGATCATGGGATGGGGGTTCTAGAGAATTCCAAGACAAGCAAGCCCCCAAGCCTTTTCCAGATAGTGTGAGAGAGTCACAGTGAGCCTGGGACAATATAAATAATTCCTCCACTCCAGTGAGTGATAAGATTTCCTTATCCTCTTGTCCCATGTCCCTCTGTCAAAGACCTGACCTCCAGTCAATATCCAATTATATTTCCAAACTGCAGGCTGGATGAACAGGAGTGTAGCCACCTGTGAGGCCCCTGAAGGGTCAACGCGGCGCTAATCCCCCATAGCTAACAGGCCTGCAGGGCTGATGGGGGTTATAAGCCCTTGTTGACTGGAGGAGCCCCTTTCACCCGTGTAGGTAGTGCAGAGCGCCTGTGGGCCTGAGGTTAGCTGTTAGCCGCAATGCATGGACACGCGGCAGCTCCGGCAAACCTCTGAAAGGGGATTAAGCATGGGACAGGCTCCCTATCAGATATTTTGTTGGGACACAGATAAAGGAAATTTAAAAAACAAAGCAGTGGGAAATTATTTTCTTCCCCCCGGAGAAGGTTATCTTATTTCTCTTCGCCTGTGACTTATATCAGAGGGCGCGAAGAAAACTTGTTATTGGCATTTAAGAAATTGATGGGGGTGGGGGGGGGGGATACCTCACTGGCACACAAAAGCAGGGTCAATCCTTTTCTTCTAGGCCTCCACTCCAGCCCGGAAACAAAGGAGTACTGACCCGGAAGCACAGTGTGCCAATACGGAGGGACAAGTGTCACAGCACAACCAAGATATCCAGCAGATTGATGGGGCCAACCCGCTCAGTCTTAGCACGTCTCAACTAACCAGCAACGTGATTAAACCGAGATGAGTTCATTTTAAATTCCATAAATGAAATATAACTAGAATATGAAATGGATTGGGGAGGCACTAGGAAAGGTTTGGGAACTTCTGTGACATGCGGAGAAATGTATATGGAGAATGGATGAAAACATTTCTTTGAAAAAAGGAGAAATTTTTGTACCCATTGAGATATAGCTGATGGGATGGGCAGGGATTTAATATAGAATTATACATTATTTTGCCTGTTCTTACTCATAATATTTGATTAATCCCACCGCACCACCACACATACGGAGAAATACGGAAATGAATGAAAATATTTATTTCTTTGAAAAAATAAGAAATTACTTATTGCTGCAAAACAAAGTAAAATATTAAAAGTAGCTTGAATAAATTAAATAGAATTAAATTAAACTGTAGAGATAGCTCAAGTGCAGTGGCATACAATAACCTTTAATAGCCTGCGCTTAGGCATGTGACAGCAAATGGAAATGTCTTTATTTTTAGAAACTCAATCCTAACTCTGTTAACCTAATACTTGTCTGGTTCATAGGCTGCTTCAATAATTTCCAAGCGAAATGACACAACACTTGTTGCTGCAAAAGGGTAACTTTAAAGATTAAAAGTAGGCTTAAAACTACAGCTAATTAATACTAAATACTAAATATTTATGACCACTAAATAATAACAATTCTATTGTGATATTATGATATTTCTCAAACAAAAAAAAGAGTTGAATATATACTCAAAATAAACTATGTATAGCCAAAATTTTTAAGAACAAATATCAGGGTACATGAATTTCAAGAACGTTTTTAAAGAGATATCTCATTAACTATCCAATGTGACATATATTTTTTGACAAAGAAGGGGTCAGTCAGTCCCTGGGGGGGCCTTGTCCAAGGACCCAACAGTAAAATTACTCCGCCGACCCTGGGATTTCAACTGAAGACCGTCTGATCAAAGGTACAGTGCCGTACACCACTGAGCCACCCCCCCACAGAGAATTAAGAAAAGCAAGAATAAAGTGATTCAAATTCACAGTTTTTTACGTGACATTGTAAGCAATCCCAGCTTAGGCTGACGACTGTGGAGAAGCTCAGTAGCCCAACATAAAGTGGAGGAGGCCCTTTGTTAACTTACTACTGGAAGCTATTAGCCATTAGAACTACGGACACAAACCTCTTTTTCTGACTGAAGAGAGATTAAGGTGAGGAGTGAGAAGTGGGAATGGGGGGGGGGGGGTCACTGGAGGAGGAGCCTTGGTGTATATTCAAACACCCCACTTTAACACACGATACCCATAACCTCCCCCCCACCCCCAGCCAGCTCATCTGAGTCTGGCCTCGGACCCTTACTTCCAAAAGGACTTTCTTTTTGGGGGGGGAACCTTGATCCTTTATTCCTTTCATACAGCACCTCCCCACACACAGTCTGGTTTCTCTTCTTTGTGTCCTCCTCTTTCATTCTGTCATCAGCTCACCGTTCGGGAGGTGAAAGGCTGAGACAATGTGGGGTAATAGCTAAACCACCTCCTCCCCCAGTCAAACCAGACCATTACCAAACTGCACCTGTATCTTCATACCAGTGAAGAGATACAGACAGGATGTACAAAAAATACTACATCTAAACCACCTGTTTGCAGTACCATGTTCTGCTGAAAATGGAGTTAAATCTGAGACAATATTCTTGGATTCCTTAAGTCAACAAAATAGACATCTAAAAAATTAAGGGGGAAGAGACCGGAGATTTCTTGTTTCTGGTTAAAAGCTCAGCTATATTAAAAACAACAGATGTTTAATTAAAAAATAATAAATAATAATAAAATAATTTCCTATATAAATATGCTTATGTATTTTCCTCCACATTACCTTAACACTGTTTACATATAGACTGGAAGAACTGCATTCTGAAAATCATAGCCATTCCAATGACTTTAAACCTTTCTTTTTGTACCAATTCACATATACTTTCGGGAAAGAGTTCAAAATCTAGTACTTACACCTTCTATAATTTAGGCTTAAACCTGCATCAAAGTCTTAACTGTCAAGCTAAAAATCTTTTAAAACACAGTACTGTCGTGAAGAATCTGTGATGGAGTTTCACAAGTCAGTCTAAAAAGCCGACCTTGAAAGGCCCATAATTACAGAGCCCATAACCACATGAATCGCAAGCACTCTCACGAACTTCAATCACTAGGAATCTACAACAACGAAAAAGACACAACCAAAAAAAAAAAAAAGAAGATAGAGCAAGTCGCTTAACTGTGTCTGGAAGTGAGGTGTGGACATGATAATCACTGTGTACACAAGAGGAAGAGGTTATCAGTCCATCTCAATGGCTACAGCTGAGTGGAGGCCTTGTGCCGGCACCAGAGCTGCTGAGGTAAGGCCCATATCCCCATATCAGCATCTGCATGTACAAACAATGACGCGACTCACAGGAGTCCAGCTATAGAGACTGCTAATCAAACAGCAACCAGCAGCACACAGTCTAAGGCAACACCTTCATAAGGCCTGTGTATACGAGAAATCATACATCTTACCATAGAGACGGTAACCAATCAGCACACACTTAGTGGTTTATTAGTCTAGCGGATCACAGTAAAGGGAAGTTACCCAGCGACACCTGAAAGATTCGGGATATCTGTCCCGTTTCCTCCTTCTCTTGACTCTGAACAGCCCTGTGCCTTTTTCCCTTGGTGTTCGTTCTACTCACCTCAGGCTCTGCCACACGCAACATGCTGCCTTAATGCTCTGTGAACGTCCCTTTGCCAATGCATCTCTCAGCAGTTCACACTAAGAGACAGATTGCTTGAGACGAAAAAAGGCGTCACCTGGCCTCAGAGGGAGGAGAGACACCAGGATCAGTGCAGCCCCATCCCAGCTGCTACACCATTGGGTCCAACCATCTTCTAAAATGAAGAATCACCCCTAACAAGGTTCCACAGAGGCTGGGATTGAACGACGCAGAAGAGTCCCTCACCGCGCCGCAGATGAATAATAAGCTGGTATTTAACAGCTAAAGAAACGGGCTTTAAAGAATCTAAAGATTTTTTTTGCTTTAATTATGGGTCTATTAACATATTGGAAGCATTACAACTTAATGAGGAGAATTTGTGGAGAGATGGATACTACTGGAGTTAGCAGCCTATTAAATAAATAAGGATCACAGAGGGAAATGAAAGCGAGGAAACTTCATCAAGCACAGCTCAAACTTTTGACATTTTGGCATAAATCCCTTTAATTTGTCCAAGACCAATCACCTTAATCCCTTCTATCCTCAGTCATCTTTTTGCAAGGACTCCGGATCAAATGATGCAATCAAGGGCTTATCCCCATTAAAATACATGACACCACGGAGCAAAGAGGTGCTGATAATCTATGCATCACACTGTCTCTCCTCAAAGGTCACGTGAGACCCTAAAAAAAGGTGCCACTCAAACTGGAATGAAGGTTCAACTCAACGAGCCTCATTAGCAGCGGAAGGTTCCTTCCAGAAGGGCCTGTTCAATGCAGCGTTGTGAGATATTACAGAGTGGCAAGAGATAAGAATCCCATCATCCAGGGGCGTTTAAACTGCAGTTTCCGTTTACAAGCCCAGATGAAAGCCTGAGGAGCACCACAAGAAGGTCATCTACCTTCATCTCTTATCTCCATAGGAAGTCTTCGTCTGCCGTCCACAGAGCAATTAGCTCATATTGTCTTGTCACAGGCTAGCATCCGCATCTAGCCATCCCTTATTTAACTGATACTAATGTCATCATGGCCACATGCAAAGACACAACTTTCAAGACTGTGCTTGTAGCTTGTATATGTGTAGGGGGAGGGGGGATGGTTACAGGGCCCCTCTTCTTTGTGATACTGCTGCGAATAGCAACCCCCCCAGACTCATGGAGGGCTGGCAGCTGTGAAAAACACCAAAGAGGAGACTTTGGTCCAGAAGCCTAAAGGCTGGTGCACACTTCACACGGACACTCCACCGCACACGGCTGTGGTGACAATGTTCTTCTCAGGAGCTGGCTGCAGAGACCACGGGGGGGGGGGGGGGGGGGGGGGTGTTGTGCTGGAGGGCACCTACCACTCAAAAACTGAAACAATGCAGAGGCTCTGTTCAGTGATGCAAATGTAGCTCAGTCATTCATTGGCCAGGGGAAAAGTAGCAGGAAATCAGAAAGGAGATTGGACAAAAACTGTACATAAACTCTTTTTTTCTACCCTCTCTGATCAGACTGAAAACAAAACAGCTAGCTGATTCAAAGAAAAGTTTGGAAGTCAGGAAATAGCGGCATTTAGCCTATATGATTCCTCGGAACGGGATTATAAAGACTCCCAGATGGCTACAAACTAAAATAAAATACATTTGTAACTGCAATGCCACGTACCTGTCTATGTCCTTGAATCAGCTTTGATTGTTTAGTTTAGTTTTTATGTTATTTTGAAATGATGAAATCCACTTTATTGTTAGTTCTGCTTTTATTAGTTTTTTTAAAGATATCTATTTAGGTTTTATATATTTAGGTAAAATTTTTTGTATTTTAATTTCTAGGGATAGATGGAAAGTTATAGGACATTGCTGGCTTGAACAATAAAATGTCATAATGTTGTGCTGTGGTTTAAGTGTATTGCATGAAGGAGGCCCAAAGATAAACAAATCATTACTTTAGCTAAATAGTACTTAAAAATATATATATATTTGACATTTGGTTTTTTAACTTTGTTTCAGTCAGTTTCATTAGCAATATTTATAGTTCTCATTTAGTTGCTTTTTCGTTCAATTATTTCATTTTTTATTTTGTTTTATCTTATTTTAAGAATTTTTTTATTAACAATAACTTTGTCTTGCATACTGTAAATACATAGTGCATGGACAGTTTTAGCAAAACTGTTATATTTAATATAACAACCACACCACACTTCATAAATGTGACGTGAGAGCAAATGTGCTCTGCAGCACTAACCTAGGCCTGATGTGAAAGTGTGTGGCTGCCTGACGTGTTGGAGCAAGAAGTATGAACATTCAGGATGGTGGCCGCTCCGGCACTGCAGCCCGCGTGCCGCGGTACAACCGCGTCTGCACCAAGCATGAACCAGGCCTAATGGCTGAGGCCCCCCCAGGGAAGCCAATGCCCGTGTGATTGATCACGCCAGAGACAAGCCTGACACCTTCAGCACAGCCAGTCTTTTCACAGGGGCAGTGGGGGTGACATTCAGAGGACTGGTGTGGAGGATGTCCGCAGGTCAAGCTCAGGAATCTGGCCGAGTATCAAAGAGGGGAAACAGAACAGCGTGGCCTAGAACGGGCAGCGGTAATGCTGCTCGCCTCCGTCCTGAAAATGCCCCATGACCCCCTCCATGATCCATCCATTCTCTGACCATCAGCTTTCGAACATGATGCCAGTGCCTTTGTCCCCTCTATGTCTGCCATTCTTTACAATAATGCGCAGTGAAGCATTGTTTCGGTCAATCCCCTTCTGATGTAGGGAGCGTCCCATCACACTGAGCCTCCCCCTAGTTACCCACAATTCAAGTGGGGTGTGTTTACACCATGTGCACCTCCCAATCAGCCATGATGGACATGCATATGAGCGGGCGTGTGAAGGTTGCTCCTAGGTCAATTAACTGGGCTAATACGATTGAGATGTAGATCTGCTCTCAAGGTTAAGTTAGTGGGGGAGTCTCTGTGGATGTATAACATAATCAGTGTGCTGTGCCACCCATGTAAAGCACCTGGAGAAGTAATTTTGTCACAGCGGAAAATAGCGAGTAAACAATTACACCACATACAATCAAATCAGCTGAATTGATTTCCTGCAAGGACATTAAAAGAACTAGACTGGCTGTGATTGATGGGTTTCGAACAAGAGATTTGTTGAGTCCAGTGGCACGACATTCATGAACACATACAAAGAGCCGTAAGCAAAATACAGCAACACAACAACTTTTACTGGTAACCACAGTATATTCCAGAACATTCCATGTTCTAACTGTGCACCAAGGCTAATTTCATGACATTTGGTATTCCTTTGGACCAATATTAGCAATTAATCTGGTTTGTGTGTTTATATATATACATACATACACTCGTGTGTGTATTTATATATAGTGTCAGTCCATAATGCAAATGTACAGGTCCATGTTTATATTTTACACAATCCCAAAAATGTAATTTCTGACTAACCAGTACTGTTACTGACACTTTGCTCAGCCAGAAGAAGAACTTCTAACATTTAATGATAACAAATGCGGGGGCATAGTGGATCAGTGGGTAGCCCAGCTGCTGCAGACCTCCAAGACGGGTTCCAATCCCCTACTCAGGGAGTGAATTTGCAAGTTCTCGCACAGCTGCATGGATTTCTAGCAGGTTTTCTTTTGCACTCCGAGGACGTCGTCAGGAGATCAAACTGCCCGTGGTTTGTGCCCAATCGTACACTGCCATTGCAGAACCGTCTCCAGGCGCCCCATGATGCTGCCCTTGATAGGTAGCTAGAACATGTATGGATAGGAAAATCAGGGGGCCAGACTAAGAACCGTACCAATGAATGATGCTGCTTGACACGATGACTCTTGGGCAGGTATTTGGGTTGATGTGCCGTCACTAGATCCACTGCAGTGTTGATCTGGTTTCTGTCTGCTGCTGCAAACCCCCCCAGGCCCCCCGCCACCCCCAACCAAAGTTTTGTCTTTCCATAAATACAGACAGCTGATCACTGCCAGCTTTCACTGAGAGTGGCAAATTACCAAGAGACGAACAGCCTTTGCCCAGCTGAGACGTTGTAGCCCTTATTAACGTCCCGGGCGACTGCTCACAGGCTCGCTCACTATCCAAAGCTCACTATTCCTTCCTCAAGACAGTAACAATTAAATTTTAACAATCAAACTGTTCTACAGGTCAACAGTGGGAAACGGGGGAGAAATAATTACTGCAAAAAGAACCCATGGAGGGATGAAAAGACATGCGGAGGACATGTGGTCTCCGGGGACCTGCAGGTTTTGCATTAAGAACCAGCGTGAATCTTTAAATGGCTGCCCAATAACAATATGCAAATTGTCTAAGACCAGGCCTGGGTAATTAAATGATCTCTCCTGCAGTGTCTGGTTTGTGATGTGCCAAGAGGGAACACAAATGGATGGAAGAGGGAATAGGCAAAATCCATAAACTGATGTGACCCCAGAAAGCTGTAATAAAGGCTGTTTTAAATAAATACCAGTTAAATCTCAAAGGTTCCAGGACTGTAATGCACCAGTAATTCTTTGCCTTTTTCTCTCTCGAGGATTAAGCATTCTCACACTGCCCTGTTTGCACATCCTGGATCGGTAAGACCTAACAGGCGGGCCACTGGTCACAGAGAAAAGTTCAATTTGTAAGTCCTTCTCAGTCTGCACTCAGTTTGTGTTAAGCTGACATTATTTATAGTGACTAAGAGCATATGACTTTAAGCAAGCTGACCTAGGGAGAGGAACTATGCAGAAAAAGCTTGCCGATATCTGTATGGTTTTTAGGCAGAATAGCGATACACAATGTACATCTCAATATTTTCTATGAAATGAGCTCAATAGTGAGCTGCAAATCAGGTGAGATGTCACTAACAAATACTGCAAACTATGTTTTTATCCAATCTGGCAATTTTCAGAAACAATATGAGCCGTATAACACTGGCTCAGCATGCGGCTGTATCAGCTATCCAGTGAGACACAAACTGAATGTTGCCATTTTAGCTTCTGGGACTCAGTGTAGCGTCACAGCCAAAATGTCACATTATTCATGTTTATTTTATTTATCAGACTTTTTGTCCAAAGAGACATATGTGAGGCAAACAGCACCTTTCAAAAGTGTTTAAAACCAGGAAGGAATTCTATAGGTCTCTATTAAAATTTTTGCTCATACTTTTCTCCAATTATTATATCAAAATATTGCAAATCAAAGAAATAATAATGCATCATGACCGTAAAATGAATGGCAACTTTCATAGCCCTAATTTTAAAGCCCAATGAAAGTATATCGATATACATGGTACACTGTCTTATCCTGTATCTTATTTGAAATTATAGCGGTATACCATAAAAAGTCAATATACTACCCAGCCCTATGTGCAGATATGGGACCATATATTGAAAAAACCTGGAATAATTGCACCCATTTGGGGAAATACATCACGTTTAGTCACTTGATTACAGACTAGCCATTACATCTGACCCGAGAAACACCACTTCATGCAAGCAGTAATTTCATTTTAAAAGGCTGAATTTGTTTTTCAACACAGGCTTTTTCAAAACTCATCTACATATTGGGAAAAAAATATAATAACAGCCCTTTCTGGAGTATCAGTGAAAGACAAGGATAGCGAGTAATAAACAGTGACTTCTTTATTACAGCAATAAATGTATAAACTGTTCTTACCTGTCATCATTCCAGCCTTTATTACATTACTAACCCTAAAAGACTGAAGGCTCAAAGTATTTGTGATGAGTAAGTAAATACAAACATAAATATAAGTGCACAAGCATTAAGCAGATTAGTTTACCCGCATTGTAAATGTTCCAGGATAAATTTGTCCTGAATCCTTCCTCTGGGTTATGTGCACTTTTACTGCCTCATTCCTCTGTGATCCGCCTGAACCCCCCGTTACCCCGGTTACCGAGGACCGCGGCCCGGATCGCCGAGTGTGTCATTATGGCTCCGTTTGAGAATCGCTAGCGTCTGTCCCGCCAAGCCCCGTGTTTTTCTGCTGTAAAAAACCTCAGAAATAAACACTGGTATTTCATATGCCTGCATACAGTATGATTAGCACTCTGATTTACAGAAAGCTCCAGCATGAGCCAGGCACAGGGCCTTGTTTATCTTATGCGATCACTCGCGGCACAGAGAGGCCTTCAGGTTTGGCATTGGCCACTGGCGACATTTCCCACAAATGTGCCTCTACTTTAACAGGCCTGTTTCATCCAGGAGAAGATTGTGGACATACTGCAGGAGAAAGTGCACAGCTTTTCGTTCAAGTCCCTGCCATGAATTCTTAAATAAAACAAATGCCCACTATATACATGCATGTGTGTGTGTGTGTGTGTGTGTAGATATATTTCTTTATACTAGAAGAGGTGATCTGTCTCTGATTATAAAACCCTGTTTTTGTTTCAAAAACTTGTCCTGGTATTGCTGACACAGCACAGAAATCAAAGTTGTTAACACAACAGCCATTTTTGACAACAGAGTCAGCTGAAATGTGGGTGCAGTCAATCCAGTGTCCCCCTCCAAAGTTGGCCTGCTTCAAATGCACTATAAACTTGTCCCACCCCACGAGAATCCTATCAGTCAGTGGAGCCCTAAAAAAGACCCCCCCCATGGCCTTGATTAGATTACAATAAGAGCCTTGCTGACAGCTCTTGTGTGTCCTTGAGAAGCTGCTGATATCTGAGAACCCCAAGCCCCCAATCACTCAGAAGCACAAACAGGCACCCTTCATGTTCTTTATGTCCTCTTCATCCTCATTCAAAAAACCCGCCTCCATTCGCTATGAGAATAAAACTCATGCATTAAACTTACTAAATGCATTACCCAAACCTCCAGTGCCCCCATCCACCATCATCTCATTCTGCCTCTACCGTGTCAACGTTTTTGTCCAGAAAGATCTCAACATATCCACTGACCCTCACAATAATATTAGTTACTTCCCACTTAGAATAACCTTATCATGAGGAATCTACACAACAGCAGAGGGCCTACTCGGGATGGCCATTTCACAAAGGAAGAATAGAAAGTAATTAAAAGACAAGGCTCGCTCTGGCAAAGTCATCTCAGTCTCTCTGAGTCCACAGTGAGAGCAGCCAGGGGGTAACGACCACCTATGGAGATCCCCTCGTCCGTAAGGGTTCGGTGGGGAGGGCTAGAGACACCCCGACGACCACACTGAAGGAGGAAACTGAGAAAAAACCTTGATTCAGCTACCCCCC
>JAODJU010000036.1:16118675-16134744 GCA_026776725.1 Gnathonemus echidnorhynchus
ACCCGCCGTTATCGCCTATAGCCGGGACACACCCGCCGTTATCGCCTATAGCCGGGACACACCCGCTGTTATCGCCTAGCCGGGACACACCCGCTATTATCGCCTATAGCCGGGACACACCCGCTGTTATCGCCTATAGCCGGGACACACCCGCCATTATCGCCTATAGCCGGGACACACCCGCTGTTATCGCCTATAGCCGGGACACACCCGCTGTTATCGCCTAGCCGGGACACACCCGCTGTTATCTCCTATAGCCGGGACACACCCTCTGTTATCTCCTATAGCCGGGACACACCCGCTGTTATCTCCTATAGCCGGGACACACCCGCTGTTATCGCCTAGCCGGGACACACCCGCTGTTATCTCCTATAGCCGGGACACACCCGCTGTTATCGCCTATAGCCGGGACACACCCGCTGTTATCGCCTATAGCCGGGACACACCCGCTGTTATCGCCTATAACCGGGACACACCCAGTCGCCCCTTTTTGACGGATTCGGTCTTCGAACGCAGACTTCGCCAAACGAGACCAATAACATGATTTACTGTGCCCCAAGTTTGGTCAAGGGAAGTAAGCTGGCAAGAATAGGGGTGAATCTCAATACCAAGAACGCAAAAACTGTACTTGTGGTCTTGGCAAAACCGGTCTTGCTACCTTGCCTTCAAAGAACAATCTCGCAAGAACACGAAGACCAATAGTGGATTGAGACAGATGAGTATTCGTGCACTTGCTGCTACTTTGCTATGTGCCCAGCCGATTACCCCAGCCGTAACTTAACTTCTATTGTGGTATATAATAGAACTTACGAAGGAGAAAGCGTTAAGGTTGCAGGAAACTCACTCCGTTAGTCAGCATTTCTGTCTCACCTTGGATAAGCTAGAATTTAACTGGAGTAATTTAAATGTCATCCGACAATGTATGTGTTGTAAGCTTACCTTTTAAACGACTATTGTAATATTCTAAGATATACGGGTATAATGAGACGACTGAATATTTAAACATTACGGGGTTCTTACCAAACTATACATTTTCTTAACCACCATTTCAAATCATTCATATAAAAATTACCATGCAAGCATGTGGTTTATAGTCTGCGGAGCCCTGACTCAAGCACATCACATCCATGACGTAACATAACTTAAATATTTTGCACCCATAATGCCAGTTTTTATTTAATATTCCCCCCCCCCAAAACAACAAATATTTTCAATTCTATACTTGTTGTGGTCATTCAAGTCACTTCATGTCATAAAAGTGTCCATGCTGTGTATTTGTAACATGCAAATTAATATAAGAATATTGAAAGATTTGTCTATATTCAACCCAAAAGATATACAAATAGACAAATAGACTCTGAGGCATTTTGTGTGCTAATATGAGACTAAATGTCATCCATAATGCTGTAATGATCCAACTTTATTTTCATAGTTTTATTCTAAAGAGCACAAAGGAAAAAACAGCTGAATTTCTTGCATGAAGTCCAAATAAAGACTACAATAGAAGTGTGTGTGTGTGTGTGTTAAGGTGAGCCATAACCTGAAGAAGTGCAGGGTGCATGTGCGTTTGCATGAAAACAGCTAAATCTAACCTTCAGTTCCCTGTGTACTAGCAGAAAACACCTGGGGAAGATCCCCCATTACCCACCCCCCCCCGGCCTCTGCTATCTGAGGTCTGACGTGTGGCAGAAGCGGCAGACCCCAGGGTAAATCACACTCGCTAATACTTTCCGCTAGAGGGAAAAGAAACACCGAGTATGAGTTTACACTCTGAAGCACCCCTGATCTTCCCTGCCTGAATCACGAAACAGCCCCCACCCCTCTACACCCACACCTGTGCTGCACCTGTTACTGTTCCTTCATTAGACTCTCATTAGGGAAGCACACCGATGTGATACAGGGGGCTCAGATATATCTCTACAGGTGCCTGTTGCTCACAGGCTGAGTCACTTACACACCCTCCTCTCACCTGTCTACAGGTATGAGATGAGGAATGACACATCCAGCTTAGGAAGAAGAAAAAACACTCGTCTAGAATCAAAGCCTACAAGATACCCATCAGAAACGTTCCTGTTGGGAAACGCGCCTCGGATGTTCTGTGCAATCTGTTTCCACTTGGGGTGGGCTGCATCTCTGCGCGGGCGAGTGCATTCGAGGGCTTGAAACCAGTAAAGCGACCAGATGTTTCTGAAGGAAAATGGAAAAAAAAAACTCCTTTGTCATCCAGTAACGTCCACCATCTGCCACAGCTCACCTGATTTATGGCATTCTGTGTAAGAGGATGCAATTTTATTCTCTTTTATTGTAGGAGGGGGAAAAACAGAATAGTGATTTACTATCTTTAAAAAGAGAACTCTGAAACAAAACTTTGACTTAACTTGCCACCCCCCCCAATAAAACAGAAGATATACCCCCTGTCATGTGACTTCCTGCAGAGGCAGTCAGATATGGAGGCGGAGCCTGAGATAGATAAAAACCAGCGGCTGCACAGTATTTCCCTCTGGGTCAGTGAACTCAGAGTCGGAAGAACAGGAACTAATCTCACAGCCAAGATGCAACGACACCCATTTATGACTTTAGGGTGAAATGAAACGCCTTCTGAGGCTGACACTGTGTGATGTAATTGCCCACTGGGCAGAAGTGGAGAGGAGAGCTGGGGTAGGAGGGTTGATGCTGCTTTGGATGGGGGGACTATATGCGTAGTAATTAAAGCAGTGAGAAGCCTCTTGTAGACTCCAGGCTGACCCAGGGCCCTCAGAGGAGACTTGGTGTTCTGCTGCAGGTATCCTGAGTGAGATCATCCCCACGCTATGGGGATGCCAAGGCACAACAGCCACCCCCACCCATCCAAAGCCTTAATAACCGTGCTACAGTAATTTCTCCAACAACAGCAGATTTCATACTCTCTGGTATGCCTCAATGTCACTCTGCCCTTTGCTCCCCCCCGATGTGCAGCCACCTGGGAGCGCGTCTGCGCCACAGTGAGGCAACGCGCCTCCTGCGACCAACAGTGGGCCTCAGGGCAAGCTGACTGGAGCATGACTGAAACCTGCAGCGAGGGAGGTGGGTACTGTGGGGTCAGCGATACCTTAGTCACTAGTAATATGTGATGCAGGATTTAGGATATATATGGAAGGAGAAGAGACTAAACTAAGAGCAAAACCAGAAAAAATGTAAGTCAATCCATTGGGGGAAGGATCATTTCTGGAGGACGTAATCTGGGGTAGGGAGACACAGAAACATCATCGTTAACAAGTATGGTAATTAAAGGCAGGGAACACTGCAATGGGGGAATATCAACCCCATTGCAACTCGCACTGCCTGCATCAGCACATACACAAAGGCACGGGGGCTAGTTACTTACAGGTAGATCAATATTTAAACTGGCCCAACCTACTCAGTCCCAGTCAGAGGTAGAGCATCCTCACTACACCATTACCTTTGTTATCCTCACATGGTGGGGGGTGGGGTGGAGACAGAACCAGGTAGAGCCCCCCCCCCATCAAATCTCTTCCGAGGCTTGGGGGTTTTAACAGCTTTACACACACACATGCAATTCCCCCGCACCTCACCCTCAAACACACACAAAGTCCACAGGCTATTCTGCTAACACATCGTTTATCATTCGTAAAAATCCCCTTCCTTTTTTATTCGGTGGAAATTTGGTTACCTTCACATACATCCTGTCTTTCTTGTTCTCACTCGCGATTAGAAGATGGTATTAAATCTTCCCTTTAAATGGTTTGTTAAAGCTGCGATGATTCTTCCTGTACAGGATTAGGCTCTGCATCAGTGCACTACTGATGCTTAATAGTAAGTCTTTTATTATTATTATTATTATTATTATTATGATTATTATCATTATTAAGAGATGCACCGATCCGATATTCGGATCGGTATCGGTGCCGATCCAGACCTATTTGACGGATCGGGTATCGGCCATGTGTCACCGATCCACGTCCTATACTTACTTATTTAGTTTTTGGCAATCTGTTAAACCTATTTGTACAATCAATCTCACGACAGCTCTTTCCCATTTTACATGTTTTTTTGCGGCATTCGAATCGAACGCTAACGCTGCCCCTCAGTCTTTTTTGCTACTCAGTGGGTGTGAGTACAGTGACTTCCGCCTGCTGTGACGTCATGCGCATACCCTTCGCAGTACGAGCAAGGTAAGAAATGACACGACGATTTGGGAGTATTTTGCGCTTTAAACAAAAACCAGTAGCACAACAATTTGCAATCTGTGTAAAATAAAGTTTTGAGAGGTGCGAATAGCGTTTAATGGACAATCCCACTTAACAAAGCGCACGCAACTGCGAGACAAAAAAAAAAGCAATGGATGATTTGGGAGTCGCTAACCTGGACTGTCTTGCGAACTCGGTGCAGCTTGTGATACAAGAGGGACTGCAATCGCAACAAAGTGGAACTGAACTGACGCCAATGGGAGAAAAATTATGTTAAAATTTTAAGCATTCGCCACTTGTGTATACTTGCTTTGAAGATATTCATATTGAACTATTGCAAATGCCTCAAAAACGCTTAAAACAAAACGTACAAGCGAGGTGGAATAGTACGTTATGTATGTTTGTAGTAGCCTAATTAAATATTTTTTGTCATACATTTTTCCATCTGTATTTACTAGCTTTAAAAAATTAATATATAAAGTATAACAAAGTAAAAAGAGCTCTTGTAACGGAATCGGATCGGAACAGAAAAAATGTGGATCGGCCCATCTCTAATAATAATAATTATTATTATTAATTAGCCTTCAGCCTATGATTCAATTATTCGTGCACTAGGAGCAGGAGTACAAGTGACGTGAGACTCTTTGACCCTTTGAGGCTCCTGTACGACCACTGATGAGCTCCATATGTTAGCAGAAGAGCAGATAAGAGACACGGGCGCCTCTTTCTGTCATGTAATTAAGCGGCGATTAAGGGAGCTTTACACAGGAGGAACTGAGCCTGTGATAAGAAAGAAGGCCTCAAGCGGGGGAGGGGGGGGTTCTGCCCATCATCCCAGTAAGAGGATCCAGGCCGCAGTGGAGAAGCTCTCATGACCAAGGAAGTGGGAACAGGAGGGTCAGGGGGTCTGGGAGTTTCTGGTGCTGCGTGGGCCCAGGTGGAGCAAGCTGTGTGCAGCTGTCTCTCTCGGTCGATGATGTCCAAGGAGGGGACATCATTTTGGGGTGACAGATCAGCCCAGAGGAAAAGGAGTCATAAGCTGGCCTATCAGATGTCCTGAGACAGGAAAGTGCAGTGATATCTTAGACCGCCTCATTGTCAGGGTACAGGCCCGGAATGCATGACATGGATGACTCTGTCCGTTGAATCTGATTTGGCCTGTTTTTAATGTTACACAGGGATATCCATTTCAGTACTGGAGAAGAGGATTAACAATGGTGCATGACTGACCGTACACGTCTGCGTTTGTGTGTGTGTAAGTGTGGGTGCGTTTTGTGTATGTGGTCTGGATATACGTCACCTTGTGTGGACCAAATGTCCCAGCAACGTGATCAATACTTCTTTTGACCTTATGGGGACCAGAACAGAAGGGAAAACTCAATTTTCATTTTTAACTGCAATCAAAAAACTGGAAATGCTATAACTCTTGTATTTTGTTTTGTTACTTATTAGCATTAGTTAGCATTAGCATTTTTCCCATAGAAATGAATGAGCGGTCCCCACAAAGATGATTACTTGTGTGTGTGTGTGTGGATTAGGCTTATATTTCATTGTGGGGACCAAATGCCCCCCACAATGTGAGAAAAACAAAGCATTCACAAAGATTTGCGAATGAAATCAAAAAAATAAAAACTCCAAAAGTACCGTATTTTGTTTGGTTACTTATGGTTAAGGCTAGGGCTGGGTAGGTGTTAAGGTCATCATGCTGGGATTAGAGTTTCCCTCTAGAAATGAATGGAGAGTCCACACGAAGATATAATTACAAACCTCTGTGTGTGTGCGTGTGCATGTCTGTGCATGCATACAGAGACTGGGACTGAGATTCATACTTATAACCAACTTTGTCTCAATTTTCCCAAACAACCTAAAGAATCATATTTGAGTAGGTGCAAGCACATGAAAGAAGGCTTCAACCACAAAACAACCCAGACAAAAAAATGGTTCTTGATACATTAAACACACTCTTTGCTCCCACAGTGACATGGAAACACGATCCAGTATGACTGCACTGGAAACACCGCTACCGGGTAAAGACTTTACTTTGGTTTCCAAATTTGGAAGAGGTTCTTGCACATGAGAGAGCAGCAGGGACACAAAAAGGGCCCCTATCACCTTGTGTCTCCTTCTAACGTAGGATGTACTTCTACACCACTAAAGCCTACTCTTGCCTGTCAATGCCTCTCTATCACATGGCTTCACCTGTTGCTTCACACGCCAAGACTCAGAAATACTATTAGCAGTCCTGTGTAGCAAAAATATGCAGCGGAGTCATTCTGTGTGGCTGATGCCGTTTCTTAAGGCCTGTGAGCATGTTGTGACGCTCATGACGATGAAAGATGGCAGGCCTTTCCTGTCCGGCTCTGATGAGTAAATGCTGTTGGCCATCGGCTGGAGGGAAGAAGCAAGACGAGTGGATCGTTATCCATGAAACCGCCGATTCAGTCAGCCCTCCTGGAAGGCAGAAGGGCTGTTTTGACACAAACATCAAGAGAACGTCATTTTGACAGAAAGCTGATGTCACGGCAGACAATCGCTGTGGTAAGATCCCAGCTAGGGAGAGAAACAGGGCTACTAAGTGCCTAATTTGTGATACCCATCCAGCCCTGGTCCTGAATCGCAGCCAAGCAGCAAGAAACCACCCCCACCCCCTCCTGGGCCTGCTTGAACAGAACAAGCCTAATTTGTCCAGGAGATAAGCTGCGAGCGGTCGGACGAAACAAGAAATAGACAAAGGATTATAACGTTCACCTTCAGTGTGCTAATGGGATTCATTCCAGGGCTTTTAATGCTATTGCTCACAGCAGTTTAAAAAAGAAAGGAAAAAAGAAAAGAAAAAAAAAACCAGATTAAAAAAATGTGACAGTAACAACAACAGAGAATGATGAAATCGTCCACAGAGCCGCGGGAAGACATTCAGAGTGAGTTGTAGTGCCTCAGTGTTCCAAGCTGCTCAACCAAATGTTGTTATAAAGAAATAAAGCCTGTCAAACTGGAGGAAGGGGCAAGAGGCTAGCTTCATTCCCGGGGGGAGAATAACCGTCAGTTTCTCTTATTTCATTAATTCTCCGAAATAAACACATCTGACTGTTTGCCATGCTATAGAGACAGGCTATCCAGAAGATGTAAGAATGATCATTCAGAAACGCTTTGCCTTGGCATTGATCTCTTTCGGCGTCCGCTGACCTCACAGTCCACAAAATATCTGAAAACGTATTTATAGTTGCCAGAATCCACGAGGAGGAAAAAAAAATTTAAATCCACATTCTCAAGAGAGAAGGCGTCTCCGCTATAATGGATGTCATCCATCGCTGACTGTTCTGTTTTGCCATCATATAATTAAAACTTTTAAAGTGTGGGAGGCAGAGATAAGTGTGAGCGTGAGGCACGAGGTCGAGAGTCAAGGAAAGAAAAACCTGAGGAGAGAGACTGAAAAAAAAACTGGTGTTTGGTGACAGTTCTTAGAGAGCTGATCGGGAAGAATTGGGCAGTGTGTCAAAAAAGCCAAGTTGTGCCGGTAAGTGAATATTCCGGAAAGTCCAGATGGAGTGGCAATGACCTCTCAATCTACCGCTTCCCATCCATATTCATGACACTGCATACCTCCCAATCAGATAAATCCTGCTTTATTCCTGCCCTTGGGACCACGTAATAAAACCAAAGGGGGACAGGCCTTTTTAAACTAAGGTAATTAATTTGCAGAGCTGTTTACAGCCTGATTAACGCATACGATTACAAAGAGATTGGGTGAGATCTGATAGCCTTTCCTGTCACATGAAATGACATTGACCCAACTCCCAGTGGGGTCCAGGCATCACATTATGGAGCCTTTGGAACACGTGTTTTTCTCCATGAATAGAGAAGACATTGAGGCTAAATTATCCCCCATTACCTCAAAAATATCCTAATGAGCATGCTGGTTGTTTTCCAATATTTATTTATTTATTTTTGTGTTATATTTGATACAACAAATATATAAATAATATTAAGATACAAAAATGTTCTCATAGAGACTAGACAATTTTTAATCAAAAAAATCTGACCACATATGAACAGCAGTTACATACTAGAATACAGAAATTCTTATTATATCACTAATAAATCAACTCCAACAATGAGAGAATAATTTAATAGGGACAACTTCTGTGATCACTTGAACAAAAAAATGTTCATCAAGTTCTAAAAAGGGGCATTATGGGAAAATAATATAAATCTACAATTCTAATTAGGACACATGGGCCAATTAAATGTTATATAACTCTGCGTACTTAGAATTTTTCTGTGTTTCTGACTCTGTGCAATTAGCTGACAGCTCAGGCTACTGCTTAGCTTTGGTATGTAGAAGGGAATGTTAATCTGGTCTAGGCTAAAGGTCCCTGGTTTCCCTCTTATCACTGCACAGTAGGTGGGAGAAATACAACCAGCAAATCACAACTCACATCACACCGCTCTGATAACAAAGTAGCAAAAAATGCACAGATTGTCAGATATTTCTAAGGGGAGGGGGGGACTTTACTCTGTCCCTGTACTGGGAGTCTTCACTACCAGCATGTAACCTACATAGAATGTGCGTCGCAAAAACACTGTGCCCCCTCTCCGTCTCCCAACCCCCCTCCACTGCAGCGGAGCTATTCCCAAGGTCACGCCCCCTCGCTGCAGTATTTCTGTTCCTGCAACACACCACGCCGGGAGGCGGGCACGGAGAGCGCACTGCGCTGGCATGCTGCAGCAAGAGAAAGCATGGAACCAGGGACCCTGTGCCAAAGAAGAGGAAGGGATCAGCAACACGGCCAAAGACCAGCAGAGCAGCAAAACTCCAGTGCCTTTCCTATGTTATTGAGGAGAGGAGGAGCTACTGAGGAGCTACTGAGGAGCTATTGAGGAGCTACTGAGGAGCTATTGAGGAGCTACTGAGGAGCTATTGAGGAGCTACTGAGGAGCTACTGAGGAGCTATTGAGGAGCTACTGAGGAGCTACTGAGGAGCTATTGAGGAGCTACTGAGGAGCTATTGAGGAGCTACTGAGGAGCTAGCTGCCACTACAGTGTTGGTATGCTGCAGATTGTATAACAGATCCTTTCAGTGCAATTCAGTCTGCATGATCTGTTCCATCCGATGGGAGAATTTCAAGCTTGCACGTGCAGGAGAGCATTCTCATGGGGTAAGAGGGACATGGCATCTCGCTTCTTGACCCACAGTCATGAGGGTACATTGAGGCTATGAGCGACCAGGGTGCTGCAGGCTGCAGAGTTACTAAAATGAACTCGACAAGGGCTTCACAGTTCAACACCTCAAAACATATATATGATTTCCATTAGGATGTTACAGGACAACAGGACAGATGGCTGTTGTAGTAAATGCCCATAAAACCCACATCGTTTCTGTGGCCACATAAATCCTGCTGGTTTGTGTACTGGGGCACGGATTCAAGGAGAAAGCAGCAGAGGTGGAAAATGGCCTAAGTTTAGTCCAGTGGAAGCAAATCATCCCTGATCTACCAGTCGCAGTCTGGAAAAATGACAGTGGGTGATGAGGTTTACCGGTGAAGGTAGAGTAAATATTTGGTCAGATTAATGAGGGGGCAAATTCTGCCAAAGAGCCAGTGAGCCGTCTGCAGAAATGTGCACAGGCAGACATTAAAAAGACATTTCCTGCCCCGGATGGCAGCCCAATGAACCAGCCCACTCACAGAGCTGGAACTGACTAGCCAGGTCTTCCTCCGATTGGCCCACCAAGTTCCAGCAGATTCACCACTGTGCAGTGAGGACAGTTACCGAGAACACTGGAGCTGCTAATATCATTGGCTCTTTATCCTGGACTGAAGCTACTGTGTTGTGTAAACATCTAGCAGGTCTGTGTGCTAACAGGAGTGCATGAAGCATGCCTGCTGTAAGCCTGTGTGCCTCCCACTCTTAAACATGCCCCCCCACCCCCCCAATCGCCACCTGTGTGTCCTGCTAAAGTGCTCCAGTGAAGATGCTGTTCTCATCAGCTTCCCCACTCCCCGTTCCCCTTGCCTGAAATTTCAGTTCCTGTTCCTATGATCCTTCCATCATCTTTCTCCCAGAAACCACACATCTGCCAAACACTTTAACCTTTCAGACCTTTCAAAGGCAAAAAAGGAGATGCAAAAAGATAAAAGTCACGCAAGATCAAGACGTCGATTCATTGTGATGAATGCTCCACTGGGGAACTGTAATTATCTGCTACTTTCACAGGAAGTCCACGATGGCTGATGTATTACCTCACGTCATAGACCTTTAGTTACCATCTCAGCTTCTGTTTCCCTTTATACATTGATTATGCCAATAAAGTCTGAATGAAAACCCTACCACTGGTGTCTATGATGTATGATCACACAAGATCCTATGGCAATTAAGATGCCTCATCTATGTCATTCTAAATGGCAAAATGCCAAGCTTGACTGAGTGAGAAAAAGGCCATGGAACAGGGGCTGTGGTATGATGAGGAACCAGCAACCACCAAGACTGCAGGATATCATGGAACTAAACATAAATGCAATAATGAGAACATCATCATGAATAACTTCTAGGATTCATTTTTACCTACCAAACTGTGCCCTGTGGTCAATGGTTAGATCATTTTACCAAATACCTTCTGACAAGTGATCTCACAGGGCCATATGGCATGGTTCTGCCACTCCCACCCCGATGGTCACATCTAACACAGCCACATCCCCCGTGAATCACAAGCCACACCCCCAACCTGTCCACACCACTGAAATACCACCCCCCCTACCCCCCAGACTTATCCAAACTGAGTAGTTATCCAAAACAATCCAACATTTTCTTCCGGATTGAAACAGATGTGATGGAACATCAAACAGTATCTGCTGGTCCTGCAAAAATGCTATTGGCCATTCCTGACATTAATACCAGCAGTCGGGGCTGTGGAGTGACCCCTGAACATTAAGGGCATTGAGAGAATCAGGTGACATGGCATTCCTCACAGAGCTCCTCAATGCCATGGTACCAAGCTGGCTGCTGAATTTATACCCCTCTGTGGGGTTCTCAAGGAGCCTTCATCATCTCTGACACACAGGAAGGTCAAACAGGCTACTCAGTAACGGCTACCTTCTGTGAACCAAACGGGAACTGAGCATCTGCATGGGCCACAGCTATAGCTAAAGCAGAATGAGGACCGGACTGAATAATACTGCAAGCCGTAAAGAGCTTTCTGTGTCCATTCAAAGACTGATATTTACAATTAAGGAAGGATCTGGTGGCGAACACCTCGGAGCTGTCAAGGGCAAAGTATGTATTAGGCTGTGATGAACAATAATTGTGAGAGCTACTTTCAGACAGCTACGTCCCATTGGCCATAACACACATAAAGCAGTCTGTATATGTATAAATCACAAATGATGCTCCTGCTTATGCATACAATCTATTAAACTACTAATAAAAAGACATATGATTGACTAGAACTAGGTATCACTCACATATATCCTGCAGTTCTCCTCAATTTGTGGTGTTCCTCAACTTATTTATTACTTCCTTGGAAATTTTGGCAGACGTGTAGCTCTTGCTCCTATACCGCTTACACTTGTACCTTCATTCATTAGGAATGTGACTCCCTGACAGCAGTATGTCTGCCACGTGCTGTTTTCTTCACCTGTACATCACTATGGACAAAAACGTCGGTTAAATGAATTAATATAAACGTAATTTTTCCACATCATGGAGAACTCTTCCCCCTCTGCGCTGGTTTGCGATACATTTCAAGGTCATCCCCTGGTTAATTAAGCCTGAGAGGAAGTTGTCTTCAGAGACCTCTACCCTCTCCTTGTGTCCATGATGAGACTCGCCCTGAGGCAGCATACGGGAGAATTTGCTGACAGAGCTTTGGACGTTCCAGGCCTCGCTCACCCTGACTTAGAACGGGCCCCGGTCAAGCAGGAAAAATGGACCGGTTGTGCATTCAGAAGGAACCTCAAATCCTCTGAGGCTCATACTGATGAAATAAACAGATTCTGAATCCAGGCTGAATGCTATTGAAGTGAGGGACTAGCCAGAACCTTGTACAGAAAAAGGCCAGAACCCACTCATTGCTCAGCTATAAATTTGCTTTTTTAATGCTCCCTGTAAGCCCACATTGGGCCCAGTCATTAAAAGGAAGCTCTACCTTGTACATAGTTTATTTCTGCCCATGGGGTGAATATTATGGGAATATGAATAAAAAGTCCATGAGTCACTTGCCGTTTACCCCCAATGTGGGTTACTTCCGCTCTCTTGACTTGCTCATATCCTCATCTGCCGACGCCTGGGATCTTACTGTCTGTGCTGAATCCACTCCTTCCCCAGGCTTACAGCGACAACCCAGGTCCAGGTGGGATGTCTCACAGTGGGGCCTCGCTTGTCATCCTCTCACACGGCCCGCAAACTTACCCGTTCAGGAAGTTATTCGTCTTCCAGAGGAATGCGGCCTGTGCGGCCAAACCCCAGTTACCAGGCTCTCACATAAACCGTGCCTCTCAAAATTAAATGCATTATTGAGAAAAATGGAGACCTTGGGGAATATAAACATACTTCTGAAGTGCTTCAAGGCAAATGCTGAACTGGAAGCAGAGAAATGTTAAATCAGTGTTTTGGGTCCATCTTACTGTCATTCAAGCACCCCCCTGAAACACGCCCCCCCCCACCATGGGAAGCAGCACAATGGAGGCTACTCTACCCCCTCATCCGCATGGGGTCTCCTGCCTGTTTGGCCAAAAGGGCCCAAAGCCCACCGGCTCCATCCTGAGGAAAAAGGGGCCAGTTTGGAAGAAAAAGGGGACAAACAAAAGCAGAAGGAAAGTGGGGGGTACGGAATGGAAAGCGAAGACCTTCCTGGGGACGGGCTCCTGCTGAGCCGCCGGGGCTCACGCCATGGGAACCACAGCGCGGGGACACTGCAAAGAGCAAGGAAGGGGAGCGGAATCTGGCAAGGAACAGGGAAGGGGAGCGGAATCTGGCAAGGGATGAACACTGGCGTGCCGGGATAAAAGGATCCGGCGTCGTCGAAAAACTGCACGTGTAGCCGAGAGATTGAAAGCCAGACGTGCTGCGATTTCGCACAAGGAGACGAGTGAGCCGTGTGGCGACCGCTGCCGCTGCAGGCCTCTCCGCAACAAAGGACGGCAAACTAATTGGACAAGCTTTCATGGAGACGCCAAGGTCCAAAACAGGCTGCCAAAGACAAGAAGTGAGCCTCAGCCCAGAGAAGCCGGGCTTCGGGAATCTTGGGGAACGAGCTGGTTCCGTCCCTTTTACTGCATTAACGATTACGTCAAACGTCTTGCAGAATAAGCGAAACGCCTCGTAAGCCAGCCTGAGAAACACTTCACTACAAAACGATTCCACAAATGCTCTCATCAAATTCTTACACAGCTCTAATGCTATAAATAATGAATCTGTGGTATCTTTTCACCAACTTGCTTTTGCTATTGACTAAATGAATCAACCATTTATCCTTTAATAATGTATTTGCTTCTGGGAAGTAGTACATAATGCGACATGTCTCATGGCAATATAGAGTGACTGCCTCATAAACAAACTGCCACCCTTTATACATTGATTATGTCAATAACAATACTGGTGTATATTTTAAACCTGTGGGAGAATACAGCTAATCACAGATGCATACTTTGTGTGATATTCTAAAATTTCTATTTTTACATAACACATAGATAAACATTTTATTTTTAAAATTTCTGTCTACTAAAATTTATTACAGAGTGTATAATACATCAAAATGGAGGCTGGGCTGCAATTTGAGCTTTGATCTGCGCATTAGCCAAGCCAATTCAGAATTTTTATTAAACAAAGTGTATAATACAAAGACTGCATGCATCATACCAACTGTTTAGCTGATTCATAGGAACCTAAGTACTCAGGACAGTACTCAGGACAGTACTCAGTACTATTCCACTAGTGTCTGTCGACACACTTAAGTGAAACTGGCAGGAATTCCAGCATGTCCCGAGGGCAGACAGATGAAAGGCTTAGAAACACGCTCGTCATTTGCCAATAATTAGACACAGCCGGTGGAGCCACGACAATTCATGGCTCACTGGAGACCGTGCACCCAGAGACGGAGGCCCGCGACACCAGCAGAGCCCTACCTGAGGGCCCCAGTGGCCGGGAATACCTGACGTGTGGAAATGGAAGGTGCAATCCACACGCTTTACAGAAAACATGGAGAGCCACAGTGCATCCAGAAAAGATCCCTAATGCGGAGGGGGGGGGACGCTTATGGATGACAGAAGCCTGGAGCTGTGGGAGCAGGGTGACCCCCCCGATGCACTCTGCCCTGACACGGTCGTTATCCCCCCCCCGCGATCTCCAACCACTCCATTCCCATCTCCCATCCCAGAAGGTCTCTGCTCTTTCCAGAAGGTCCCTCTGTAATCGTGAAGCTCGATCCCTGATAGGTACCCAAGTGCTTTAATTAGCTTGCTGAGGCTGCCTGTGCACCCCCAGGCTTTCCTCCGCCCCCCCGAACAGGAAGGAGTGGGGGGGGCAGTGGGCACAGCACATCTTCCTTTCCACTGAATTATGCAAATGACTGCATTTTTACAAGGCCCCCATTAGATGTGCCTGTCGAGATGAACTGTGCCTCGAGACTGACAAACTACTGCCCAACAGCAGACCTTTGATGGGCCTTTAATGTCACTTAATGGAAATTATCAATCCAATCCCAGAATATCTTTCAGCACGGAGAGCACATGCTGACACATCCCTGTCCTTTTATTTTTGAAATGGTTGATTTAGCTGATGGCTAATAACCAAGGCTAGCAGTTTTTTTTTTTTTTTTACAGTCTCATTGTCATACAGGAGATAAACAGGCCTATCGTGTTCCTTCACTAATGACTCAAAGTGGCTTAACAAACTCCTGATTAGCGCTAATCCCGTACCTCAGGGTATAAATTCAGGCTAATTAGATTTAAAGCCACGCTAAAACAGGCTTTGTGTGCTGGCACAGTATCGTGACTTAGCTGTTTAGCTCCCTGGTCACTGTCGCCTCCCTACAGGTGTGTTTGGGAATACCAGCATGCAGTTTGACCTCTGATCTGGCCCCTCTCTCTCTGACATGTTTGGACACCGGCGATTGATTAACATGTCAAGGGCAGTCACATGACCAGGCTGTGCTTTGACTGTGTGTATCCTCGCTGAGGTTCACCCACTGACACGACTCCTGACCCCTGAGCTGACACTGTCCAGCCTCAGGTCTCCACATGAGAACCTTCTACAACTGCAAACCAACCCTCCCCCCCCCCCCAAAAAAAAAACATTGTACATTTGACTTCTTCCTTACTGTGAAAAGCACATTGTAACCCACAAAACACATTCGATAAATACAGGCACGGTGTGGCATGTAATTGAAGGCAGAGGCTTTAAGCAGGGAAGTTGACACAGGCTGCTCTCCCAGGGCTGTGTGGCAGGGATGTGATCCTCACATTCCACCACTGGGTCATCACCAGCCCCGCCCCCTGCTGCGGCTGCACGTGGCAGCAGAGAAACACCCTCTGAACATGTCATGTTTGGGTTTCCTGTCAGATAAAAAGTGATCCATCCACCCATCCATCTTCTGTAACCGCTTGTCCTATTCAGGGTCACGGGGGGTCTGGAGCCTATCCCAGAGGCTACGGGCACAAGGCAGGGAACAACCCAGGACAGGGCACCAACCCAGCCACAGAATAACAGCAACAAATAAAATAAAATATTGACTTTATTCGGTGAGAGAGCTGTATATAAAGCAGAGGAGCTGTATATAAACGACAGGAAAAAGCAGAGAAAAAAAGAAGGAAATTACAGAAAGAAGGTCTTAGTTTCCACAAAGAAAGAGGCATGTGAAGGCATGTGATTTTTTTTGGGGGGGTGGGAT
>JAODJU010000036.1:16136947-16156021 GCA_026776725.1 Gnathonemus echidnorhynchus
GATATTTATCACGTTATGGGGACACTGTGTCCCCATAAGGATAGGTAAACCCGCTCGCACACACACACACACACACAGACCAATACTCATACCTTTCTGGGGAACGTCCATTCATTTCTATGGGCAAAACTCTAATCCCAACATGACGACCTTAACCCCTACCCAGCCCTAAACTTAACCATAAGTAACCAAACAAGATACAAAACTCTCTGCATTTTTAGTTTTTTGATTACAGTCACAGATTTTTATAAAATTGAATTTCCTCTTGTCGAGAACAAAAAAATGGTCTCCACAATGTAATGTAGACCTAACCCCCCAAGATTAACAAACGATAAAATACATTTTTTTCCCTCCTAAAACTACTTAGTACTTAGTACACTTCAGGGCAGGTAACTGCAGGTAACTATATGTAACTATATGATCCAGCAATATGGAAACATCTGCATTAACACTGCATATCTGGATAAATGATATATAAATAATGTGAATAAAAACGTGTAGTGCAATATTTATAATACCTGTGACTCGGACTGGATGATATGACCTGAAATCAATATCACAATTAACTGAGCATTCTACCTCGACTAAGATTAACACATTACTATTTTGTTTTTGTCTTTTGCCCTCATATTTCATTGACAAGGTTTGTACTATAAATATGCTCAACTATTAAAGCTGGGACATTTTTCTACTAATGAAAGACTGTATATCCTCACGATTGAAAAATAATTGAAGGAAACACACAGAACCATTTATGGTCATTCATTGAATATTTCGGACCAAAAGCACAAATAGCTTGAAATGAAAACGTCATGAAAAAGGTCACATTTTAGATTTTATGTAAAAAAACAAGTTCCCTAAACAAAAATAGAAAATAAATAGTTTGCATTTCTTGTAAACAAAATAAACTGTTTATAGAGATCTGTCTGGGTAAAATTTATCACTATAAGTAGATGATCATTAGAACTGATTTTTTTTTTCTTTTTCTTTATGTCTTAGGCAGATTACAATCTACTTCATATTTGTACATTTATTACAGGAAAATAAGTTAATAAAACGGACAGCGCCGGTATTTACTGAATTTTATTTACTCTTTCAAAATCTAATACAGCTGCTTCAAATGCTTTTCAAATTACAGTACTGCACAAATTAAATTACTGAACTGTGTATGATTCAAATACGCTATAATACAGTACAATACTGTACATAAAATTTAGCTTATTGTAGTTTGGCTACTGCATCTCATTGGCTCGTTTTTGGCAGTTTATGATAAACTTTGATGAGTCTACATTTGTCATTGAGAGAAAATTACTTTCTTTTCTGTGCATGCAGCATTAGCCTCAGGTAGCCAGCCAAAAGCAGATGGGTTACCGCAAGGCAAAGTTGGCAAGTAAAATAGTTTTCATTTTCTATATGTTATGTATAAAAAGACACAGAATGAACACTAAGCGGACTACTTGATTACTAAAAGCGAATTATCTAAATAGTATTTGTAAAGGAATGATTCTGTCCCAAGCTTTTTTGATCCATATAAGCATTTGAGCACTATAATCCTGATCACTATAAGCGGTTTCCACTGTATTTTAAATATTGCTAGTGGTGAAAATTAGTGGTATTACCTTCGGTAGCTGAAACCGCAGTGTTTACATTTGACCTCTTTTTGCTTTTGTGTCATCTTCACTAAAGCCATAATGTATCCAGACGAAGGACACAACTTTTTTCTATGGTACAAGCTGCTCTAGTTGCTCAGTCGGCTCGGTGCTTGAGATCGCCTCCATGTTACTTCCAAGTCACGGACTGGACTGGGCGGAGTCACGTGACAACACATGCGGTACTATGTTCTTAAGGGGACAGTACATGAACACACACTGGGGAAAGTATTTACAGGTTTTTTAAATATTAATAGAATTTTAAAAAACCGAAGTAACCGACATGGGCAAGACTACGTTAATTAGAGCTTCTGAATTACGGTTTTGATGAATTGCTTAGCTCTACCTGTGATACATTTTTTCTGGATAGGACAAGCACTCGCAGAAATAACGAATAGCGACTTACGAATGCTCCCCGCTAACCTCAATAAACGGCTAGACAAAATGTTCCACTTTCCTCTCTTATCGCTCTCATTCTATATCAGCGATCTGGGCATGAGGCGGCATGGCTACACTGCATTCATATACCATCGGGAAATAAAGAATACAGGAAGGGTAGCCTACCTGTCTTTGCAGACAATACATGCTCTCAAAATACATTGAATAGTGTTAGCTATACCTTGGGATAGCTCCTTCACGTGCTGCACTGAAGCTTTGAATCTGAGGTGTGTCTCCCGGCAGCTGGTAAGACGAGCACAAAGCAGCGATTCTTGACAGTAGATCAGTCCTGCCAGGTATGAATGTATCACCTCCACCATCTTGTTACACCCCCCAGCCAATGTGAGGATGAGTAGCACTTTCTTTATCCTACCCTGACAGTATTTTGAGCTATAAGTGCACAAAAAGTCACTTTAAATTTGATTTGACAACACACAAGGTAACACTGTAGGAAGTACCGAAACCGTGATCTGAATCGTTTTCAATAAGATTCTGCAGGTAGGATTAACACTTATGTGGCAAAATTGCAGATAGATTTCAGGCCATTCCATGGTCCCATTGTTCCTTACAGCCAAGCAGAGTCAATGATAGGTTAGAGGTGCACACACCTGAAAAAGGAGCCCCAGAGAATAAACTGAAGGTGTAAATCTTCACCAGAACAACAGAGGGACTCCCAATAACTGGCCTTCACTTGCCACAGTTGGCATGTGAATGAAATGGCATCCAGAAGGCGGCAAAGATACTTAACCCTTAAGCACCACAGCAAAAATGTCCATTTGTCCAGATGTTATATCAATGGGCAGGAAACAAGCAAATACACTCCAGAGGAAAAAAGCACCATTTAATCTACACAATGTAACTAAATGTATGAGGCATGCCAAAGAAAACTGGTCAGAGATTGCTACAATATGTAAATGTATTCGATTTAGGTTTAATAAAGCGCAGTAACCCTATGGAACAGGCAGGAACGACACAGCTGACAGTCTCTCTACACATACAGACAAATTTCGGCCCTGGACCCACTCTACCCACTAATCCCATCCTCTCAGCTGTGGATTTGTTCTTTATCGCATTGTCACTGCATGACTGCATAGCCTATTAAAAAACATTGAATTCAACGGTCTGGTTCCCCATAACACCCCCCGATTTTAAACTAAATTGGAAACCAGACAGGAGGAATACTTCTTCCTCAACAAGTGTTTTTTTTTTAGTTTTAACATGCCATAGGAAAAAGCAAATCAAGTAGCATTTGTGTATCACACTGTAGAGCACATTACTTACTTTCTTCCATGGGTTCCCTCGGACACAACTCCACATCGCAGACATTTTTTTTACTTAGACTCTTTTTCCATCAGGCATCACTGCAGTAGCCATACTGCTTTGTTATTTGGTTGTTTTGTTTTCTCTCATTTTTCACTCTAATTAGCTATTATTTTATAACGAGAATGTGGTCATCGAAATAATTTTATGGACCAAGTAGTTCAAGTCTTACAAACATGTCAGACAGCCAATCAGATTAAGAATGCATTTGGGAGTCATTGAGTATCTGCCCATGTCGTCATGGTGATGCGTTGTCCAATCCCAAAGGGAATGGGACAACTGGGGGAGTGGGGGGCGACAGCGGAATGCTGGAAACGCCCTGGGAATGGACACAATCCCATCTGAATGGTGACAGCACTTCATTCATGACTGCACTGTTGTACTGTATGGATGGTGGGCCAAGCTGCCAAGCGGAGATATGGGGATACTTAACTTTACATGGATGGTTGGATGGAAGGATGGATGGATGGATGGATGAATGGATGGGTGGAGGGATGGATGGATGGAGAAGCACAATAAATAAATAAGGTTTAAACAAAAAAAGGGGGGTAGTGATTTAGTGTGCGGCTCAGTGGTTCAGGATGCTGTGTCAGGGATCAGAAGGTTGCTAGTTCATATCCTGGCCTGGCTGAGTGCGTAACCCCAAATGCTCCCAGAACTAATTGACTTTACTGTCGCAAAAAATATGCATCACCTTGACCAAAGGCATCTGCTAGGTAAAGAAACAGCTTCCCTCAAATTGCAATGTGTCGATATTTCTAAACAGAGCTTATTACTGATACATTCATATTATTACATATATGTGTCATTGTCACAGAGCAGCAGAGAGGATGATGGGAAACAGATGAACCCTTAAAATTTTTATAAACTGCTCTGAGTAGGACATCTAGCAGTATATAAAAACTTAAAAGTTGCTTTGAACAAATTTTGATTAAACAGCAAAACAATAATCAGGCCACGAACAGGAGCCAGAGATGAGCTGCATTTTAAGGCAGATTCAGGCAGATGGTCAAAGGAGGCCACCCTGTCATGGCGGAGCCCGCACTCATCAGGCCCTGCTCAGACACACGCATTCCTCCGGCTTATCTCTACCTCTGCCCTCCTACTGGCACACGCACACACCTCAGGAATCCCCGCCACCCTGCCCCCAGGTGGACCAGGGAGTCTCCGGCTGCAGGCCAGCCCAGAAACCGGAGTCCCGAGATGCTCATTCATGCTTCCAGTCCATGTGTCCTCCATCATGCTCTATAAACACCCATCGGAGCGGCCTGCTACACCGGATTTTACTCCATTGCACTGCATCCCCCCATATCAGGAGCATCCCTCTTCTGTTACTGACCCCCCCAAGCAGGCAGGTTCTCTGCTGTGTGTGTGTGTGTGGGGGGGGGGGGTGACAGAGCTGCCCCTAAGGCTACAACAAGCCTTTGATTGGCCTTGTGTCACTTTCACAACTTCCAGCTTTACAGCCGCTGTTTATGAGCTTGTTTCCTTTGCTTATTGCTGGCAACAAAAGAACAATGAATAAATAACCCCCCCTTCCCCCACCCCATAAAGTTCTGCGTTTTACTCATTCTGGTGCTTTCAAGTCTGTAGCCCTAAATAATCACTGCAGAAAAGCTTTTAAGAAGAGGCCAGCTCAATCCCAATTTGTCTGTGTGGTAACTGCTGTCGTTTATAGACAGATTAGTACTTCCAGAGGCGATGCCTCTCTTATTTTGTTGCTTAAATTGTTAATTGACAGCCTTGCTAGATGTCTCAGTGAAGACCAATGAGATGTCATGCAAGTAAAACTGCATGTTACCAATGCTGGAATAAAATTACCCAACGGGAGGTAACACTATATACGTCTGAGCAACGGTTTGATTAACTCCAGAAAAGTGTTTTTTCCCCATTTAAAATCATTCTTAGCCAGTCAACTTAGGATATTGATTGAAGCTCTGTTGAAAAAAACCTGTTTTCTGTGAAATGCAAAATCAATAAGGTCATCATAGTATACGAGTGGACTCATTTTTGGACAAAAGTGTTACATAAGCAGCATCAAAAATAATAAAGAAAACACCCCCAACAAAAGACATCCATTACTTAAAGCCATCCAGTAATCTCCTGATGTGGTAAGAGGCTGA
Organism: Gnathonemus echidnorhynchus; assembly: GCA_026776725.1. Classification (NCBI taxonomy): domain Eukaryota; kingdom Metazoa; phylum Chordata; class Actinopteri; order Osteoglossiformes; family Mormyridae; genus Gnathonemus; species Gnathonemus echidnorhynchus. The sequence continues at coordinate 16,142,478 of JAODJU010000036.1, forward strand.
GGATCCAAGTTCAAACACCAGCTAAGGGCCATAAGTCTTCCTGTCTGGCAGAGCCACGTCTCTCCTGGTTATCAGAAGTGCACCCTGGCCCCTGACTTACCACCACAACTGACCGCCCAGTGCTGAAGAAGCCTCTCAATAACACACATCACGTCAAAACTATGTATGTAAGCCAAGACCCAGAGCTCCAACACCCTGGTCTACACATTCCACTGAGACCTTTATTTCAGACAATACCTCCAGCTTCCAGCAGGTGATGTAATAGTTATTAACAGGACTCAATTCCAAATAGTTCTGAGATGTAATCATGCAGTTGTACTATTGAAAGCTTAACCACAACTACAATAATAATAATAATAATAACTTTACGCTATATATGAGAAGGTACATAAACTACTGTACTCTGCATTTCTGAATAAAGCCATATGTTCAGGTAGTAAAAAAAGGATGAATTATGTGCATCACCTAGTCCCCATGTACAGCTAGCATACACCTTTTGCAATACCAAGCAGCTCAATAAGAAGCACATGTGAGATGTTAGAGACCCCCTGCCTTCCATCCTGCTGCCCACAGAGCACTATCAGAAAGATCCCTCTTTCCCCACATGGCCTTAAACCATGAGTACTAGGCTTAAGGAGTTATTTTTCACCATTTCTGTTTATTTTCACTGATTTACCTTACATGCACTTTTGCCTGTTGGTACAAGAATAACTTTAGGTTCCTGAACAACAGTTTACAGTCATTCAGAGAGGTTTGGATTTGAGCAATATAGGTATACAAGGACGGATGACTGAATTTAAACATTCTGGACCCTTTACCCTGGCACTAAAGCGTTTCTAAATGCCGTTAATAGTACAGTGGTATGAAAGGCAACTTTTAAATCGTGTATTTTCCATTCATCATTCAGCAAACCACAGTCCCTAGTAATTATCTAGAAGAGATTATTCTGCACATCCAGGCCATGGAAACCAGATGGAAGACGTGTAGCTGCTTACGGAGTCACTTTGAACAGTGCTTTTGAAACTTTTACACGCTCTACTGCCTCATGTCATAATGTAATCCATTAAGACGAGATTGTAAGGCTCATTTTTTTACGTGTTACAAATGCATTATGTTACAAATTATTTTCCATTCAGAAACATATTGTGTATGCATACAAAACTTTTACAGGTACTTTCGCTTAACACTGTTAAAAAGCTGAATTTCCTGTATTTTTTATCAATGAAAAACAATTCCTATCTCACTGCCATTGAGTCTGGAGTTTCTGTGATGAAAAATACGGTATTTGATAGCATCGTATTATCTCAAGTTTAGTCTGTTTGCAAGCAGTAAAAATGCAAACATAAACAATTGCAAAAAAGTAACATTTTTAAGACATGAGACAAAAGTTACTTGGCCGTTTGTTGTGATTCTCAGGGATTGTCGGCAGACACATATGAATAAGACAGAGACTAAAATTTAAACTTATAATATACAACTAGCTAACAAAAATAGGTCACTGCCCAGGACCAAACCTCCTTGTGCCTACCGCGAAAATACAGAGATACGAAGAAAAAACGCGTACTGTACTGACACTCTTCAATTAAGCAGGTCAGAATAATTGAGTATCGTTACCCGTTATTTCAACCCGCAAATCTAATTTATTCGCTGTACGTTTTTAATCCTAAAAAAATATCAAATTAGGCTTTAATTTAGCAGCCAAAAAATCCGAATAATTCTGCCATTAAAGGTCGCCCAATATTAAATATGTAATCAAGGTAAATTTATCTGGGTGTCGTATTTTTTCCTACATTTCGAAAATCCGAGAGTTTAGAGGTCTCACATTGAAATGGAGACCTCTAAAATGTATCATTGGTTATTTTTAGACGTCAGTGGGCTCACATAACAGTCGTAAAATGAAATTTGAATAGTATTGATACTATGGCCTTAAACTGTTTAATTATATGACCACCAAATTGCAGCGAAATCTTAAGGATGGGGTGTACTTGCCTGAGCACATGTGAAGAAATCCTGCGAAAAGCAAAAATCCCATAAAACTTGCAGACATCATTCCAAAGCTCTCGACTGGGAAAAATACAATCCGCAATTTATTAGTGCAGCAGTATTGACGGCCGGTCCTTCATAATCCTATGTTGAATTTTAAAACGCTATATCCCTATTTCCAAAGCAGAACTGGTACTTGTCTCGACTGATAATTGATGGTGTCCAGATGCAAAAAAATAAAAAAATAAAGAGCAGCAAATCCAATTTAGTTGTCCCTTTAAATGGTCAGCAGTCCTTCCAATAATGAAAATAAACATTCGCTATTATTCAAACATTCAAGATGTTGATGATAAATTTTATTATTTATGCTTATCGTGTAATGACAACTTTCACTGCATCGGGACAGTGTTGGAGTTTGTTTTTTGCTTGTTTAAGAAGTTTGATGCTTACACCCTGCTACCTCCACAAACTCGCCATGCCTAGATTAACTTGCGCACGCCAGACGGGGCATCTCTGCAGTCTGGGAAGAAATCAGTAATAAGAAATGTAAAGAAAATGATACTCCGGGATAAAGTCAGCCTTGTTAATCCTTAATATGTGCAATGACTTTCTGAAATGAGCTGTGAAAAATCGCTCCTGATTGTACACTTCAATGCTCGCAGTCACATCATCCTGTACCCTTTGACGTTCTCTCTCCTCTTTTTGGATCCCCGCAACTTTTCTGGATTTCGTCGCCCAGATCAGGAGTAATTGCTTGAGATCCAGCAAGGTTCATGCATCAGCAATGGACCACACTCACTTCTTCATCTCCTTTATATTACAGTTCTGTTGCAGTTCCAATAGCTTTTAGATGATCGAAGCTTATTCAAGTTGTATCCACGATATTTAATTGAGTTTCTGAATCCCTCTATGGGCACAAGTGGACCCCTTCACCTCCGGCATGGGGGACTGGAAACAACGGCTCCTCATTCAGTCGAGTTGAAAGACTCGTGGAATGGTACAGACCACTCCCCCCTCTTCATGGCAAACAATGGACTTTTCCAAAGAGGCCATTTAACCTCTTACGGGCTGGATTCCTTAACGCACTGCAGTCAAACTACTTTCTAAGTATCGTTTAATGTCATTTTGCTGTACGATATCAAATTATAAATCCTCATGTCTTCAACGTGCCCTTCATTGATTCAACAGTATATTAACAAAATGATTTGAGGAAAAAAGTAAAATCCACATTTTTAATAACGTACATTTAATAATGTATATTTTTGCATATGGAAGTTTTACTTATTTTTTTTTATAATGTACTGTTGTTTTAATAGTACTCTCCTTAACAACGCGCGCAGGTTCGTTGAATCGCGGGCTTTTGGGTCAAACTGACATTTGGCAGCTGAAAGGTTCGTGAAACTATCTCTTCGGTATTAAAACGATAAAAATTGTAGCCCGTGTCGCCCAGTTGCAGTATAACGCTGGATGGCCTCTTTCCGTGTTATTTTGCGCTGGACTTTAAATCCCAAGTGCAATCCGCTGTAGCAAGATACTATCTTAATCAGTCAATTAAAATTCACTTTAGAGGCGATTAGCCGGGAACGGGGTTTTCCTCTCCCCGTGATCAAAGATCCTAATCTACTTTACAAAGTAAGGTATAAGGCTTACTAACGCAGGGAAGCGTGGCGTTACGCTTATGGCATGGCTCTTCATCGTTTTTCTGCTTTTACATACCCTAACCGAATACATAAAAGTACTACAAGAACTAAAAGAAAAAAGAGTGAAAGAACCATATAATTGACTTTTTTATTCAGTATTCTATATAATTCACATACGCACGGGAATATGCATTTAGGTCAAACGTTTAAATGTAGTATTATTAATTCAATAAACATTTAACTAAGGGCAAGGACATTATTCTAAATATTTAACGAGCAGGGATGACTCAGTCCCACATAGACTACGCAGATCATAGCTTGCTCGTGTCGGCGGTATCAAAGAAATGCTAATGTACGCAGGACATAATCCTATATGTATGGTACAGTAAACTGTAGATTTAACGTGGTTGCTGATACACATACGCACACACACACAGTGGATTATAAACCACGCCACAGTGACCAATTCAGTAATATTTCTGAAACGCTATTTCTGTATACAAGTCTCATTCCAACAAAAATACAAAATTACAGTTTAAATGCTGTAATTTTCTACTTTAGTTCTCCTACGCGCATCGGACTGCTCACTGTGGTGCGGTTTTACTGCCTGATGCTCATAGCCAGCGCAATACCGCCCTCTGCAGGCTGTTATCGTTAACGAACTGCAGACTTCGGTCTGTCATTCAAGCGCACAAATAATTCTTTAAATGTTTTTTTTCCGTCTGTTACCAGATTATATGAACGTAACCCATGTCTACATCCACAATAACAATAAAAAACATTGTAATTATAGAACATTGTAAAATAATATGGCCTCTATGGTGTCTACGTGTAAGAGCTAGTTTCTCTGACATTCAGTTTCACTCTGCTGTGACAGGCTGTATACACATGAGTATACAGAACATAGCTTGTACCTTGAGTGGAACCTGTCTTTCCTTGTTTTTTCCTGAAGTACTATAGTGTCCTTTCCTATATACTGATCTGCTCTGCCTGTCACGTGTGATTTTTGAAATCATTTTCTGCAACATAATTTCTATTTCAGTTCATTTCATGTTAAAATATCTTTGTTGTGCTTATTCATAAACCTAAAATGGACATCTTTTCTGTATACATTTATGTTTCTTGCACTAGAATCTGGGTCAGCCTCTCTCCTTTATTCTTTCCTTTTCCTTTCCTCCATTTTCTTTTTCCAGCACAAATCTTTTAATTTTCCAGACCCTGCCGCTGCTGCGTGGCCAGATCGCCGTCGCTGAAATGGAAGTGGTGCTGTGACACAGTGAGACATGCCGGCTTCCCTCCGCACCCCTCACCTTTGCCTCAAACAGTATGACACCAGGCTGGGCTACTGGCAACAGGTTAATGTGCAGCCTTTAAAAGTCAAGTTGGGAGACATTGACTGAATAACAGTTGTTATTTTAATTATTGAGTTCATCCTGGCACAGACGCCACAGATGCCCTCTAAGCAATCATCATCCTGTTAACACTTATTATACACTATGCTAACGTTTATTATAGGCATGCATGAGACATATCAAGTAGCAAAATGTATAAGACGGGTTGGACTGGTTCTCCTGGCTTTCTTGTAAAACAGCACCTAAAAATTAGGCATAAGTTCTGGGAGCTGTAACCAATTACCACACAACACAAAAGCGAAGGAGAAGTGCTTTGGCTTCCCTGGATCAGCAGGCCCCGCCCTTAATCCCTCTCCCCCGCCCGATCACATCAGCCTCAGATAATGTGGCGTTATGTTGTTACGCTGCATTACAGCATGAGGAGAAACGGCAGTGCATGCATGCAGCCAGTGGAACAGAGCAGCAGGACCTCGGACTACGGAATATCAGGGGGAGAGATGTAAGCGCTTGCCGTAAATCCGCTGTGGATGCACACGTCCGGGCAGTAGGAGGAGGGTGTGTCGTGTCGACGGCTCTGTAACAGCTAACGCAGTATTTAACCCTCAGGCTCACCTGCTCTTCTCATGTTTCTCAGTCACCTCATAACTTAAAGGCAGCTCAGAGTCAAAAGAGAGCAGTAAATACTATGTATAATACATAACATCACTTTCAGTTAAAGTTGAGCTCAGATTTGACCTCTTTGGAGAAACATTTAACCAAAGTGCCATCTGTTGGTGGTTTTTACCTGCATGTCACCAGTGAGTATAATTTGTTAGGCCGCAACAAAGATATTTCATCTCCTTCCTTGACCACATTTTATTATAATTTTTTTTCTTGCTTTGTAAACCACAAATGGTGCCGGTTTTGGCACATATTTAGACTGCGGTTTGAGGGGACATGCCACTCACAATGTCATGGGGGGGTTGGGAGAGGGCTTTTGAGATCAGTGAAACATCCACAAGCACAGCTGTGCCTGGCAACATCAGACCAAACTATTGACCTTCAGCGGCACTTTGGCGTGACTGTAATGCGTCTGCAGGCAGCAAACAGCCTCGTCAGCTGACTGGCAGAGAGGTAGCACTGACTGGTTTCTACGTTCATGGAGAATAACATTTTAAAAGCTCCTGGACATGAGGCAAACATTTAATCAAACCTCAGCACAAATACAATTTTAAAGAGCTGCATTAAGTTTGCAGAGTTAAAAACGTTTAAAGAGATGGAAAGTGGATAGAGTAGCTGTTTAGAATTCCCTGAAGAAGAAGCCCATGGGCAATGAAATATCCAAAGCAAGATATTTAAAAATGGGTAAAAGGAGTGAAATTAGACCTGTAACATTAATCGTCATTCCTATCTCTCATCCTCATCCATGCATTTTCCATAAGCACTCATTCATTACAGGGTCGGGCTGAGTGTGGAGCCTCTTCCTGGCACAGAGTAGCAGGCATGGGACACCTGGGCAGGTGCTTTTGGACTGTGAGAGAAAGTCACAGCACCCTGAGGAAACGTCCACGATCACGGGGAGAACGAGCCAATGATGGGAACCGAACCCATAACTCTGGAATGGAGCCACTGTGCCGCCCACTCAAGCCAGTCATTTTAAATAGCTTATGAATTCACTATTTTAAAGCGAAATTATGAAGCATAGTTTGGGATGTACCTGTTCATTGATGAGGACATAAGTTTGCCTCTTCACCTGAAGCACATGTCTTTTCAGCATGGGAACAAAGTCGAGTTCCCAGAGGAGCCGTATTTAATGCGTGGGAACACAGATCACAGAGCTGAGGCTAGTTTCAAACCTTAAACCCTGCAGTCACCGTGCTGCCTGGCTTCTAACCCTGTCATGTGAAAGCAAGTAAACAAGTCAGCAGACAGCTTAATGTGTATGGAGGTCAAATGCATCAAAGAGGACAGATCAATCAAACCAGACAGTCCAGGGTGACCTAAAGGAATCCTCACCTTCTGCGTGTGCTAACAGCAGAAAGACCTTCCCGCCGTGTCAAGAGACCTGTTCTGGTGAGGACCTCAGGAAGGGAATCGGCTGAGAATCGGCTAAATCACTCCAAACAGTATCTGCATGTGCTGTTTATATTGCCCTGAAATCTCCTAAGGAAACAAGAGCTTATCATATATGGTCTGTGACTGGAAAGACCAGTCATGCCATGACATGCAAGTTCATGACAGGTACAATCACTCCCTCATAGATGTATTTCACTCTAATACAGATTGTTTAACAGGTATAACAGGGACAAAAGTGAACTTCCATTCTGTGAGAACAGTTCTTATGGACTGGAAAGTTGGTGCAATTAGTGTCAATAGCGGAATCACCCTAAAGCATCATGAAGAAAAACTATGTTTCCTGAGAGATGCACAATGTGGAGTTCACACTTACTGTCCAGGTTCTGATGGCACTTCTGTCCCCGACTGCGGAAACGGCGTAGGGGAGGAGGACCCAGTGTCACCCCCAGTGTCACCCCCAGTGCCTCCCCCTGCTGGCGTTGGCATCGGCGGCCATGGGCACTTCGATGCTTCGTGAGCCAGTTCTTGGTTGGGAGTCCGGTTACCTCCAGCATGACCAGAATGGTTAACAGGAGAGTCCTGGTCTGCATGTCCCAAACCTGTATTCGCAAAGTCCACACTTGCTTCCTGAGAAACCCAGCTTACTGGAGTTAGTTTGGCATGTTCAGACAGATAGCTAGAGTCCTTCTTCGGAACTAGTTACACCTGCTTTCTTCAGTATCCACCCAGTCCTGGCTCAGCACAGACCAGAAGGCTCAGTAGATCCTCCTTGTGCACTTCAATCTGATGAGGACCCACTTTGAGGTTCCCTCCATCGTGAAAAATCCTCAAACCAGAAAACAACAGCCTTCACAAGGGGATTCATCTGCCCAGTATGGCAGAAAATGGACCAACCACGTCAAACCCCACACAAAACATTGGCTCCTTACTCGCCCACCCACCCCAGCCACACACTCGCCCAGTGATGATCTTGTTAAAATTCAAAGGGAGTTTGGGACATCGCTTCTTTTTTTGGGTGATGTTTCCAGTGTGAAAGAGCCCAGCGGAGCCCAAGGTTTCCACGCTGAGCCTCTCTTTCAGAGCAAGGGGACCCTTCACAAAGCCCAGAGCACAGCACCGGTGGGGTGGGGGGTGGGCAGCAGCAACAGGGCCCACATTTCATCCCTCTGTCTAAAGCTGTTTAATGGCCTTCATTCATGCCAAATCACCTAACAAAACAAAATGACATAAAACAAAAACATTCCTCGAAAAGATGCTTACCATAGAGAGGCGAAGCACCCCCCTCACCCACAAAAAGAGAATATGAGAACATTCTTTTTATTTTCTGGAAAGGTCTGCATTTTGTGTTCTGTCTCAGTATCTGTTCTTCTAAGTGGAAAAAATTTAAATACTTTGACAAAATGACAGCTTTGACTTTGATGGCTGTGTTCTTTGTGCTGGCTGAATTGTAAAAGTTTATTCAAATTCTTGATGCTTTCCTATAATTGTACACCATACAAGACAAGTTACCTTCTTGTACATACAAATACAAAAATGTTTATTGATCTTTGTGCAGTTCTCAGAAACTTGAGAACTGATATTTTTATTGAATGATCTTATGTGTGGATTCCATTCATGTCAGTATGAAAAGATGGACTATAGAAGTTTTATGTTTTTTTATTATCTTGACTCATTCCTGTTAAATTTCTTTCATTGCAATCCACACAATCACAAAATTCCAACAAACTGAGCGCACCCCATGTCCATCTGTGAGCTGTGAACCATGAAGTATGTGCAGGAACCTTGTCTTATGATGGCGGGGGCCCTTTGAGGTGTCAGGAGGGGCTGAGATCCCCCACACCCCACGCTTTGGCCTGCAAGGACGTCTGAAGCTCTTGTGAGAGGAACTTGTATTTATATGTCCAGCAGAAATGGACCATTAGACAGCACTCAGTCAGTCAGAAGTTTTTTCCTAGAAATAATATTTTTAAAGCTACTTCATTTAGCCAAAAACTCTGGACTCCAAGCACTGGAGTTTAGGTTGATACAGGATATTTAAACCACACCAGACATGCAGATTCTTTTTCTTTTCCTCACAGTTAATTGACGATCGTATTCTTAATGTGCCCCATGTGGTTCCCGTTTCACAGTTTGGACAGGCAGAGTACTTGACGTGAAAGATGGTCAAACATCTGGAGTGAAGCATAAAGAGAAAGAGGAAGTGACCAGCGGGCCGCATGAGGAGACGCAGATGATCTGGCACTCGCAGGAGAAGAGCAGCTTACGCCACCTTGCCAGAACACCTCAGGCCTCCACAGCTCTGGAAGTCTCACACATATTTGCCGCAAACACCCAAGGCTCCAGAGACTGACTCACCACATACTCAAGCATCACAGACTGTTTCCTGTCAGTGACTCTAGAGCCTTTTGCCACCTTGTAGCCTGTTCATCATCAGAAAGATTCACACCTCTCTCTCCGTAGATGCAGGCTCGCTGGCCTGGTTCCTATTAACACCCTTGCTCCCTCATCACGATCGCTATGCGTCATCACTGAGGTGCTCTTCACCTAACTGACCTTGGAAAATCAAACTGATGCAATTATACATGCTCCAAAAACTTGCAATAAAAAAGTACATGTAATGTTAGTTAACTTAGCTTCTTAGTTAACTTCTATTATTATTTATGTTTAAACCTTTTGGACTGGAACAAACCAACCCAGAAACCTTTGTGATGTCATATCCTGTTGTAAGTAATGCACCAATGAGGACTGGGCTCTGTGATGAAATCTGTCCAGGCCCATTGTGTGTGCATGTGGTCTTTTAGTGGGCTTCTCTGGTAACATTGTGTGGTGGCAGCATTTCTCAGGGTCAGTCACACTAACGGTCATACGGACCGGGCCCAAACTTTTGTGATCATCAACACAAACCCATCAGTCTGCTGGATGGGCCCAGACATTTGAATTGAATGAAGGAAAACACAATATTGTGTTAATAAGTGACATAGGAAAAGCAGGTCAGTAGGGGGTGCAAAAAAGAGAAAGGACTAGAAAAAAAGTATAAGAAAGTGGTGTGAAGGCCTTCCAACTTCCCGCTATACGGCCAGTAAAACAGTATGAAATGTAACAGAAAAGACACAGAGATCCCTGAGGAGTGGGGGGTCATTGGAACAGATCTGCACATGTTTTATCATTCAGGGGGCGCCCCCATGCATGACGCCCGCAGAGAAGCATGACAAAAAAGGGCAAACAGGGAGAAAGAGGATGCGAGGAGCAGTGAAAGGGCTTCCAGTGCCAAGCCGACGCGGACAGAGTGGGAGACGCTGATGGGATTCGGCGTTTCTGCCCGCATGCACCCTCTCATTCTCGCCCTCGGTCCCTCAGCTGCCCCTAACAGGCCGCCATCTCGCCTGTTCGCACGTTAGCATCTGCCGTGCGTGACCCCAGTCTGCCGAGGTCCACGTTTGCTTTGTTTCCACACTCCATTCTAACAACAGGGCTGCGAGCCAGGACCATTCTGGGAGGGGGGCTGAGAGCAGAATGGTGCGTGACAAGGACAGGATGCTGCACAGCAGCCAGCTTTGAGGAGACGTGTGTACGAACACTGAACCATCTTAAGCAGCTTTCTCAGCAAAGTTCGGGATCTTAGTTCCCGATTCCAAGTTCCTGGGTTGTCTTGACTGGGAACTTTTGTATTTCTTTTGTATTCCTGGCTACTTTTGTGGGCCTCTTTGCCACCATACAACAGCAACTGTAACCTTTTTTGTAGGTTTGAACGTTTAGCTTCACATGTAATTCCATTACACCAGCATCCCAAAACAAGGGAGGATGAACAAATTGTTCAGATAGTTACTTGTTAGTTACTGGGGGGTCGGGGGTAGGGGCAGTCAATTGTTCAAGCTGAAAATAGGTCACATATCATGACTTGTATTGGTTCAAAACAGGATACACCATTGACAATATGGGTTCCTGTAAAATACAGCAAGGATGAGTAACTCTACTTAGATGAGAGGATCAAAGTACCAGCCCGCAAGACTCTGTTATAGGGCCTGCAACATGTTTATCATTTAAACTTTTACACTGAGTTGCAAAGATCGAAATTTCCAAGCCAGAAATATGGAGATGCAAGCAAAAAAACAAACAAAAAATCACAGATGTGTTTAATGCAATTAAGATACAACAATAATAACATCTACTCCAGATCAACTCCACTACTTCACTCTCTAGTCCAGGCACTTCTGCATAACTTCCAAGTTAGCGCCAGTGCAAAGTTTTTTGCAAAGTCAGCGAAGTTTATCTTATCACTATAAACTTAAACAGAATAGGGACTAAGAAAATGACCAGGAACTACCTTCCAGGAACTACAGTCGGGCCAGATTCTTGTGGTGGGAAAGTGACAGATGTTTCTGATTCCTAAAAAAGTTCCTGTGGTGGGAAAGGGTCTTTAGGCCCTCTCTCTCTCTCTCTTTTTTTTTTTTTTTTTTTTTTTTTTTTACTTATTTAAAGATCACTATATGATTGTTTCAGTATGGGGGGGGGGGTGCTCCCTGCATACTCCATAGTTCAATGAAAGAAAAAAATAAAACTTTATGACACAGCTGAGCGTTTAACGCTTTACAGTCACAACCATCCCATCTTTCAAAGATAGTAACAAGTTAGGTGCACTGTCACTGTCACGCTAAATTTCCTTAATTGGTTAACTGACTGGTTCCCCCCTTGTGCCCGTAGCCTCGGGGATAGTCTCCGGAGCCCCCCTGACCCTGAGTAGGATAAATGGTTTCACTAAATGGATGGATGGGTTAATTGACTGCAAATGGTTTAATTAATGTGTCTTGGAGTAATCACAACCTAAAAAAAAAACTTCTGACTTCTGGATTAATTTTCACATTGTAGCTATCAGTATGATATTTCATTTTTTAATTCCAAAAAATGCATCTTTATATATATGTACAGTCAAATCTGGAAACTGACTTTTAATGCATTTGTCTCAATTCTAGCTGTTATTCACTTTATACTGAAAGGTCTTGAGGCAATGGAGCAATAAATATCAAATATTGCAATGACTAAGAAAGGTGTTCAATATCTCAAAATTTCCTCAGATTTTAAACTTTTTTCTTCTGTCTTGATAACTGTATTGCAAATTCGCATTCATTCAACCAGCTCCCAGAGATAGCCATTTGGAATGCTTCTCCGACAGTCCTGAACGAGTTTCCACTAGTCCACAAGGACCATTATCTAGTTGAAAAACAAATGATTTTCAGCATCCAGACTTACATGTATATCTCCTTTGGCCTGCTAGACCTTTGTAATTGCAGCAGAAGAGGAGGCTACAGAGAATGCTATCTTAAGTTATTGCCTCTAATGCTTTTTTATTTACATAGAATTACAAGAAAAAAATAGGGTTTTTTAATGTTAGATTAGACTTCAAACTCCAGATGTGTGCATGTTCACAGGAAAAATAGCACATAGTTGATACATGTCATTGATAAACTGTAGGCAATCTCTGTTTTACACTTCAGCACAGACCAGTAGACGGGTACCACACTCCAATTCTCAACAAATAGCTTCCTTTAGTGGACCATGTCAACAGACCTAATAGCTCAGCTACTTGGAGTGTCAGACTTAGCTTTCATGTTACTGTTTTCAAGCTGTCCGCAACTCAGAATTCCAGATGAACCACAACAAAAGAGGGTGGACCAGCTGGTCCTGATTAGCCAATGAGGGGCAGGCATCTCTGGGCCGCACGTCTGCTTTGAGGCCGTCACAGCAAGGTGACGGAAGCCTGTCGAATTCTTTGTGCCTTTGGTCCACCGGGACTGTGCACATGGTCTAACAGATGAGCAAACAGTTCTGTCTAATGCGCGGGAGGTGCCTTGTCCCACCCGCCTCTGCTCCTCTCGTGCTCTCCGTCAGGCTCCTTCGGGCGTTTGCTGCCCTGGCTGCTCTCTCTCCGGCGTAGCCAGGGGGCAGCGGCGAGAGGAGCCCGTTCACATTCAGCACCACAGCCGGATGCTGAGGGTTCGGCTGAGTCTCAGACGCAAACGCAGTCTGCATAAAAACATCAGCAGCGATCTGGGGATTCAGCTCCCCAGATTGGAAATGGACCAAACCGGGAGCCTCCCCCTACCTTCCTCACTGCTGGCCTGAAAGCAGACGTGCGGTTATCTAACCTACAGAGGTGGATAGTTCAGATCCAGAAAGTAGATTTTGTTTCAAGCAACCAGTTGAGTAATAAGAGCCACAGTCACAGAGTACTCAGCTGGTTTGTGGAAACAAAATCTTGGTCGAGATTTTTCCTTTCTGAACCTGAACTCCTTCCACCTCTGCTAATGAAGGACATTGTCTATGAGCCGTCCCCCCCCCCCGGTTTCATGGCTGCTTTAAGACCTCATAACATCATAACCTGAGGAAGCCTCTTCAAGCTGTGACTGTTTGCTCTCTTAATGTCTCTCCTTCCCTTTCTCTCTCATACCACCCACCCCCCCACCCCCCCCCCCCCCCCCCCCCCCCCCCCCCCCCCCCCCCCCCACCCCCCCCCCCC
>JAODJU010000036.1:16162732-16176175 GCA_026776725.1 Gnathonemus echidnorhynchus
AACACTGTGGGTGGGGGTAAGAATACTCTGTGCTGCACATATTTTGACACCGTTTTAAAGACACAGAATCAGAAAAGGCAATAAGCCAATTCAATGTGACTGGTGATGAAGTTGCCTTGGACATCATTGAAAGGGGGGGGGGCAGGAAGTAAACACATCTGCCCCCATCTGGGACACTGTAATGACAATTTAACCCTCATGAGATAATAGCATTTTGCTGGGGAAATATAATTATAATTACTGCATTTGCCTCTTCATATGAGGCCTGTCAGCAGCGGTCTGCACACCGGCAGGCCGTTTGGTGATGTCTGTGCTGAGGTTTGGGTAAACAGTGTAAACAATAGAGAGGTGATACACACATAGATTAATGCTGAAAATGGGAGACGATGTGGGGACGACACGACAGGAAGAGGCTCTTCCCTGTCAACACTCATTTAAATGCTTTGCGAAGGCGGCAGTGGGCAAACAAATGTGCAGCTTCTCTCTTGGGGTCACACGGCAGCACGTTGAGAATATGGATGGCGTTCCATAAAGCCGGCATTTATCAGTAAGGTCTGACGTCTTTGGGGACTAAGCGATCAACGCACACGGGCGCCGGTTTAGGAGGCGTTGCTACACCACTGTTGCATCCTTTGAAGAAATCGATCTGAGAAAGATCACATGATTTGAGTCCATGGTGATAAACAGCACAAAGGCTCTTTGGTTCAAATCCCAGGCCATCACTTTCTCAACAGAGTATAACAACTTAATATTAAAGGGCCAGTGGTGGCCTAACGGTTAATGAAGTGCACTTGCAATTGAAATATTGATGGTTTGAATCTCTGACCAGCAAAGTACCCTGAGCAAGGCACTGCTCCCCAGGCACTGCTCCCCAGGCACTGCTCCCCTGGCACTGCTCCCCAGGCACTGCTCCCCAGGCACTGCTCCCCTGGCACTGCTCCCGAGGCACTTCTCCCAAGGCACTGCTCCCCAGGTACTGCTCCCAAGGCACTGCTCCCCAGGCACTGCTCCCCTGGCACTGCTCCCCAGGTACTGCTCCCCAGGCACTGCTCCCCAGGTACTGCTCCCCAGGCACTGCTCCCCAGGCACTGCTCCCCTGGTGCTGAATTAGCTGCCCCCTGCTATGTCATGATGTAACATGTGGGTTAAATGCAGAGGACGCATCTTGTTGTTGCGCACTGTGTGCTGTGGTGTGTCAACAATGATCACTATATAACTTTTTTACTAGGTCTGCGGAGGGGCTGGGCTGAGGGGGGAGAGTGTTGAGTGCCTCTTATGCTAAAGACCCCCCCCATCCTCCCCTACCCTACTTCTTACCTATACCCACCAGTATCTGCCTAGCTGGTTAATTACAAGAGGACCGATAAATAAACAACAGGAAAAGGAGATTCTACAGACACCTACAGAATCATGTTCTCTAATGACTGCATCTGCTCTTCATGTTACGTCAGATCAGACCTACGGACAAACTCCCTCAGACTCAGGAAGAGCCCGGGCTCAGGTGGCAGGCAGACCCCAGCGGCCGCATAATGCTTCAGCTTCAGCACCCCACCCCTCGAGGTGACTAGCCCACCTGACCGTGTTATACTGTATACACCTCATAGCATGTCACGCCTCCATGGGGCATCTGGATGACATCACTCCAACCAGCAAAATGGAGGTGACCCAAATCCGGAAGGACAATAACAGCTCCACCTTCATGGCCATGCTGATCCGGATCCAGCCTGAAGGCCACACTGCTCATTTTCCCAGCTGCTCCCCTTATATATACAACACATTGGTCTAAATGTATTAGCTTAGCTTGTCAAAACCTCTCCTAAAGTCCTAAAATAGCCATTCAATATACCCACGTGTTTGCTGACTGCTACCATACTGTTGTTTGACTAGTCATTAAATTATTGAGCTACGTTAATTAATTTAAGTGAACAGCCCCTGAGGAGAGGGTTGGGAATTGAAACAGTATTCATCTAGCCATCCGACAAGACACCAGTAACTATTAGAAGAACAGAAGAAATTCTTGTTATATTTTATTGTTACTGTTCATTTGCATATATATCTATTTTACGAATACAAACTTACTAGACTGATAAATAGACAATTTAAAGGCACTTTCTTTGACTGCCTGAGGCTTCTGCACAATGTTGCGTGTTTCATACGCAGCGCCGCCCTGTGGAAGCAGACCGTCGGTTACACTGGCGAACATCAGCAGGCCTGCCTTGGCGGTGTGACTGAAAGACGGATGCACTGTAACCACAGTGAGAGAGAGTGTACCACAGTGCAGGGGCACCGCAGTGCTCTCACACACCTGTCGATGGCATGTCACCCACACTGCCACCACCTATGGCCCAGCCAGCCAGAGCCTGGCAACAAAAGGGGGCAGAGCAGTGATTTCACACCCAGCAGGCCATCTGCCAGCATTTAGGGACTGTGACAGTCTGATTCTGGTTTAGGTCACGATCATTTTAACAGCCCCCTTGTTTTAGGATGATGGAGATAACAGTTCATCCGTTTATTATTAAGTTCGGTGTTGACTCTTGGTCACCCTAGAGATGGCCGCCTGCCGGAACCTTCCGTCATCAGTTTAGCCGTGGTTCTGGAGATTGCTAAGCATGTGAAAAACTTCAGGTAAAACAGTTTATGTTTTTGTGCTGCTGGTGAAAATGTGCTTCCTTCCTGCTGGCCATGGTCGCGACCAATATGTCATGGATAGAGTTTCTTATTGGCCGCTCACCATCAGGGGGCAAAATTAGTCATTACACACAGGAGAGATGTTAGCAATGGGCTTTGAATAGCGCCGAGCCCATCCGTACTGTGTCTGCCACCCCGTGACTCATTTCCATTTTGATTGCGCTTCTTCCTCACGTGCCACACAGAGCAATTAGGGACACACAAAGAGCAGTTATCGGGAGGGGGGGAGAGGGGGGACATTGGAAGAGAAAGGGAAAAGAGAGATGGGGAAGTGCAGAGGCAAAGGGTCAAGCAGAACCATACAAATGAAAAAAAATCTAAACAAAAAACAGAAATGTGCGTTTATCACGATAAAAATATACATGGGCTAATGTCTGTAAAAGTCTCCTTTTATAGTCAGAGCTACAGTTAATTACACAAATTCAATCAAGCAAATGTAACCCTTCAGTTATTTCAACGTCAATGTTTTCATTGTTGGATTATCCACATATCTACACTCTACAAGCCGTTTCCCCAGCTTATTAAAAGTGGGATTCTGCTTGTCGTGCCAGTAATTTTTATTGAAGTTTGAAAGGAATGTGTGGGGTGCTGGTGGGAAGAGGAATGGAGAGTGAGGGAGCAGGAGAGACAGAGACGTGGAGGGAGAAGAAGGAGGTGATGTGGGCTGACTGCCCACAGTGTCTGGCTTTAATAATTATTATCATATCCATCCATTTTCTGAAACTGCTTGTCCTATTCAGGGTCATGGGGGGTCTGGATCATATGCCAAAGACTATGGGCACAAGGTGGGGAGTGACCCAGGACGGGGTGCAAGCCCATCACAGGACACACTCATGCAGGCACACCTGTGGACAATTTGACAACTCCAGTCAGCCTTTTTGGACAGTGGGGGGAAGCTGGAGTACCCAGAGAAACCCCATGATGACATGGGGAGAACATGCAAACTCCACACACACGGAACCCTGGTCCCAATGGTGCGAGGCAACAGTGTTAATCTCTGCACCACCATGCCGGCACAATTATTATACCATATACATGATATATATTATATACTGTAGCTACATGTTTCAACTGCAGCTGATATTAAGTACCAAGCAAGGGATGCTCTTTGAATCAGAAAGCTGCCTCTTTCAATTACACATGCAGTCCTAAGTCATGAGATATGAACTTGAGATCCTATCTGCTGAGTATGTTCCTAGTGCATGGGGCCTCTTACCCAGAATGAGGGACCACCGTGACCTGAACGCATCATCACGTCATAGAGGCCAAGCAGATCTCCAGGATCATGCCCTAGAGCTCTAAATGAAATCGCAGTGTGTGAGCTCTGGGCAGACGGGCTATAGACATTGAACAGAGCCCCCTGATGTTCTTAGGGGTCATGCAGATTAACCACCATTTATGAGGTCATCCACAGGCTCCTGAGGAGGCATCTCCTTGGCTTCTTCCCCGCCGGGAATCTCCTGATCTCCTGACTTATTCTGACAACTAGCACCTGTCTCAGCCCGCAGCGCTTGGCATGTGGAGGCTGGACACGTGCCAGCAGAGGAGCCCTCTGGCACAGGCCCCGGCTAACAGGCTCATGTATTGCCCAGCGTCATACTAGCGCAGGAGACCCTCATTTGCTGGGAGATGCTGT
Organism: Gnathonemus echidnorhynchus; assembly: GCA_026776725.1. Lineage (NCBI taxonomy): Eukaryota > Metazoa > Chordata > Actinopteri > Osteoglossiformes > Mormyridae > Gnathonemus > Gnathonemus echidnorhynchus. The sequence continues at coordinate 16,167,057 of JAODJU010000036.1, forward strand.
GCCTGGAATTTAAAGTGCGTCCCACTGCACGCATTCACTAGCGCATCATTTATTTACAAAGATATACATGTAAACACAAATTTAGGGAGATGGGCGGAGCATAAATGTACAAGGTCACGTGACTGCCGAATTCAGTAACACTTTACTTAAAATCATGTTTTTAGTAATTTATAAACACATTCATAACAAATAATAATGCATTCATGAAGCATTATAAACATGACTAAATATTTGATAAATATCAAAAAGCACAACAAGTTATAGCCATGTGTATTATGCATTATGAATGGTTTATGAAGCTCTCAATTATAATGCGCTATAGATACCTATATGATGCATCATAATGCTCGGTATAAGCATTAAGGATGCTTTGTACTGCATTATCAAGGTATCTATAGTGCATTATAGATGAGAGTTTCATAGAGCATTTGTTGTGCAATCCTACCACCTGCTCACTGGATCCAATCTCTTCCAATGTGCTCCAGACTCTCTCAAGACCTTCTCCCCTTCATCACCACTATCATTATAGGCTATAATTTATAGCTCCATAACATCTGGTCATGTACCAATGTCATTCAAAAAATCAGGGTTATTCCCATCCTGAAGAAACTCATTCTGAATCGCTAAGACATCAGCAACTATCAATCAATATCACTTATTTCTTTTCTTTCAAAAATCCTTGAACATATAGTTTACAACCTCTTTCAGAACAACCTCCATGATCCTAACCAGTCTGACTTCAAAGCAGCACATTCCACAGAGACTGCCCTATTGGCTGTCACTGAGAAGCCACATGCTGCCAGAGCAGCCAAACTGTCACCTGTCCTCAGCCTCCTTGACCTTTCAGCAGCATTTGACATCCACAAGACTCTCTAGACCATCCTTATGAGTCTTGGAATTCGTGACTCAGTATGGCATTGGCTTGCCGCCTACCTAGAAGGTCAGTCAAGTGGCATGGAAGGGATCCACATCTACTCCACGTAGACACTCCACAGGTGCCCCTCAGGGCTCAGTTCTTGGTCCTCTTCTGTTCAAGGTTCAAGGTTACTTTATTGTCATCAGCAGCTTCATACATGTACAAAGAGTGATGAAACAATGTTTCTCCATGGCCATTCTTTCTCTATACTAGATCTCTTGGTGAGGTCTTATCCTCACATAGGTTCTCATATCACCGCTATGCAGATGACACTCAACTTATCCTCTCCTTTCCTCCCTCAGACACTCAAGTCTCCACTCGGATCTCTGCATGTCTGGCAGACATCTCATCATGGATGACAGCTCATCAGTTGAAACTCAACCCCAGCAAATATGAACTGCTGTTCATCCGAGCTGATCCGTCCCCACAACAGGATCTTGATTGGCCCTGGACAATTCTATTTGTCCTTCGGTAACCGCTGCCAACCTTGGGGTAACCATGGACAATCACCTGTCCATTTCCTCTCACATTGCTAATCTAATCTGTCCTGCTCATGTTGATTTCTCCTCTTCAACATCAGAAGGATTCATCCATTTCTTTCCACACAGGCCACTCAGGTACTTGTTCAATGCCTTGTCATCTCAATACTAGACTACTGTAATTCACTCCTAGCTGGTCTGCCTCTGAGTGTCATTCATCTTCTGCAACTGATTCAGAATGTAAAATGCTGCTCAACTTGCTTTCAACCTTCCCAAGTTCTCCCACACTACACCACTGCTACTCTCCCTCCAATGGCTTCCTGTAGTGGCCCACATCAAATTCAAAATGCTGATGCTCGCCTATAAAGCTAACAGTGGACCAGCACCCTCCTATCTAAAAGAATTTATCTTACTCCGCACTGCACCACACTCTCTCTGATCCTCCAGCACTGCTCGACTTGTCCTACCATCTCTCAAGGTACAAGGAAGACATTCATCTAGACTCCTCTCTGTTTCTGTACCTAAGTGCTGGAATATGTTTGAACAGATGAGTCATTGAGTGACTAAAAACCTACCTCTTTCGGAAGTACTTGGTTTAGCAAATCCAAGATCATACCCTTATTAAAAAAAAATCACATTACTTGCCAACAGAGTTTTTTTGGCTGATAGTATTCTTAGCCCGGGTTCTATTGGACCCGAATCAGAATATACTCACTGATGAGACTTCTAAGCACTTTTGTACTCTGTACTCATGGCTAAGGGTGTCTGCCAAATGCCATAAATGTAAATAATGGATAATAAACATGGCTATAAAGTGTCATGCCTTTTTATAAATATTTATAGAGATGTTTATAATGCTTTATGAATGCATTATAATACATTATGAATGCGTTCATGGATTACTAAAAACATGGCCTTAAGTAAAGTGTTACCCAGAATTATTTGTAAGAATAACCCATTGCTCCAGTGGTCTAAATGGGGTCTAAAGTGTGGCCAAATAACAATGATAATAATTCAAGAGCCAGTTGTATGGGATAATGAAATAATGATGAATGTCTGACAGAGCAGGAGATTCAAAGTCAAAGTGATCCATATTCACTGGATTCAGCAGTGAGCACTGCATGAGTTTAATGTCCTGATTATATGGATTACCCTTGTCTCACAGATCTCACAGAGCATGGTCCCTTCTGCTCTGACCATCACGTGGGTTTCACACATCCGGAAAGGAATTCCTGCTTGTTCTGCTGCCTATGGACACTGAGAACGGGATCTCAGAGTGGGGCTTCACCAAGGCTTCTACCACTTACTGACACGCTAATGGGATTTTATTTTTAACTCCTGGAAAGTGACAGTACAGAATGAAATATTCCACGTCTTCTGAAGACTGCAGAAGGCAGCAGAAATAATGGTAGCAAAATAGGGCAGGTGTGGCAGCAATAAAAAAAGAAGAGGAATTTGAGCGAGGCCATAGCGAAGGCCTCTGAGAGCTGGAACCTAAATGTGCAAAAAGTCAAAGGAGGGTAAAGGCAAGGGACCTCAGCAGCCACAGCTAAAGCCCACAGGTCTGCCATTCTATAGCTGCTACCCCCAGGGGAAGCCTGGAGGCCTGCCATGGGGAAGCCTGGAGGCCTGCCATGGGGAAACCGGCCTGCTGGCTGAATGTGGAGAGGCGCCATTTATGCAGCATCTGCTGAAAGTGCAAGACTGTGCTGAAGGACACCTTGGAATGACAAGACATACATTTCTGGATGTTCTCACAGACTGCCTGTGTGTGCGTGTGTGTGTATGTATGTGTGTGTGTGTGTGTATGGATTATGTTTATATTACATTACCCACAATGTAATAAAAACCTGTTATTTTGATGTTGTCAGGACCATTTTTCAGGTCCCCACAAAGATCTGTGTATGTAATCAAAAAATGAACAATGTCATAAGTCTCACATTTTGTTTGGTTATTTATGGTTAAGCTTAGGACTGGGTAGGGGTTAAGGTCATCACAGGATTAGAGTTTTATCCATAGAAATGAATGAACAGTCCCCACAAATTCTGCGTGTGTGTGTGTGTGTGGGTCTGTATCCTTCCTCTGCAGGCAAGTTTGTGCACCCCCCAAACAGCCGGGCTCCCGCCTCACCCTCCCCCACTGAGAGGGGGCTTCCCTCGCGTCTCGCACGCTCTCTTCCCCTTTCTCCTTCCCATCCACACGCAACAGAGTGGGGCCAAAAACAACTGAGGAAAAGGCCCGTCGGCCACAGCAGAGGAGTTTAATTGTCCAGAACTCCGCAGCTACCCAAACCACTTCTCCGCAGGCCTGCACGCCCAAGTGCTTAAAGTAGCAGCTACTCCATGGCAGCTTTACAGACAGCCTGTATTCCTGTAAGGGTCTCCACCCTTCCTACTCTACATGCTAGGCTCATCTTAAATGGGTTTGTACAGGCTGGGGCCAGCAAAAGCTTTGCCGCCTTTAATTTTATGCTGAATTTGAATATTGACGAGAACTTTCCACACCCAAGAGAGTCGCTCACCCCTCAAGCAAAGATCTTATAGCTGAGCCACGTCGGTCCATATCTGGCTCTGAGAATGGCAACGGTCGCAATCTGAGAACGGCAACGGTCACATTCAGAGCCTTAATTAGCTGCACTGGCTAAAAGCACCGTCAGGCCTGCGGCTCAGCCTCAGGTTTCACAGGATCTTCCAGAGAATAAGGGAGACTAATTGCAAAATTGCAGCGATTACCTTGAATGCTTGTGCCTTTTATTTGTTAACTTGACAGGTTAGCTCTTTAAGAGGTTAAACAATGCTGCACTGCCAAGAAGCTACATGATAATCACCCTTCAATGAGCCATGCTGTGCCTCGGCTGGCTGAGTGAGGAGCACTGCAGCCTTAAACCTCAAGGCTTGGGAGGGTCTGATTCTTCTTCTCTCAGTGGGTGTGGAGTTCGCAGGTTCTCCCCCAACGTTCATGCTGGCATCCTGACCAGGGTGTCCCTTACTTTGTGTCCTGGGTCTTCCTGGAACAGGCTCGTCATACCCCTGCACTGGACAATGCCTTGTAGGCCATGGAAGGATATTATGTCCTTTCTTTCACATAAAGCAAGTGCTCCTCCTTTCGTGCTCCCCTACCCTGGAGGAGATGCATGTGAGGGTGGATTTTATAAAATGTTGGTTATCTTCCAGGAGATAAGTACATACGTGAGCCATGCCAAGTTGGCAGGGGACACGCTTCTTGCCCCAGCCCGGCAAACCGCTTTTTGCGGGAGAGAGACATATGTAAATCCAATTTTCTGGAAGCTGGCCAAGCTATGGTGGAAAAACGACGTGAAGCTTCTGGAACAAGCGGCAGTTTTTAACAACGTGTGTGGCTCAGTGGGGCATGTCTGGCCCCCTGCCCCAACCCTGGGGTGCATAAGGTGTCTCCTTTACAGTTAAACAATGAGGAAACATAAAGATACAACTTAGGGGTCTCACTGCAGCAAAACTGAGATCTGCACCAGGCTGTCACCCTGGTTACTGGGTGCTGCCTGGCCTGCAGAGGGACATTGAAATAAACTCAAATACAAATATATTTATTTATTTATACATGCTTTAATAAAGAGAAATGATTAGAATTAGAATTAGTCAGTCACGCTTTAAATTAACTGCCATACCTTCATAATGCATTCACAGAAAATTCATAAGCAACATGTAAGTAAACCATAAGATGTCTTAAAGCATTGCATTCATAATACTTTCATTAAACAAAATATGACAGCTGTAATATACATTAACAACAAACATTATAATCATTCAACCATATAATCATAGCATGTGTTTTACAAAAGCATATTAAAGCTGTTATGGTATGTTACGATCTTAAGGTATACTTACATTCTGCCTAAGAATGTTCTTAATAAATGCTGCTTAAGAATGAGGTTAATAAATGCATTATGAAGGTGCACTGATTGTTCTATGAATGCATGCTGAATGCATTATGAAGGTGCAGTTAATGCGTAGCACTACTGAATTAGAATTAGAAAGCTATTCTTTACAGTAATACACATCCTACTGAAGTGCATGAGGCCTTCTGTGATTTACGATAATGACTAAGAACCAATTCTTTTATAATGGTTCTTGCAACACTCATATTAAATTCTGATTTCACTCCACTGGCTTATTCATTTGCTCCTGATTTCTCCCACAGGACATAGAAACACACACAAAGCAATTTTAACAATACAATAAAGTCTAATTTAAAATTCATACCGGTGGAAAAATACTTATCATTATGCAAACACTGACGATGTGCCAGTTTCCGTTAGAGGCATTAAAAGAAAAGAAGGCTGCTGTGTTCAGAGCTGGTGCGGAGCCCTGAACACGCTGAGGCCCACGGCAGATGTCCATCTCCACAACGGTGCACGAAATTCCATATCAGAGTCTCCCTTACAACTAAACACACAAAGAACAGGAAAAATCCCCCATGGAGAATGTCCTCCAAATGTCCAAATGTTTAGCATGAGGCCCAGAGGCAGGAAGGAGTCAGCAGCCTTGTGGAGGCGCACTTCCTGTGAGGCCCAGAGGCAGGAGGGAGGCAGCAGCCTTGTGGAGGTGCACTTCCTGTGAGGCCCAGAGGCAGGAGGGAGGCAGCAGCCGTGTGGAGGTGCACTTCCTGTGAGGCCCAGAGGCAGGAGGGAGGCAGCAGCCTTGTGGAGGTGCACTTCCTGTGAGGCCCAGAGGCAGGCAGCAGCCTTGTGGAGGCGCACTTCCTGTAAGGCCCAGAGGCAGGCAGCAGCCTTGTGGAGGCGCACTTCCTGTGAGGCCCAGAACGGACATGCACTGACACCCAGGACATAAAACCGGCGGCGACCCCCACCACTGCCCATTAGCCATACAAACCCGCAGTGACAGCCAGCTTAGACCCGCACCAGTCAGCCAGCGAGTCACCAACACTGACGCATGCTAACTTACTCTGACTGTCCCCCATGAATGCAGCTGAAGTGGACACATTTTCCACACTCTCTCCTTGTTAAAGTCACTTAATTTAATCCAGGGATGTGGCACTCAGCCTCCCTGTTTCCTCCATCTATCCATAGAGATCTTTCTGGTAACTTTCCCGTTCAGCTAAACGGCCAGCTTTCATCAGCCCCTGAGTAGCCACTAACATGATGGAGCACCTGATGTGATTGGCTGGCAAGAACAACCTGAACAGTGAAAATTAGTGTTTTTGAAATCACATGCTGCCACGATCAAAGTCACCAGCTGCTGATTGTAACAACAAACACACAGACATGAACATACAGAGCTTTTCCTTAAAGCAAAGCACACATTCCCTGCACACATATACAGTATATATATACACACACACACACGCATACAACACAATACTGCACAAGTTTAAAGCTATTTATCTGGGGAGTAAGTGCACAAAAAAGACATAATTAGACATTAGAATAGGCCTATATGCAAATAAACAAGTAATACAATTCAAAATAAGAATTTCTACTACTCTTTATAAGTTACTGATATCTAGTTGGATGGCTAGATGAACATCGCTTCAGTTTCCAAACCTCTCCTCAGGGGCACCTCAGCCATTCTTATTCATTAATTTTATGAGGTATTGATTAGTTAAACAAAGGTATGCTACTGTAGTAGTCAAAATAAAATGTGTATTGGATGCAAACACTGGAGTAACTGTAAGAAAGATTTTGAAATGGCTAAGCTGACAAACTTTGATAAATGTAATATCATAGTTTTAGAACAATATGAACATCATCTAACCATTATTTTCTTTGACTGTCTAAGACTATATCATGGCACTGTATATTCCTACACAGCACAAAAACAACACACGCAAAACAGACTGAACTCATAACTCCAACCAGACCTCTGAGCACATACACAAACATATCTCATTCTCCCAGAGGCAGCAAAGTCATTTGGCCAATATTCCCAGGACAACAGCGGGAATTTTTTAATACTTATTAATGTTGTTTAATTAAGCTGTGTTAAAAGCACACATGAGAGTGGGTAAACCACCAACACTAATTTATCTACAAATATGTCTTTGTTCCTTAGCCTATTTTTACTTTTGGTACAGTCTTGCCTTTGTGGTCAAGTGGTATATGAGTGGGTGATTTACCACTGTAATGGCACATTAGGTAATGAAAAAGTGCAGTAGAACTTCAGAAGGAAACTCTGTCTGTTGTAAATTAGCGTCTTACCACATGCCTTGGGTACTCAGAGGCCTGTGATTGGAGTTTGGGTTCGCATGTGTGCCGACATGTTTATTCCGATACTATACACAACTATATAAATCACAAATATGTTCCATGCAAACCACTGTCCTTATTCCACTGAATAACTATTCTTAGAAGAGCAGTGCTCCTTGGATATTTATAAAGGACCAACATCCAAATGCACATCCTGGTCAGGGAGCTGGGAGGCCGTCCCAGGCAGCACAGGGCATGGGGGGGAGGGGGGGCACCCTGGGCAGGAAGCCAGGCCTTCACAGGGGGTATACCTGTATACAGCCACACTTTGTGGGCACTAGCATGTCAGTAGACTGCAGGAAGATGGCAGAGGGCACAGCGGACACCCGTATGATATGGAGAGCACGTGCAGAACTCCAGTGCTGGGGAGAAACTAGTCACATTTAATGGAATTACACAATAAAAATATAAGATAAATATAATACTTTACAGTTACTGAGAAAAAAGGGCCCAGTTTAAAGTTACGTTACTTCAATGAAGTAATCAAAATAGCTACATTGTTACATTTTTAACAAGGTGACTAGCAGTCAGTCTATTAGATTTCAAAAGTAACCTTCCCAACATTGCAGAAGTCACACACAGCAGTGGCGGGATTCAAATCCCTAACCCAGGATAGGTAACAGTGCCACCCACTCTGCCACCCACATTATATACGTAATAGCATGTGTATCTTTTTATCATTTTAAACCAATGAACTGAATCTGCAGTTTCTTTTCAAGTTTTTCCTTTTTTCCCTCTTCTCTGAGATTCTGGGATAAACACATGGAGGTGACATGCGATCCCAGACCACACCCGCTCGGCATGCTGGGAACTCTCACAGTCACTTAGAAAAAGATTTTCTGGTCTGTGCCACAACCTTCTGCGCTGCTCTGCCCCCAACACAACAGTCCCGGGTTGAGGCCAGCCAGTCGTGCCTCACACCCCCATAGCGTGTCAGTCCATCACAGGGAACAGACGCCCACAAACAGGAGGGACAATCTGGAGATACCACTGCACCTAACTGCTTGCCCTACGACACAACACTGGAAAGTAAATGTAGCACCCAAAATCCAGTGACACCGAAGGAAAAAAAAAAAGATGGAGAAACTATGACACAAATGAGCCTCGAAAGATGGGGCGTTGAGGGATCTTGTTCAGAAGACTTAAACTGTGAAGCTGCCGTTGGACTCACTGCAGATCCACTGCCAAGTCTGCAGCCGTCGTCTATGACAGACACAGATGTGGTGCAGCCACAGCGGGGAGGAAGAGCAGCTGGAATCCTCTGCTGCTCCGTGGCTCAGCCTGAGCAGCTGCTCCCCACCCCCAGTCGTGTGCCCAAACTGGGAAATCCCCAAGGAATTGCAGCATCTGCCTGATCCAAGGCAGGAGTCAAAGGAGCTGCAGCAGAGCGACTGGCCTAGGCAGCGGAGGCTGGTCCCGTCCTGCTCTGGGCTGGGGGGGGGCGGGGGGGGGCATCGCGGGGGGCCGCCAAGGCCGCCGGAGC
>JAODJU010000036.1:16210234-16225933 GCA_026776725.1 Gnathonemus echidnorhynchus
AGAGGACCCGGTCAGCTGCCTGAGTTCTCCGTGTCAGCGGGATGCAGAGTAATCCTTCACTGGTATGTGAGCAGTAAAACCAATTAACAGAGAGATGAATGATGTTCTACTGTGGAATGACACTACAACCCTAACGTCCTCCAGTTTAGAGGAACCGTCCCTTGGACTGGCCACACTGGGAGACCTGCAATGCCCACGCTGGCCGCCTACACCTACAGCCAGGACCTTCAACAGAAGGTCAGTTGGTCTGGGTGCATAATTGGCGATTACATAAACATTGGGACCATTTTGGATCCCAGGGGAAGGAGGGGGATTATACATATTTATGGGTAGGAATTGAGGTAAACAAGCCCTTGTGTTCTTGTAAACTTGTCTTATGTGTGTTTGTGTGAATATGTGTGTAATAAATTTTATATTTGCACATTTATTGTGTAATACATTAGAATTTACTACTTAATAGTAAATTCTCTTAATATTTTTATGTCTTTCCCAATGTTTCCTTTTTCACATTGTAATTTACAAAGTTAAATATATTTCATTTGTAATAATAGAATCTGCCACATTTTCGATGTTGCACCCTGACTAAAACTGCATTATGTTTTTAAATATCAGTTCTACATGAAAGCCTGTTGAAGACGGAAATTCCTGAGTCATTGCTGTTTTAATACAGCCCCCCCACCCCAGTGATCTAAAGAGATTTAACATGCATTTAATAAAAAAAAAAGTAGTGAAAGTGCCCGTGGACCATAAAAGTGGCAATAACCAGTGGCCTCCCAGCAGGCTTCATGAGCAGGCCCATCCAGATAGGGCCACTACCCATAATTCCTTTCGACATTTAAGATGTGCTACATTACAATCTGGGATTTTGCTTATGTTGCAGAGTTTTTTTTTCCTACTTCTTTTTTTTTTTTACAAGCAATGCATAATTCAGTGAAGTAATATATTCAGCCTTGTGGAGGACGGTTTTACTGGAGGAGAACAGCCTTGGTTTTGGCCTCTGAAGGTACCAGGATTGCAAAGACATGGGGGCACTGCAACACTGCAAAGACATGGGGGCACTGCAACACTGCAAAGACATGGGGGCACTGCAACACTGCTGTTTGATAGAAACGGAAGCATCGGCTCCGGGAGCGAAAGGAGGATACTGTGAGGAAAGCCCAGAGCAGTGAGGTGAACACGGACGCCTCCTGAAGATCTCCCAGCCCTCCCACTGTCAGCTGCAGCCAATACAAGACTTTGTCATTGATGCTCATCCCCTGGAGCTGTTGTCAGTAGCAAACATCAACCACACTACTCAAGTCAATGTACAGCAGAGAGACTGACCTTCAGACTGAAACTTATAACTGCTGAAGTGATTTATATTCAAGTTGCTTGGTATGAATTTAAGAGGAGTCAACGGCGAAGGAGTAGAGGATAATCGCCTCCTCTCCTCTTCCCATATCTGAAGGTCAGATCTACATTGTGATGGTAGAAATCAGCAGCTCTTAGCATGTTGGCTTGCACCCTCTACCTTGATCCTGCAGACCCATGTCAGCAGACCAGCATTAGCATCAGAGGATTCTGATAAAGCGGCCAGATAAATGCGCTGACTCTGGCATAGTGAAGAGGAACGTTCAGCAACGGAGGCTTGCAAAGAAGACCAGTCGGATGCTTGAGAATACGTGGATATGATATTAATGTCCGTGAATGAAATCGATTGAGGGTCATTCTTCAGCTTTAAAGTGCATCAAGCCAAGCATATCAAAGGAAGAGATTTAGGTATAATACCCAAACACCAGAGGCGTAAGTCACATTGCGTAGAGACAAAGAGCCATTTGTGCGCAGACCACAGACAGGGAGGAGCGCAGGTGCGGAGTTGCAGAGCCAGATGATCCGGAAGACAGGAGCCTGGATGTGGTGTCAACAGGAACAGGACAGCAGCTTTGGCCCGTCTGCTGACAGAGAGCTGTCAGGAGCGGGGGGTGGGTGGGGGAGGGGTCAGCGAAACCGTCTGTCAGACGCAGCGATAAAGGAGTGCGTATGGTGCCTGACACACACCTGGGGTGTGTCCACACTTCGCACACACTACCCCCTCCAGGAGAGTCACCGCCGAGTACCTCTGCATACATAATACAGGCAGGTAACACGCCCCCCCCCCCAATTAGGGCCCTTGTGAACGAGGGATTGACCCACACAGCTGGAGTAAACATTCAGCCACATGACTGGGCACTGCTTGCGATTTTTCAGCATGTAAGTCTGCAGAGGCACGAGTGTGTCTGTCGGGGGGGGGGGGGGGGGGGCACACCAGCTGATGTTTAACCTCCAGCCCACTTTGCCACATATCTCCGGGTCATGTGACCAGGTCCGTGTCCTACCAGCATCCTTGAGACGCTGAGATGGGCAGCCAGCCAGCCGGTTACTGATCCGCTCCCCTCCTTCCTGTCAGCACTTCTCGCGTGGTGTTCTGTCCTCTTCGGCCCCGTCATAAAACCAATGTCATTCCGCTCCGGGTGAAGTTCAAGTGCCGCACCACTAGAGGTCTCGCCCTGGGTTTTATTGCCGTAACGGACTGCGTTTGCTTCATCATTCCATCTCCTCAAGCCGTCAGCTCATTCCAGGAGCAATCGAATAACAGTTTATTTCCCGTTTAATGTTACATCGGGAGTGAGTTGCTGCTGTGTCCTAGCTGTCGGCCCTCTTTGACTGGCACGTGTTGTGCTGTAAGAAGCAGGCTGATTAATCAGAGTGAGCCCACAGGCTGAGGGAGTGTGCCCTCTCTCTTAATTAAAGCTGCCTCTGGTTTCAGGACATGCTCCCCTAATGCTGGCGGTAAATCAGCCCGCTAGACGGGCACATTAATCTGCTGGGCATTGCTTTACTGGACCTCACCCGCCCCCCACCAATACAAACGGCTGCTCCCAAATTCTGAGCAATTTAACTTGACTCAAAAGCTTGTCTGTCTGGAGCTGGCTCAGTCTGCAGAAGGCAATGATTCGCTGTGTGCCACAGGAAGGGGAGGGGCCAGGACAGATGTGGTGGAAGCGGAACAGGCAGCATCAACTAATAAGAGGAAATTTCATTGGAGCACCTGTTAAATTGGTGGAAATGAGACTGAGAGCATCAGCACTCGTCGATGGAGGGAGAGCTTTGTACATCAGCAGCGATTTCGATCTTTATTGCTGTCAGGCTGATAAGGACCATGCTGTACAGATGGCATGAGTGAATAATGCAGTCTGCGGTGATATCAAACCGCAGCGCCTCCAGATGGGGGGTCTGAATGGGAGTCGTTTGTTAGGGATGTAAGATGGAATAAACTAAGCGAGAAAGACAGAGTAACAAAACAGTAATTCCTTGGGTATGTCAAATAAAACGTTCAAGAGCAGGAATATGGTTCATTATATGATAAAGTCTCCAGTACAATATTTAAAATAAATCCAGATGTGGATAAAACTCTCTTGCTTGAGTTACATCTCAGCACTGGTAAGTAGGCGAAGGTCGTGGATTTAAAATGATGAAGCAACCCTTTGCTGAGCTTATTCAATATGATTATGTAGGTGATTGTTCATATTGGTTTCCCTCTGGCTATCTTTGACTCTAAAGTTTCATTATTGGTGACTGTGAGTATCATTGGCCTGTTTTGGACAGTATATACTCAGAACAAACCAGAATACTCTTAAAGAAACTCACACAAACATGGCAAGACAAGCAAAGCTCTCACCTCTGCTTCTAGGTGCAGACCTGCTACTCTGAATATGTAAGGCGAAAATAATACACACAGCAGCACATAGATGGTTAAATGACAGCGTTTTTGATAACTGGCAGTAAATTCAGGCGTGCTAATTAACGTGCGGCCCCAGATATTAACATACCGTTGACAAAAATGTTAAAAGATCTACACAGATTCCTAATTAGCAACCTAATTAGCAACATTTACGGTGCAGTCATAAAAATTTCATTTAAACTTATCTCTCTGCCTCCTGATTGCCACAGTCGTATTTCAGCTGTGTATATAACATGCCACAGAGCAGACTGGAGCAGTAACAGCAGCATTCGACACTGCAAACGTGCGTTATAGGAGTCATCGGGGAGGACTAACTTTGCAGTGGGTACAGAGTGACCCTGTGGCTATCTGTGGAGATTATGGGTGAAAAGGTCTCTGCCGTGAGATACAAGAAGCTAATAATACACCAGTTTCACCTACACACCCCCACCCCTACAGCTGACGTGTAATTGAAAGGCTGAAGGGGGGTGTGTGGATCGGTGCCTGCCGTACAGCCGCCGAGTGACTGAGGGGTGGGGGCGGGTTGCGGCTCGCATGGAGCACAACTGCGACCACTGCGGATGGCGCTATGTCTCACCTCTGCATCATGCGTCCGTCTCTCAAATAACAGCAACAACTGAAAAGTTCTCACAGGAAAAGCCTCCTGTTGAAATGCATGGGTAAGAATGAACGAGGTGGAGTTAGCAACCACTGAGCTACTGCAGCAAAGCTGGTTGGCGTGTTGGGTCCTTCTCAAGATAAGTAAATAACTAAATCCATCCATTTTTAGTACTTCCTTGTCCTATGCAGATTCGTGGGGTCCAGAGCACCAAGCCATCACAGGGCCCACACACCATTCACACCTACAGACAAGATGGCAACTCCAATTCATTTTAGCATGTTTTTTAGACTGTTGGGGGAAAAGCGCAGGAAATTCCACATCAACATGGAGAGAACATGCAAACTGCACACATATGAATCCAGGGTGGAGACTCTGGTCCCAGAGGTGTGAGACAGCAGCACTAACTATGTCACCACCGTGTTGCCCTGAAAAAAATCTCTAAACAGCAACAAATCAGCTAAAAAGCTCTGCGAGTTAGTAGGAGGCTTCATACAGGACTCAAGCTGAAAGCTTCCGTTTGGCTTAATGTCTGGACAGACAATGCCGGACATTTTGCTGTGGAGCAGCGGACCTAAAACCTGCTTCCTATGGTTGTGTCTCCATGTGACTCGCCTGGCGGGGGGGGGCAGAGAGACATATGGTAGATGGGGTGGGGGGTAGCTTCAAAGGTTTTGGTATTTTTTGAGGACTGCTTGGTACTGGTGGGCGCCTTTCACATGCAAAGCGGCGGGCAAAGGAGGAAGCTTCCGAAGCGCCTGGCAGCCCGAGTCCCTCCGCTTTGTGACTGATGACAAATGGATGGTCTCAAGTGACTCTCCTTAAAAAACAGCCTTTGAAAGGCGAGTGAGGAACTGGCTTTGCTCTCTCTTTCCGCCGCGGCGGGATGGGAAAAGGGGCAGCGGCCATGCTGGGTTTGGGCTGCCCCACACGGGGGCCGTTCTACACAGGAAAGAACGGGCAGCATTTACACGCCGGAAGCTGGGAGATCCAGAAAGGGCAAATTCAAACAAAAACCAGATAAATCACATAAACAGGAGACCCAGCAGCAGCCTGTTTACCTCCTAAGTCAGACTGCTGCAGGTTGTTTTATTTTGCATTACATATTTGTTTACCAAAGTTTTGCTCAGGTTAAAAATGGGCTAAATTCATTGCTTCCTTTTATTCAGTTTAATGTCAATATTCAAGTAGTGTACTTTGTGCAGATGTCAGTTACAGTTCAAATCAAATTAAAGCCAAGAGTTCTCTTACGTTAATTAACTGCCCCTGTTAGCTCAGACTTGTGATTTAAGAACACGCCATCTGATTCATTTACTTAACATCTCTAGCAGTTCCATACTAGGCCTAATCCCTGTTTTGCAAAGGAGGGACACATGTGGAGATCTCATTTCCCTGAGGTGCATATTAGACGCTCCCCGATATTCAATATTACCATAACGATGCGGATAGATCTGTATTAAATTACATTTGATCACCAGTGCCATTTTCCACAATGCACGTCATTCACTCATCCCAATTTATTTAGCTCCACAGGAAACATTCCTTGTTAAAAAATAACTGCCCCCTGCCTGATCAAAACGCACAGTCCTTCCACACTGACGGGTTTCCACTGCTGGAATGGACCAATATAATCTTTGCATGATGAAATTTCCACACATCAGATGTGACCACAAACTTTGTTAGCCTCACAAGGATCATCCTTACATTTGTTTTGCATACTAGGATGCTAATTCATGGCTGTTCTCTGCTCTAGAGTGCTGATCCTAATGCTCATTCTGTGCTCTACAGTGCTGACCTCAATGGCTACTCTGCTCTAGAGTGCTGATCCTAATGCTCATTCTGTGCTCTACAGTGCTGACCTCAATGGCTACTCTCTGCTCTAAAATGCTTATTCTCATTTTAAACTGGGGACCCAGAGTTACAGAGTAGAGCACAGCTACTGTGCATTTATTAATAAACACAGAATGGCTTTTAGATGTTCATACAAAAAATATACATAATGTAATGTAGGAAATAGTCTATTATCCATTCAATAAGATCAATATTATGTTAACAAGACTCTCTGATATCTAGTTTTTATTGAACCAAATGTTGTGATGAAATTTTTGAAAATGTTGTGTATTCTGCTACGGCGCAATATGCTGTTTTAATGTTTTTGTCTGTCTGATGGCCCTACATAAACAGGACGACCCTGTCAGATCATATGAGACCTGCTGCTGTATTAAGTCCGCTTCTGTGTAATTCCTTGTCAGACACTGTGCAGCCGCTAGCACGCTAACCAGTACGTTAGTCCTGAAAAAGGAACAAGTGGAACGAACGCGCTGAAACGCCAAGCGTATCTGGAGCAGATGGGGTTAAAGCCCATTCGAAGGGGGTGGCAGGTGACCCCAGGGACAGGAGAGGGCTGACAGGAATCCCATCCCCTCCTCCCCTTATTCTGTGCCTGTCCCTCCCCCGTCTGCCCTCTGTACACTCTCGTCAAAACCATGCATAGATTCATTAAGCATTGCACCTCAAAGAAGAACATTACATAACAGGGTTGTGGGCTTAGAGTAAGTCTGCTGGTAGAGGTCAGCACTTAATTATACTGCATGATGATTGACCTAAACACCCAGACACCCCCTAATTTCTTTATCTGCAATAAATTAACTGTGGTGGGTTTCTTCACGTAATTTAATTGACTGAGGAGCATGTGCATAGACGCATACACAAATCCATCTTAAATCATAGAGGCAGTAAGAGCTGACTCAACACACAGCCATGAAGCTTTTCACTCTCAGTGTGACCTGGACCCCAAAGATTTCATTACACTTATAGCTGTACGCTCAATTTGCCTTGCCGTGTTTTGAATTTCTTATGTGACAGTGAAGAGTAATCGAAACCGTGGCAAGATGCCACCATAACGTAGGTACGTGATTTAAAACACAAAGGACTGTGAGGCAAATCAATTTTCCAAAGTTTCCACATGATTTCTGTCGCTTACCACATGCAACATCCTTTTAGGATTAACAATAAAGGCAATCATTTGCTAGCTAATATTCCAGTAAAATACTGCCCATTATCTGGCCCTGATGACTAATGTGAAGCTGCCTCATTGCGCCTATTCACTGCGCTCCCATTTACTGGAAGTGCAGTAACCTGCATGCACGTGCTTCTATGTGAAACACTGGGCCTCGCTGTGTAATTGTGACAGCTTAGCTCACGTCTCGTGCCGGGCTGAGCGTTACCGTGCCGACACTTCTGTGAGTGACAGGTTCATCCACGGGAACGCTGCATTTAATTAACTCTGTCACCATGCCGCATAATGTAAAATAAGGAGATTCTGTGTCTAGGAACACGTCGACTGTGGTGGATACAGGCATCGCTCACGTTGGCGGAGAAGGGAACTGAGGGATATGGGGGGGAATATTCATCTGTGAGGCTTCAGTTTCTGCAAGGTGACACAGGCTTGGCTTTGGACATTTCTAGGAAATAATGAAGCCCGTTTTATTGCCGGTACCGTGAAGCTACCAAAACACAATCATTTTGATGCCTCTTTATATTATAACAATGTGCATTGTTTGTAGTTAAATGCAACCACTGGGAATTTTACTATTTAAGCTTTAAATAGCATATTTGCATAATACAGCTACTCAAAAGTAATTTTATTTTAAAAATCACTGTGACAAAAGTTCTCATGTGGAGGATTTTAATTTCAGTGTTTACCCTTGAGAACTTTTATTTATCCTATTATCTAAGTTTTTTAAATCAATTTCCTTTGTCCTACTGAATATCTTCAGGAACAGCAAACCATCCTGTGGGGGACCCCAGTGCTCCAGCTTTTGAAAAATCTTAAATAACAAACAAATGAAATTAAATTGTTTCAAACTGATGGGGAAATTTGCAAATTAGCTATTTTTTCCCTGTTTCCAAAGCATGGAGCTCTCCCAGAAGATTAAGCTACATTGGCAGAATGATGATTATCAGGCAAACAAACAGACTCTGTATGATGAATGTTTTGTTTGAAAAATTTGAGCAGATGTGCTCCGAATGCACAACTACCCACCCACAATTGGAACCAGTAAATGTAAAACCTGAAAAACTAGTCTTTAACTACACAAATGCCAGATCTTGTTATTGTGACAGTCTTCATATTCAGCATCCTCCACAGTGTGGGCCTGAAGGTGGGGCTGTGTTTGGTGCTCTGGTTGCACACCTTCATCGATGACACAGGAATTTCCTGTGTCACTGACAGAGCTAGCTGTGCTGTGAATGCGCACCATGAATAAGTACCAACACTGTCACTATTGGCGGGCGGGGGGGGGGTTCCATGGGAAAACCTTTAGCATATTCTGAAAATCCCAAGTCATGTTTCTGTTTTAGATTTCACTTTTACCAAAGGGACAGTACTTAAACACTAGCTAACGTGTTAAATGTGTCAGTAATTGCTCTTAAATCTAGCTAAGGTCTCTGCCAAATGAGTTACAGCATTTAAACACAAATTCTGCACAGATGAAAGGAAAAACACTTCACATCTAAATTCCCAGATAATGGTTAAGTTCATAAAAGTGGCAAACATACCATTAACCAGAGTTGGGTAATTCAGGTCCAGAGAGTAAAAGTCCAGACCAAGATTTTGTTTCAACCAACCAATTGAGCATAAAGAGTCACAGTCACAGAATACTCAACTGGTTGGTTGAAACAAAATCCCGGTCTGGACTTTTACTCTCTGGCCCTGAATTACCCACCTCTGTCATCAACAATGTTTAAATGGCATTCTGGACAACAGTGACTTGATGAAGATGGTTAGAATTTTAATTTTAGAATGATCACTGTCAGATATTTTAAACACCTTGTACATATAAAGTAGCTAACTATGTTAGCTGTGCCCTGAGAGCAGGCAGATGAGACCCACAGATGGCGGCTGAGGGGTGATGACAAAATGATCATTTTAGTCTGTGTCATTTCTTTTAATGAACTATGTCAATTACAAATTAGAGAACACAAAAAGGTAAAAGCACTAGTCTCAATCTCTTGCTTTAAATCGGCTTCTCCATAAAAGGAAAAACGGAAGGCAAACTGAAAAGAAAAATCCATTGATGGCGATGCTGGGAATGTTCCTGAGTGTCGTATTTTCTCTCACTTTCCATTACAGCCCCCCCCCCACCCCCACCACTCACCACAATCACTTCCCTGGTTTTGGAGACAGAAAAATGAATATGTTGGACTGAAAGGAAATATTCCATCAAAACACAATTATAGGGCAATTTGTTGCCAGAGTGACCAGCAATGCTCTTCTGGAAGTTCTTTATGTTACGGTAAGGGTGATGTCATGCCCCAGCGCCCAAACCCACTCTGTGGAGGCTGTGAGAAGCTTTCCCCTGCGTGAGAGATACTTTAAGCCCCGGTGCTGTTTCATAAAAGCAGTATCAGTATAAATAGATGAGGCAGGACAGCTGGTTTTCTGTGATGGGCCTCCTGTTTGAGTGAGGAGGAAAATCTACTTGGAGGCCAATTCAGGTGCGGTTTGATTTTCAGGTGCATGGGGCCGAGCAGCACTTTTCTTTTTATTTATACCAAAGCTCTCCGGCACAAATTAAACTGGCCAATGGATAGAATGGACTGCGGGAGGATGAGAAATGGAAGGGAAGGGGGGAGCACTAAAAAGGAAAGTGTCAGATGGGCTCTAACAGGGAATCTATTCTGTGGGGGGTCGCCCCCCTAGAGTACCTGTTTTAAAAACCCCCCCCCCCCCCCCCCCACAATAGTCTCTATCATTTAAAAAGGTCAGCATGGATCCCCCATAATTCAATATTCTTACACCGTCATACAATCCATGCATAAAATCACCATGGGAGGGGGGAGATATGTGGTTATCGAGGTGGAACGGTGAAGCCTTCCGGGGCCACTGTCAGCCAGATTAAGAGAGGAGCGTGGCCCCTAAGATCGAGACGGGAACAGGCTGGGCTGGAGACGTGGGACGTCCAAGCCTCTGCTGCCAGCCGCACCAGTACTGGTGCCCCTTGCAGGGGGAATGAGTGTCTGATTAAAGCTGGGGGAGCACTGAGGTGTTTGGGACACAAAGGGCATCTGGCATAGCAGTTAAGGTGCTGAACTTGTGACCATGAGTCCCTGGAGGAGCCCTGCCGTTAGACCTTTTGACAGGAACTTGACAAGAATTTTTTTTTGTGCCACATTCCAGCTGTATTTCCAGATGGGCGCCAGTGCAGGCGTGTGCTGTATAAGCCACCTGGGAATGCAGTGCTAGGTAAACACATAAAGCACATCACAATGACGATCCTGAATTACACTGCAGAGCCGTTTTACTACTTAAGAGAGAACGAGCAGAAATCTAAAACCCAGAATAGAAAATCTAGTCGATATTCAGCACCAGTTTTCTTTTTCTGTCTGAGATCCATCAAAAATAACATTTTTGCCTATATACTCATACAAAGTCATTATTTGTGTCTGACATGCTAACAGAAAAGAGATAATGGAAAGGTCTTCAAAAGCTACTCTGTGTAAGGACTCTGTGTAAGAACTCTGTGAAAGGACTCTTTGAAAGGACTCTTTGAAAGGACTCTGTGTAAGGACTCTGTGTAAGCATGATGGAGGGATCTGGAGGGTGTGACCTATGCATGGCCTCCAGCAGCCTTCATTTGTATTTCTGCTGTCTGCATGAAGAGGAGCCGATCTCCCTGGCCTGAAAGAGTCACCGTAAGCATAAGCAGCTGGGGACAGAGTTCACCAGGAACGTGCATCATGAAATCCCAGCTCATTCATGTGCTTAATCAAGAATTAGTGACACGCTCACGCAGTAAAGTGTCCCAACCAGATTTTCGCTTATTCTATTAGTGTGGGAAGTACTATAGTAGTTTGACTCTGTGATCCTCCGTCATCTCTCTGTGCCACTAAGCAAACACTTCCGATTTCACATGAAAGACAAAATGGTAAAATAAACCCTGCATTCAGTGGTTCTAGCACTGCACACGAAACATTCTCTTCGAGAAAGGAAGGATTCTGCTGTCCAAAAACAAGGTCTTGCTTTTTGAGTGAGCAGGGGAGCTGGTCACATGACCAGCCTGTTCTGTGAGGCTCGGGCCCTGATGAACAGTTAACAGGTGATTGCACAGCGAGGGGCGCTAAGGCGGGCGGAGGGCACGAAGGGATGCCTGGTGGCGGTCGTTAGGGCCACAGCACGCTCTGGTAATCATGGCCCACGCAGGTGACGTGCCCTGTCAGGCTGCCCCGGTGAGAAGTCCGGCCACTTTCAGAGCCACACAAGGGCGCAGACATTAGACTGGGGGCGAGTTGGCCTCACATGTAAATTTTCATTCCGAGGTGGAGAGAAAATCATAAAAAAATTAAACGGAATGCAGAACAATAAAGGAAGAAACAACATAAGGAAGGAGAGGAGGCACAAAAGGGGGAAATTAAGAAAGGAGTTATTGTGCATGAAAATATCATGCTGATAAAGCTCTCCTGTAGCGAGCGGCTTTCGAGATCAGAATTACGGGGGAATGCAGGGAAATTCTACATGCCAGTGGGGGCGGCGTGTGGAATTAATCACAGTGACTGACAGGTAATCTATGCTGACTTCCTGTTATCCTCTTTTTTTTGCCAGTCCACGTAAGTTTGAGCCAAATCAGCATACAGAGAACACAAAGAAGCAATGATCCAGCGAGATTGTTTCTTTCCAGGCACTGACTGTAGAATGAAAGACGTGTGTTTTCTGTTAATAAATAAATAAATAAATATTGAACATAAGAAAAATCTATACTCAGGTGTATTTTTCCCAGCATACGTCCAGACTATGCATTTAAGTTTTGTGCACATTTCATTCAACTTCACACAGTCACACAGTCACACAGCAACATTCTAAGAGTCTCGTCAGATATTGGCATTAAGATTAAGTGTCTCGCAATTGCCTGAACCTAGATTGCAATGATCATTAAGTCAGCCGGATCTAAATTACCATCTTTGCCCTTATCAGCCATCCAGATTCTCAATTCAGTAGCCTGATAAGAGGAAAACCATTTGTCAAATTGTCATGTCAGGAATGATCGAAGACAGACAATCAGACAGACAGACAGACAGACAGATGAACGAATATGGTGAAAAGATAAAGTGAACTCAAAGACTCAGTGAAAACGAAACACAGAACTCTCAACAATATCATTTTAAATTAGAACATGATTAATACAGTTGACTGATTATTACATGAAATGATCATAATTGACTGGATTTGATGTGTCAATTATATGAATAACCTGGCCAATTGCAAAGGTGGATGGGTTCTCTGACTGCATAAGACTTGGGAAGTGTTTCAGATGAAAACCCTGCAGAATGAATAGAGATCCCCACCTGGCACGAATGGGCCGTCCAGGAGCTGGCTTTGGGAGGCCTCCAGGAGACTGACCATCATGAGGACCACAACACCGCTCCACTTCAGCCACATGGCGATCACTGCTCTTGCATCACTCTGTACTGGCCCCACGTCAGCTCAATCTGGAGGGATGGAGACAGGGATTTAAGCACAGGTCAGATAAACTATATGTGAAGCTCAGCCTGGCTCTCTGTGTCCACAGCCTTGCTCTGCAGGGAAGCAAAGTACAGCTGACTCTTTTGACATTGCATGATCTGGTTTATCTGAAATGAACGATCAAAGATGCATCAAGGAATTTTTCTGCTACGGTTGTACCTTTAATTCAACAGTCCTGCTGATGTGGTACAAACTGCAAATAGAGAAACTGTAGTGTGAGAATGACCCCAGACAGGACAGCGAACAGAATCACCCGACATGGTGATTGTGAGAAGAACAAAAGGTTTACTGGGGACAGATATAGGGGACAGATAGGGGACAGATAACACAACACAAAAATGGTATGAGGTTGAGAAAAAAAATCTTTTGAGGGGTACAGGTATGGACACCAGCATCAATGCTTCGGTCTGAGGTACAGGAGATGAAATGAAACAGAAAGGGGCTAATAGTGCAGTTTTGCAGACTAAGGAAAGTGGAGCCGTGCGATGGGCTGGTGCCTCATGCTGGGTTATTCCCTGCCTTGCGTCCATAGCTCTGGGACAGGCTCCAGACCCACTGCAACTTTGCATAGGACAATTGGGTATAGAAGATGGATGGATGGATGGAAATGAATGGAATGAAAATGGTCCGAAAATGCAGTATTGCATAATTATGCATTTCTGACCAGAACTTTGAAAACAATGTTTTCCACTGACCTCTTGGGCCATCATAAGCCGTTCTTAAGTGTGATGCATGTTCCTCATGTCAGCATTTTAATATTGTCACTATAATAACACATTGATAAGCTTGATAAATGACACTTGAGATAATCCTGAGTATGTGAAAGGTGTGCTGGTCTCTTCTGGCATGAGGAATCCCACCCACAAGGGCAGAACCCACTGGATCTGGCCAGTCTGGATCCATTCAGTTGGCTCAGTTGGTCAATCATCTGCAGATCATTCTGTGTCCCTCCTAATTTAAATGGTGTAATTAAGGCTCAGGCGCCTTCAGCTGACTCTCTTCTGCTCCCTGCAGACACTTGCGGAGCCCCTGTCTCTGTAGCCTCCTCTCATGTACTCTTCTCAAGGAGCAATCACTGGCTTAATACAGCATTTTTCACACCTAATATCATTATAATGCAAAGACACACCCCCAAAAGCCTTTGATGGCATAAGCAGCACTCAGTCCCAAAGCACTAAAGCCTGAAGATGAATCAGAGCTCTGGTGACAAGATAACCAGTACAGGCAGCAACTAAAATACTGCCAGAACAAAGGAAACATCAGTAGGAAGTGCCTAGTATGAATGGGGTTTGAGACACCACTGCTGTCAGAAGCCTTCATTGCAGCCTGCAGGCTGTGGTCCTGCTTGCTTTGCACATGTAATATTGTGTAAAAGTCTCGGGAAGCTACAGAAAATGATGTTTAAATCTTCATGTTGGTGTAAATCAATGATATCATGTCTGTCAGAGTGTGTCAGCAGAGCAGCTGCAAACTCTCCCCCAAAGCCACCCCAAGTACCATCCAACACACCCATGTATTTGGTGACTCAACCACTAGCAAACCTCATATGGCTAATAAATACCTAATTAAATGATGACATCATTTAATTAAGCTGGTGGTAAAATTGACCAAATCCATGGAATGGCTGGGGTGCCCCTGTGGAGAGATTTGGGAACCAAAGTGGTGATCTTCAAGCCAGTCAACACAATACCAGTCATTTTTTCGAAAAGAGAATATTGTGTTATTCTTAATTTGTATATGTTCTAATGTTAAGTTGTGTTTTCTCTGGACAAATATGTATTTACTATGCAGATAAGAAGCTTTAAATATTTCTGTTGACTGACTAAGACATTTGCAACATACTGTATTTGCACCCATTTATTGAGAAATGGGTTGAAACTGAACAGTCAT
Source organism: Gnathonemus echidnorhynchus (assembly GCA_026776725.1). Lineage (NCBI taxonomy): Eukaryota > Metazoa > Chordata > Actinopteri > Osteoglossiformes > Mormyridae > Gnathonemus > Gnathonemus echidnorhynchus. Next base: position 16,225,004 of record JAODJU010000036.1, read on the forward strand.
GTGACTTTTTGGTACTGCCCACCAGACCATTTTCGTTTGACGAAAGCCTTTATTGTCATTGTACAAGTGCAACCAAATTTGGATCTTCACATATCCCATTTTTCTCTTGTATGAGACACACAAAGGCAGGTGAGAGGGCAATGTGGGGTCAGAATGAAGGATCATCCATTTATCCAGTAGACCCAGTTCAGCAGTGACCTTCCAGACACCAAATCTACAAAGGTACACTCTGTCACTCTCAAAGCAAATCCAGCAAATCAATGAGTCATTTACTAAAACATGATCTATTTTGGCATTAAAGCACACGATACTCCTGTATTATGAAGGGGAACACGGATAACTGCTACAGAGCCTCATTCAAGATTAATCAGAAACTGCAGGTCTGTAGTTACAAAGGAATCTGCAAGTGCCACAGGGTGACCCACCACGGGGGGGGGGAGGAGGGGGCGTTGCCCCTTCAGAAGGACTGCCCCGTGACTTCAGTGAAGATTAAGGTGTAATTTTAATTGTTTTTTTTATTATTATTTTCATTTAATTTTAAAATACTAATATGTGATTTGTTGCAACATAATTCGCTAAAACCAAAGTCACATCCTAGCCTACAAAATCCTCATAAATCAACTTGATTGCTTGTCTGGGTGAGCGGAAGCTAACTACAGTAGCGTTAGCCGGCCGAGCTGCCTTGTGCAGCTTCCCGTGGAGGCAGCTAGCTTAGTTTGTCACCTGGCTTTTAACAAACAAAATGGAAAATGGAGTTTAGTTGCACGTGTTTGTTAGTAGATGCTTTTCCAGAGCGTGACTTGACTTGGTGGTAGCTAATTAAATGCTCACTTGCTTTATGTTGGTTGCTGGCTCTGTTGAAATCAAGCAGGTGTATCAGATAGTCTTTATCATGCAATGGTGTGTGGATGGTATGTGTTCCCTGGGATC
>JAODJU010000036.1:16226033-16244663 GCA_026776725.1 Gnathonemus echidnorhynchus
ATATATGTTTGTGTGTATGTTTGTGTGTGTGTGTGTATGTATGTGTGTGTGTGTGTATACTGTATGTGTGTGTTTGTGTGTGTGTTTGTGTATGTGTGTGTGTGTATGTGTGTGTGTGTTTGTGTGTATGTATGTGTGTGTGTGTATATGTGTGTGTTTGTGTATGTATGTGTGTGTGTGTTTGTGCATGCATGCACAGTGTAATGACGCACTTCTTAAACAATGGTAAAGCTGTGTGCTGCATACCTAATTTTAACGGTAAGTCAACCCCCCTCTTTGCATTTCAATTGCTCCCCCCCATTCATTTTATGCTGCCGTCGACTCTCCCTGTGTCATGAATGGTGAGACCACATGACATCATATGAAGTCCACCGAGTCACATTCACATGTGGGAAAAAATGCAAAAGCTCTGCCTGAAGATCAGCTCCCCAAATGATGAAACTACTTCGGTGAAGAGGATTTAATTAAAGTTAATAAGACATATGTGAAGCTAATCAGCCAGCTGGGATAAATCACATTTTAAGGCAGGAACTCATCTAGCACAGTGCAGCAGAGTCAGTGTGTTGGGTGTCGCTCTGCCATTGGGCTACAGCCTGCCGTCATAGTCACAGGTGCCACAAATCTACTGGGAACTGTTAGCTGATTGGGAAAATGATGGAAAGCCCAGTTTAACTCTGATTATAATGTGCATGGTAGTTCTTTAGAACACAGAAAATGTTGGAAAGGTTCGAATGGCTTGCTATTGGCTACTTCTGCGAGTTGATGAGCGGGTGATCAGGGCACCATAACTCCACCACCCCGTCCCTCTAAGAGCATCTGAACTGCAATGGCGACGCCATGTTCATTACCACAACTGGGGCCTCCGTCTCCAGCCATAATGGGTTTGGAAGCAAGGGAGTCAAATCGCTTCCTCCGGCACTTATTCAGCGGGCTGCTTGGGAAACATCCCACTTTCCTCTTTTTATGAATTTTTTGAAGAGAATTATGACTCTCTGTGAAAGGCAGTGCCTGTCAGCCATGAGATACAGCCATGTGCGTTATCATTGATATTTCTAAAGTGCCCCAGTCACTCAGTGTGATTAGTTATTGTCTTTCACACAACACCCAAATGCTCACATGGCAAAACCATTCATTCCCAAATGAGCAGAGAATGCAGAAACGACAGAAACGTCTTCTCCTGGTAGACACAATGGGGCCTCTTCCTCACCTGGACCCCGTTGTTTGCGGAGGAGACATCCTGCTTCGTCTGACAATCGCAGGAGATAACAGCCTCATGTCTCTTTCATAGGCAATCTGATAAATACCCAATTACCAGTCTGGGTTTTTAGGTGTAAGAGGGAAACTCACAAGTATGGGGGGGCTGGGGGGGGGGGAAGGGACGGGGTCGTCGCTCGTACGCCACGCACGCTGCAAAGATTTAATTCCCTTTGCTGAAATAAGAAAAAAAATAGGGCAAAGCACAAAGATACCCCCCCCCCGGGGTCCCCTCTCATCTCCAAACAGCCGTGTGTAAGCATGCAATTCCTTCCGACAAGTCAATCAGCTGGCGAAGGGGGAAAACAAAGCAAACAAGGCCGCCTCATTTCCCGTCTGTCTGCCACACAGCCTGTGACCTTTTTACTACAAGTGTGTCATTTAAATATTATTTAAATTGAAAAGCTAGCCTTTACTTCTGGCATCACGTGGCTCAACGTGAAGTGAACAATGCAGCCTATTGTCTCTCAAAGTCTGTCAGTCTCAATGACCGCAGGAACAATTAATCAGAACTGGTGAAAAAACCGGCAACCCAACTGGGCAGCCCATTTCGGGCCCTCCTCCTACAGTGAGGATATCGGCAGCACGCCTGCACCACATAAATTTGATTTCTAATTCAAAAACAGAAATGATGCACTGTAATTAAATAGCTGCTGTTTCATTTTTGGATCCAGTGTTCCAGAATGTACACTTCACTTCATGGTGATTCCAGTGACTTACCACAGTCACTGCCCCATTCCAAAAGAAAAAAAAAAAAAGTTGCACAGCCATGCTTAAAGGATTAGCCTAAATGGTACATGTGATTATTCACACGGCTGGATGTGGACTTCAGATTAATGTAATTAATTCATTACGCAGGTAAAATAGCAGCAGCAGAGTTTGGCCGGCTCTATGGAACAGGGCTCTGGAAGCTGGGCTTCAGTGTGCAGTGTAATCCCTGACTGGAGATTCATTGCACAACCCACAGGAAGCATAATTAATAGCACAATACCATAGAGTCAAGATAAGAAATGCATTATGGGAATAGTGATTGATTACAGCCAGCTAGAGCTACGGCACCTTGGAGAGTAGAGCACACTGTGCTTTACTTCTGCAAACCATGTCCAGCTTTTAAAGCTTAATCTCCTCCTTCAGGCAGGCCTTCCTGCTCTGAGGAAGGAAGCAGAGAGACTTGTGTAGTAGCTTCTGTATGCTGCAGTTCGTGCTTCATTTCAATAATCCTCAATGACCTCCTTTGACGGCTTTATGATACAAATGCAGCAGACGGACTCGCTCTGGCCACAAAGGGTGCGTACGGAGCAGAGCAGCTCTCTACTGCTCTTATTTGTCTCTGTTTCACGTCCACCTCTCCTCTTGGAGCGGAGAGAGGCCACTTCAGCATACAATCAGGCGGGAGCAGGACTTTCTGTTGAGAAGCCAGCCCTTCGTCTCCTGGCACGCTGCATGAAGGGGGGGCTTCACACGCGGCACTTCCTCCCATCGCTTTATATCCTTCTTTTTACTACATACAGTCTTCCTGTCCCTTTCTCCCCCCATCTTTTCATTCAAGCAGGTTCTTTCCACACAGACTTCTGTACACACATATACACACATAAACTCAATGCACCTCAAGCCGCCCTGAGCCAGAGTTATTAAGACAGACTGCACCTACTACAAAAATACCCCATAATATTTCAGATTATACTTATAGCAGATTATTATTAGTATAATATTTTATATTAAAATGTCACTATTTTAAAGAAATTCTTTTCCAAAAAAATGTATGATGTTTTTAAATTTCACAACATGGAGTAACAAACTAAAAAGATATTCATTTGTAAAGTGGGATTGAGTTATAATATCTATCTAAAAGTGATCAAACTTGCATTCCCAAAACATGTATGACTACCAAGCAAAGGGATTATGTCAGTCAGCTGAAGGTCCTTAGCTCAGCAACAAACCCAAAGCACTTTTCAGATTTGATACTTAAAGCAGTAAGTTTTTCAGTTGTGCTTTATGGGATTGGGTTCATGTTTCTATTTAAAACTTTGACTTGAACATGAACCAGGAACTCTGACATAGTGGTTGCAGTTTCTGTTTAAACAGTCTGTCATTACACATCCCATATAGTGTCACTGCACAGAGAAAATGACAAGTCTCTAACACTGTGAGTGTTTTACTGGGAAACAGCATCATCACATCATTTTTAATGACTTGACTTTGACTGCTAATAACACGTGCAGTGTGACAGATTGCCTTGGCATTTATTAAAATCAAGTTTAAAGATTCACAGCTCCAACAAGGTGCAAATTGCACATACTGCATATGATAAAGAGTTACTAAATAAATTCATAAACATCTCTGATGATACTAATGAAATCAAGACTGAAGACCAGCACAAAAGCTCCACTGAAAAACTCTTTGCTATACATCAGAAATTTGTAAAATTTAATTACCTTTAATAGGTATGCATGAGGAGTCTGATTACCGATTACAATCCAATGGCACTCGAGAGCTCGAGTGGTCAGCAGGCGCTGATTTGAGTGAGTGACGTTGGACCTCCAGCTTTCATCCACGTCCTGGAGGAGAGGCCAGGCGCAAACTAACAGCTGCTCATTTTCAAAGCGGGGGGACAAGCATGACCCCGGATTAATCAAAATTAGCCGAAACTAAACAGCGAGGCCACTTGAAGAGTGACGGGAGCGGCGGGGCAGCAGAGAGGCTGCGGCGGTGATCCATCATCCAACAAACGCCATCACTGATAAGCAAAAAGCTGATTATGCGCTGGTGGGGGATGCGCTGCTGTCCGCACGGCCCCAGGCGGAGATGGATTGGTCTGCCGGGGAACGACTTAGCACAGTCCCACACGCTTCCACCATGGAGAAGGCGGCTCTGTCTCGCAACAAGCAGCAGCGTCACAGAGGTGTAAAACCCCGAAAGCATCACTTGTGCTTCCTCCTGCCAAAGTGTCCCGATTTACTGAGACAGCAGAACGAGTGAAGCTTAATCGAGTCCTATGGATTCATATTGTGCAGGCAGTCCAGAGGTTATGGATGAGTCTATCTTTATATCGAATTTGTAGATAAGTCAGAAAAATAATAACACAGCACATAATAATAATAACAATAATAATAATATTAAAAGTAACTACATATAATACTGTACCATGAGCAACACGCCACGGAAGCCGCTCGATGTTTTCATGTGTGGTGGTAGCGCGTGCGTTCCTTATTAGGAACCACTGTTCTCCGGATGTTCTAAAACCGGGGACTGTCTGTACTATTACAAAGGATATGTCCACTGATACATCTTTAACATATCAAGCACCAAGACAGGAGGACTAGGAGTGAGAATGGTGGGAGGGGCTGCTTTTCACATGACTTTACGTTTGCCTAAGATGTCACACAGGGGTCCACAAAGGCCGTCTTACTTCCTGTGTCTCCGATTGCAGGAAGCCACAAAGCAGCAGCCACCATGGCAGTAGACATTGTCTGCAGTGGAATCGCACCATTATCCAACCATGGTCATAACTCTTATTATAATGCTGCACCGTAAGCAGAGCCGCTGCAGTGTGTTAATTGCCCACGTGCAGGGCTGCCAGCATGGCTGTGGGTTCCAGGTGCCCCCGCCATTGTTTCTTGGTCTATAGCTGAACCCTGCACATAGAGACACGTCCGCGGTGGAGCGGCTAGCTTAACTGCTAATGTAGCTCTGTAATCACTCTCATTAATAACCCGGCTAATCATTTTTAATGTGTCATCTTTAACCGTATCATCGGACATTAGCCAATATGGCAGTGCATGTAGCTTTAAATTGATGATCCCATTCTACAAGCAGCCCCTTGCTATGATTCAGACCTTGACTCTCAGTCATCAATTGCGGCCTGCCGGGGTCGCTAAATGCTGGGCATTTTTCACTCCAGGACCATTTTACAAAGCCAAGGAAGCACTCTCCTCATCCTGGGCCACTTTATACGGGGCACCTTGGCAACCACAGCCGTCGTTAAAGATCACTGTGGGTGGAGAGTCACATTCAAGACTCTCTTCAGTGAAATATCTCTGCATACCTCTGGACTGTCTCTTCAGATTCCTAACGGGAAATGCTTTCTACCTCTCTGCCATCTTTTCATGGGTCAATTTAGCAAAATGGTGCTTTGGTCTCTTTGGAAACTTGAACCCAGAATTCTCCATTTTTAGTCTTTGACTTGGCGGTGGTGACCACACCACCTACTCAGCTATGAAGGTCTTCCCAAAGTTGACAGAGAACATTGTTAGTCTAACATCAATGCAACATTATTTTGATGTTTTACATTTTAACAAAGGTTCTTTATTGTCAGCATGATATTATTATTACTTGAACATCCTTTGAATGCAAATAATGTAAAAAAAAAAAAGTAATTTAATTGTAAAATATCATTCTATAATAGTGATGCATGCCTATATTACAAAGGTGCCATCCAGCCTTGAACCCATGACGGTCACCCACCAGTCTACCATCCCTTCACACGTGCAATATTTTCCTTAGCTGTAGCAGTACTTGTAGTAGTGGGATAACGTTCCGGAAACATCAGGAAAACTGGACTTGCAAGGTAGGGCTAAATGCAGAGAACATTATGGGGAAAGCTGATTCCAGTGGGGGCTGATTCCAGTGGGGGCTGATTCCAGTGGGGGCTGATTCCAGCGGGGGAAAGAGGCCCCTTCATCATGCACATTGACGCTTCCTTACAGAATATTGAGCCTGTGGGCTCAGAGGCACAGCCACATCGGGGCCGTACATCGTCGGTGGTGATGGAGGGCTGCTATTCTGGGGCATCTGAACCAGAGTGGATTTAACTGCTTGATCATGCTTTAGAGAAGCATGACCTCACACAGGAAGAGGCTCTCATTTCTGATCAAACCTGGAGAGGAGCCAGCATGAAGGCCACTGAAGCACAGAGGCTTGCTGTGCTGTAGAATCAATGAAGACTGAACCAAAAATCACTTTCAGATTGTGCAAGTGCATGTCAGTTAGACTGCACCACTAACTCTGTTTTCCCCGTGATCTTTGTTACTCTCTCTGTTTCTCCCATGCCCATGAACTTCTTAAGATACACACACCAGTGCTGAAAGGATTACATGTAATTATTCACACGACTAGGTGTGGACTTCAGATTCACCTTACTCAGGTAAAATAGCATGAAGCATCCTGGATTCCTGTAGGGAGTGCATTGCCTTTCGGATCAGCGCCAGAGTCAGTGAGCTGATCACCCAGCAAAGGATTTTTTTAGCATTACGCTAATCCACAATAGAGTGATCTCCACCTATCGCAGAACTTATGTTCCAGACCCCTCAGCAATAGGTGAAAATCTGTGATATAGAAAAACCATATAAATTAACATTTTTTATAGTTTAAGCCTTAAAATACCCTCCCACAATTTGTAAACACATATGATATGTGGATGTCAGGCTAAGGATATGAGTAACATGATGGAATATGCAAAAATAAAAACATTTTAAGTTCAGTATGGCTTCACAAAAAGTTTGTTCACAACAATCGAACCACAAGAAAGGTACACGATACGCCGAGAACTGTGATGTGTCAGGGAAAAATCCGCAATATAGCGGGGGCGCGATGGCTGAATCGCGATATAGCGGGGGATCACTGTATATGAGTTCTGTTCACTGCAAGCCATTTTAGAAATCCAGTGCCAAGAACACCACTGTCTGATATAGATGCTGTACAACATGTATTAACATTATTTTGATTGCAGATGATTGGCATGCATTCAATTAAGGAATATGGCAGTTAATAAATGTTAATACCACATATAAGGAGTAATTCTCCTCCTCTCTTACTTTGCATGAAATTTTGGGCTGATTCTACCGTCTGCATGAGGAGATCAGACCTACCCTCAAACAACGATCCGCAGACTGACCCAATGGAGGATTTACTGGGCTTTGTAACCAGTAGGACAGTTTTGTGTCTGGCAAGCTGGTTTGCCATAATGTGGCTACTGCAGCAGGAGTGTGGAGAGGTATCGAGGTGGTCACTAAACCAGTGGGTCTGTGTATTACTGGTAATGCAGTGGTCTGTCCCGGCTGCAGCTGCAATCTCGAGACAAACATGCGGAAAGGAAAGACACCGGGAGAGAGAGTGAAGCTCACACTTAGGATGGGAGGGTCATCACATGGGCACATAAACACAGCAGACAAGTGGGACTGATAAAAATGCAACAGCCAACAGTAGATCATTCAACAAATTCATGATACATGATCAGGAACTGTATGCATGTACATCCCAACATCACATACGCTACTGCTTACAATGTGGAAAAACCAAAACAGTCTTTAGCATTCTTAGCACATCAAATAAGCAGGCAAACAGTTAATCACTCACACTCACAGTCTAATTTAGTATACATAAAATTAATTAGTAATAATTATCTGTCATAATTATACATTGAATGTGAAGGAATTAAAGGGAGCAGCATGTGACAGGGGCTTTGAATAAGCTGAGTAGGCTGTTATCAGACTGATGTTTCCTTTGTAATGCAGCACTTCACTGCTTTATGAGTCTCGTGTGAGTTCGGGCTCCACAGCACAAGTGCTCCAGTAAACTTTTAAAGTCAAGGTACTCATGCGGAACTAACGTTACTCCCTCTGGGTTTTCACGGCTCGCTGAGTGACATGTGCCTCGTCAAGAGTAAATCATGAGTAAATTTAAGATGAGTTTACAGAAAAGCCACACAGAATAAGGTCAACAATAAGAATAAGGTCAACAATAAGAGATCCATTGTCTCTCAGATAGGACCTGAGGCAGTGGTGGGGCTAGAGGAGGGGAACCAGGATGCACCACAGGAGATCTGATTATCTGCCTCTAAAGGCACTTCTTGTGCTGGCTTGTTCTGCATGAACCAGAGGGTGTGACCCAAGCACAAGACTCGTGAACCCTTGTGCCTTTCACATTCCCATCGGTGATCTGAAAGCCAAGGGGCCAAGTGTCAGGGGGCAGAGGACAAGACAAGGAGAAGATCAGGGCCAGAGGGGGCATGGGCGAGGTGGCGGCTGGGGGCTCCTGTTTAATTCATAGCATATTCTCAGGGACATGTGAGCTGCTTGGCATGGAAATGGATGGAAATACATGAAAACAGGGATTTTGAGTCCGGGATCCAGGTCAATAGATTACTTTGAAAGGGGGATGGTAGAAAGACAGGCAGCTGGTAGAAAGACAGGCAGCTGGTAGAAAGACAGGCAGTTGGTAGAAAGACAGGCATTTTGTTCATCCTGATGGAGACAAAGTCGATCATATATCCATTTGACTGTAACGAAGAAGCCATTACTTGATGGGAGATTTTTGGTGTAGGCAGGTTTGTTGCTCTGTCAAGGTATCGGCTCCCCAGAGGTCAACCCCAGACCAATACTGCTGCCTTGTGCTTCTCAGTAACACCCTGTGTTTGCTAACCTGAATCAGCCATTCTAACACTGACTAGCGCTAAACAGCAGCCATGCATACAGAACAGGGACAGAATATTTATCTCCTCATTACCCAGACGATCACAGCCTGCCGCTTCGCTGCTGATGGAAAGCCCCCTATTTTGCTGCCAAAGTTATTGTTGATAGCTACATTATTAATTTCCAGTAATAAATGTCCTGTTTTAAAATATATTGTGTTTTGCTGCATACATCTATTGATATTTACTCGTATTCTTCTTTAGTTGCTTTTAAATAATATTCTGCCGTCTATTGAAAAGGAGATGAAAAAGGACTCTCATTTACCACAGCTGGAGGAACACTGGCTGATGATACTTATGATGATGTTGTAGCCACTTCTACCTGTGTAAATCATATTCTCACCAGGGTTAATTTTGAAAAAGGAATTTAAAAATACATTGAGATTTAATTGTTAAAAGCATAAAGGTGTATCTTAGGAGATAATTATAGATTAGACATTGAAGAAAAACAGTATGGGGTCAAAAACAAAAAAAACATAAATGGCATTTGTCTGAATCATCTTTAAAAGCTTCTTTAAGAGCAATGACTCCTTCAAAAGCATGTGCTTCCATTACAGGTCCTGCTGATTTGGACTCTATGAACCGAGACTCTGACCTGAACTACATGCTGATGCTGCAGTCCACAGTGGACCTGGGCCAGGTTAGGGCCTGTCAGAAGGTCATTCTTTAGTGGTCTTAAACTGTTTTTTTTACAGGCATTAGGCACAATGACTCTGTTCAAGAAAAACTGACAACAGAACATTGTTATTTCATACCTGTCACCAAGCTTCAGAATTAAAATTCAGCCATTTTTCTAGAACCGCTTATCAACTACAGGGTTGAGAAGAGTCTGGATCCTGTCCCAAGAGACATGGGACACGAGGCAGAGGATGTCCTGGAGTGTCGCCTCAAAAATAATTAAATTCAGTCCACGCATTATGCACACATCGGTACTATCCATTCATTGTAACGTCTACACGGAGCTGACATAACAAGCAGTTTGCAAGCTGTTGTGCAAGTCTGTTTGATGTTGCATTCAGCGTGTCATTATTCAAACTCAGCCACTTAAGTTTGGAAAGCAGCACCCAAAAAACAAACCCCTGTGTCAGTAATAAGCAGCCCCTCTTTATCTTGGGAACAGCCCATCTTCAAACATGCCTGGCACTAAATTCAAACATCTCCCCCCTTTGACGTGCTATAAATCAGAAACACTACTCTGAATTAATTCGCACCGGCTTTGAACTTGAAGGAGCTTCCTCTGCTTCAGTCTCGCCCTTTTAGGGGTTTTAACAAGCAGGCCCACTCCCCAGCCGCCCTGCCCCCTGCAGGAAGAGTAGATTGACTTGGCATCTCCATAAACAATGTTTGTCTTGAAACAATCTTTTTCGTTGAATAGCGTTTTCTCGAGGACGCAGGCAGCTGTATTCATACATTTGTGCGTCGGGCTTGTCTGGGTACTTGTTTTTAAGTAGAGCTGTTTTTGAAATTGATTTCTGGCACTAATTAGGGGTGTATTTAGACCTTCATTAATACGGGTGGTGTTGCTTTCTTTGTCATTTCCAGGCAAAATCGCTCCACAGACACATACACAAAGGCATAAATAACAATCGACCCACATCACCTCATACGGTTCCCGTTCCTCATGCCTGATGTGGATGGATAGCCTCTGCCTGGGCATCCTGAATCTACTTTAGGTCAAGAAAAACATACAAGAGGCCAACAGCGGTCCCCATGTGGCCGGTTCTGCTTGGACGCCCGCGAGCCGCGCGTATCGCCGCTATGACGCACTGGGCAGCTGACCCAGTGCATGCATCCGTCTTCCTTACCCTGATGGCAGAGCCATAGGCAGACAGAGAGACTGATGGGGCAACGGCTTATGTACCCCCACCCCCCTCCCCCACTATGATATTGCATTAGAGGGCGTAATAGAGCGAGACAGGAAATAGCCAAAGCATAAAAGAGGAGAGGATGCTGGGAAGAGTAATAGATGGCAAAGGGGTGGTGCTGACAGAGGCGTGTTCATCGCTGCTAATGCTCTCTTCGGGTGTTGCTGCGGGATGCTAACCTTTGACCCCCATATCTAGAGGAGATGAGGCCCCAGCGTGTGCATTAGTGTCACACTGGGGGACATGGCAAGGCTGGCGAGATGACATGGGTCAGGACAGTCGGGAAGCTACCGCGTGTCCTCACTCACTCTGCCCGGCGGGCAGTTTACAGAGCCTTCACTTCATCGAGACCACCCCTTCCCGGGGGGGAAGGTGGCTACCAGGCTACCAGTGGTGATGAGAAAATAGTGGTGATGAGCCCCTGGTGTCAAAGCTCAGTAGAGGAGGAGGGGGTGATAGACACCACAGGGAATTCGGATGAACTGACAGAGTGGCCCCTGTCACACATCTGAGGAGCAGACAGACCTGCAGCTGGGTGAGTTATCTGTTCTGTTCAGACAGTGATGAGAAGGAATCTCTCTTCTCTAGACAGGCCGCAGCACTTTAATGGGTGTCCATTTAATGACATCTAGGAGTGATCATCTTTATGTGAGGATGTAACGTCCAGGAAAGTTCATTATTCACCGAAGGACAGAGGATTCAATCCAGGGTCTGGAGTTCTTCTGCATATATTCATGGGTATAAATCTATTATCTTGCTTAAAAAAAGCAACACAATAAAACAATTACATCAAGCAGGTATCAGATTAAGAATGCATATTTTATCTGTATTCTCACATTCCGATATCACTGGAGTGTAAAGCTGGCTTGTTCTCCGAAGCGCGTGAAGGTTTTTACTCTGAAGAGCTGGAGTTTCCTTCAGTGCATGCCTTGCTTTTCTTATTATTGTGCAGAAAAAGTTTAAGAAAAATTGTCCTACATAAAACAACCTGATACTTAATCTATTTCTAAGAAATCGCACTGGCTTCCTATTGGTTTTTATCTGTTTTGTTGGTTTGGGGTTAAGGATCATTAATTGCATTAAAATGCAAATCAATGGGGCATCCCCACAAACTACTAAGTTTGTGTGTGTTTTAGAGATAATATGTGTACATGTGTGTCCTTTCCAGGGGTTCCCTGCCTTGAACCTCATCCATTTTTCCATATGTCTATGCAACTCACCCAGTACTGGGTGGCAGACAACCTGGAGCCGATGGCAGGACATACGGCCACCAAAGTGAGGTCACCCAGGACGGGACGACCATACATTTCATAACTGCCTAATAGTCTCCGTCTCACCCGTCTTAGCTGGATAAGCAAAAAAATGGATGAATCGATGAAAAATACATTTGTACAACACAAATAAAGTAAATTAGTTGGACTGGATGTTTTCTATTACTTTTCTGATAAAAGACAGATGCCTTGATTTGGGGCACAGACAAGGGCGCCCTGTCGCAGAGGTCAGGTCCAAGGCCTCAGCTCGCTCTCTGCTCAGGTGGCAAGCCTGCAGCCACTGAGTCCCCGTCAATGGAAACTCATTTATCCCACAAATATCAATAAGATGGGGCATTTCTCTCTAGTGTGAAATTAAAAGCAATGGAAGGGTCCAAAATAAGAAAGGAGACTTGTTGGATAAATGAGGATTCAATGGAAAGATACTTAATCAGTTTTCCCTGTTGCTGACAAATGAGGACCTATCAATACTCCTGGCTACAACAAAAGCTTCCAGCATACAAGGACCCCCCCCACCCCCACCCCCCATCGTTTCACATCAGTCTCCTGTGGGTACAGCAGTGCACCGAAGCCCAAAGCCCATTTCCCAGGACCTCACCATTGAATAACAATTTATTTCTTTTTGTAATTAAAGGGGACAAATTATATCCACTGGGCAAACCAACAGGTCATCAAGCAAAATGTCCAGGGCCCCCAGCAAAGGGGGGAGTCCAGCCTCTAGCTGAGCACTGATAGAGCAGCTCAGCGTCACAGCATTGCTCAGTGCTTCTGTCCTGTCCTGACTGCCCCAAATCACAAACTAATCTTCATACGAGATCTTTCCCCCTCAAGACACATGCTACAGAGACAACAGCCAGCATTGCATTTCAGGGGCTGATAAACAAATAACAAATTAATTTAGATCAAAGAATGCGGAAGCTGTTGGTGTTTTGTAATGTACCTGGTACATCAGCTCGATAACTCCATGCATCCATCCATTTTCTGAAACTGCTTGTTCTCTTCAGGGTTGTGGGGGTCAATAATTATCCAGCTTTTTTAGATTAAATTGGTTATGCTCTTACAAAGGAAATCCAATTACAATAGGTAATATTAAAAAAATTACAATAGGTAATATTATATTTAGGGCACAGACATGTACACCTTCTCTTTCACCATCTTTCAGAAGCTATTGTTGCTTCAGGTCTGATGCTTGAGTCTCACACACTGGACAGCCATCTGTGTGAATGTCGTTATGTATGGAGAGTGATGCTGTCATTCTGCCAAGAAAGCGCCAGAGAGGTCTTAATGAAATGGAAAACAGCTGTAAGCACCGTGTATTTGCATCACTACATCAAGATCTGCGGAGCTGAACGCCAGCTGTGACAGTGGCGCATTTCCATGGGAATCGCCCTCGCAGCGAGCACGAGCGGACACGGCCGTGTTTGTATATAATTGATCATTCCGGTTTATCTTTCTATTGTTTTTTTATCACACGGCTGCATCGAGGAGCTACATTTTGTGTGTAGGGCGCGTGGAGGCCTGTCTCACTGTGAAGGATGAAAGACGGAGCTCCTCCTCGTCCATCAGCAGAGAGAATTTGTTCTTTAAAGAGGACGTCTTTCATTAGGGTGGATTTATGGTTCTGCTCCTCCCAGACTGCCTCCACGGGGAGCATGAGCAGAGCTTCGCAGCCCAAGGGTAAGAACATCTCTCCGGGGGACCAGGATACGGTGCCTGACACCACATGGCATCTGTGCCAAACCGCAGGAAAGTCCACACTTAAAAGCCGCCTAAAAAAGTGCTTGGGATGAAACAAAAAATTCCCCAATTACAGCCCACCTCCTCCCCAGGACCTCTTGTGGTTTTGTGACATTAAAACCTACTAAATTATACAGCACCTACCTGCTGTAGCCACGCAAAACTTAAAGACCAATGAACGTCTCTTCTTTTTTCTGAAATACTGAATTAATGAAAGAGGCTACAAAAAAAGAGCAGCTTCCTTTCCAGAGCCGAATGGCCCATTGTGGAGGAACAAGGCAGATCATCAAAGAAAAACCTTCAAAGGTCAGCTTCAGCTGTGATGTCACGAGGGGCAGCTGAAGTGCAACTTGGGAGCACCGCTTTGCAGAAGCGGCAGGAACACGAGTGCTGGGCATTGTATGCTGCAGCCAGGAAAACGAGTGCTGGGCATTGTATGCTGCAGCCAGGAACACGAGTGCTGGGCATTGTATGCTGCAGCCAGGAATACGAGTGCTGGGCATTGTATGCTGTAGCCAGGAATACGATTGCTGGGCATTCTTTGCTGCAGCCAGGAACACGAGTGCTGGGCATTGTATGCTGCAGCCAGGAACACGAGTGCTGGGCATTGTATGCTGCAGCCAGGAACACGAGTGCTGGGCATTCTTTGCTGCAGCCAAAGTCGCAGCTGCTTTGTGATGCCAGTGAAAACAGACCATGTGGCCGTAATTACAGAACAGGGTGGAAAAAATGAGCTGTTCTAAAAGATCACAGAGCAATACAGCATGACTGCACTGAAAAGTGCCTTTTTTACATACAGACTGAATCCGGAGAAAGGGACTGGCCCAGAGCCAAGGCCGAGATGGAAGAAGATAAAGCTCCTGTTTTCCTGGACAATTTGCACACAAACACATGCATTTATGGACAGACACAGATGAATAAGGACTCCGAGTCAAATAAAAGGACTAAAATGGGGAGGAAAATGGGAAAAAAAAAACCTATCCTGAGCTCTCCACTCCCCCACAACACAGTGGGGGAAATCCATGATGGTCGCACACCAATAGCTATTTTTTAGGAAGTCCACATTCAGGCACTAATGCAGTTCTATAGGCCCCCACAATGCACATACTCTCTTTCCTACCACACCTGTTTTATATTTTAATATTAGCATTTGATGGAAATTTTTCCCTATTTCCTTCATTTTCATCCTCTCCTCGTTCGTTTTTCTGAGAACTATTTTCATATTATTCATTTTAACATAAAAAGTTCATTTTATTTTAATGTAGTTCCTCACTCTGTACTGTTCGTCAGAGAGAGCCTTTGTTCAACCTCATTTCTAATTGGTTATGGATGTAGAATTGCTTTAATGCCAGTCTAAAGACCAGCAACATGCCAAGAGAGTCTGATAGGCTGAAACCAATCAGAGACAGTTTGGGATTCCTGTAAATTATGTGGTGTTGCCACCAAACTCCACCTCAAAAGCTCCACAAGCCAAACAAAAAGATGCTTTAAGACATTTCAAATTCTTCAAGACCTTCAGAACAATTCGGCAGTGTAGAGATGATGAAGGGAGTGGAGTAGGGGTCATCTGAGGAAGCGTATTGTGAAGAACTGAAAATGCAGGCACAGAAATAGCTACAATGGATGTTCAGTCAAGTAAGCCATAAACTGGAGACTCGGGAACACATAGAGATTCAGACATAGATCATCTTCCTTGGAAGTAAATTACCCAGCAGATGACATAACATTGCAATGGTCATGCTGATGCTTTCAAACATTATCTTATTAACTCACTGCCTGACCTACATGCATGTGAAATTGGGCAGAGGGAAAACAGTGTGTGTAAAGCACAGTTATATGTAAGAGTGAGCAGGGTGTACGCATTCACAAACATCTGACAGAACAATCTCATCGTGCCCCCAGTTCGGGAGAGACAGCTGTGACTGGGATATCAGACAAAGAAGGTCAGGGGAGATAGACAGAGAGCAGGCATTGTCATGGTGACATGTGATGTTTGGGCCTCATCACTCACGCCAAGACAAACATGTGCCACGGAGTCTGTCAGAGAAGGGGTGGGGGGGGGGGGGGGTCTTGATTCACCTGAGGCTGTGGGAGGACAGTAAGGAAGGATGGCTGTCTCCTTTAGTGACCCACGCACTAGCATCACACGTCAAGGTCTAAAGAAACAAGATGAGGTTTGATACTCTGAGGCCTTGGGGCCACAAGGGCAATCTCTACTGATGGGAGAACATTGTCAGGACCCCCTCAGGGTATCAACGCTCCGGAGCACCACCAGACAACTCTTCAGTCTGACAATACCTTTACTAAACAATGGTTTCTCCTAGTCATTACTGAATGTTGAGTAGCAAACAAATCACACAAAGGATATATTAAAGTACAATTGCATGACTGAAATGTCCTTTTATACATACTCCAACCCCCCAGCACCCATCTGCATGGAAGTTCAAAGGATCTGTGGAAGTGACACCCAGAACCAGAGATGGATAACATGATCAATCAAAGGGATGGTGCCGTCCTCAGAGACATTTTGGACATGAGTTTTTCCTCTCTCATAGGACTAAATGTCTCATTAATTTTCCATCAACCTGCTTTCTGAAAATATCAGTAATCCTAGGCAGATGAAATCTGCTAATGTCCCCCCATTGGTCTGCACACAATTGGCTGATAAGCCTCAAACTTGCCAAAGAGGCAGAATTCATACGCCTCCCTGGAGTACAGAGATTTATCTCTGCAATGAGAGATACAACCGGGGATTTACTGTGGGTAAACCACACCATTGTTTGACAAACACAAGCAGCTGGGGAAAACAGATCTGCCTTCTCCATATTCCTGTGCTGTTCATCCAGCATTTTAGTCTGTATTTTAGACCTTAATCTGGGTAGCATTTCAGCAGTTTCAGTGAAAATTAAAGCAGAGACTTGAAAAGAACGTTGGCTGCCAAGATTAACACACATCAGGAAAATACCTAATTGACAGGTAATCGTGTAATACAAATATCTATTCTGCACATAAAATAAGTAAAAATACATAGAAAAAAAATACATCAGAGCTTCTGTCAATCAATAATATAATAGAATTACCAATCTGAAGTGTCTTGGCTGTGTCAAATACCTTAACTAAATCATACTGGAGAAGTGCTTCTGTCTTGCAACACACAATTTGTGTTCCTCTACTATAAATAATGCATACTCACATTTTAATTGAAATTCAATGTGCTTTTTGCTCACAGGGACAAGGGTGTTGTCATGTTATCTTGAGATTAAAGCCTGAGGCTTTTTTGAACCCAATGGACTGCAGACAATCCTGAAATCTATTTTAAAATGACTGACTGAATTAAATAGCACGGCATCTTAAACGATTCAATCGAACAATTTGTCTTTGTCAATGGACAAACAAACGTTTGCAAATGGGTTGGAGATGGTCAGTACGCAACCCTAGTGAGGCTATGAACCGGACCCTGTTTAATCTCCCATGCGACCGTTTCCCAGCTGGTACTGATGGACTCAATTGCAGTCTGCTATGGACATAAGGCTCACCTGAGTTGAGAAAGGTTTTCACAAAAACACTTTTAGTGACTGAGAATGCTTTTGGTTTTATACTTCATTCAAATAGGTGCTATTTAATAACAGACAGATTAAGCATATTTATAACCAGAATATGAGTATGACGATGGTCAGTGGTTTATAAAAAGCGCTTTAAGTATTAAGAGTTACAAAACTTACACTTAAATGAGTTCGATTTATTTAAATGAACTGTTAACTCCTGGTAAAATGGCTTGCTATCATACAGAAAAATCCATCCATTTTCTGCAATCGCTAGTCCAATTCAGGGTCCTGGGGAGTCCGAAGTCTGGAGCCTATGGACGCAAGACAAGGAAGAACCCAAGATGGGGCGCCAACCCATCACAGGACACACTCACACTCAATTCAACCACACATGCACACCTACGGGCAATTTGGCAATTGTATGTTTTTGGACTATGGGGGGAAAACAGAGTGCCTAGAGGAAACTCCATGATGATACGGGAAGAACAAGCAACAAACTAGGATGGAGCTCGGGTGAGACTCAAACCCCATTGCCAGAGGTGTGAGGCAACAGTGCAGCACCACTGTACTACTGACAGTAAATGGTCAGTTTGTGAAACTGACTATATACCAAAAACTCAGCTACAAAGTGGCAGAGCTGGGTCACTGAGTACTGAGGCGCAAAGTGTGTAAAAGTCATCAATGCTCTGTTGACGCAATAACTGCAGAGTTCTAAAATTCCTCTGGTATTAACTCCAGCACAAAAACTGTGCAACGGGAGCTTCATGGAATGAACTTCCCTGCCCGAGCATCTGCATGAAAGCCCCACATCACCAAGCGCAATAGCAAGTGTCGGAGGGAATGGTGCAGAGCATGCCGCCACTGGACTCGAGAGCACTGGAAATATGTTCTTGGAATAATGAATCACGCTTCTCTGTCTGGCAGTCTGATGGATGAGTCTGAGTTTGGCGGTTGCCAGGAGAATATTACCTGCCTGACTGCATTGTGTCAACTGTAAAGTTTAGAGGAGAAGGGATAATGGTACGAGGTTATTTTCAGGGTTGGACTAGAACCCTTAGTTCCAGTGAAGGGAACTCTTAATGCTTCAGTATGCCAAGACATTTCGGACAATTCTATGCCTCCAACCTTGTGGGAACAGCTTGGGGAAGGCCGCCCTTTTCTGTTCCAGCATGAGTGTGCCCCAGCGCACAAAGCAAGGTCCATAAAGACATCGTTTGGTGAATTTGTTGTGGAAAAACTTGACTGGCCCACATAGAGCCCTGACCTCAACTCCATCAAGCACTCTTGACATGATCTCGAACAGAGATTGCAAGGCAGGCCTTCATGTCTATTACCAGTGCCTGACCTCACAAATGTTCTTCTAGTGAATGGGCAAAAATCCAAAATCTTGTGGAAACCCTGCAGAAAGCATCCCCAGAAGAGTGGCAGTTGAAGCCTATGGATTTAAAATGGGATGTCCTAAAAGTGTATGTATGTATGTATGTATGTGT
>JAODJU010000036.1:16293240-16305102 GCA_026776725.1 Gnathonemus echidnorhynchus
GTTGCATAAATCACATTTGGGGACCAAAATATCCACAACGTGTGGTAAAACCTGAAACTTCCTTACTTTTGGGGACATTATTTCAGGTTCCATTTGGATAACCTCAGTTTTATAAAAATCTGTGAATGCAGTTACAGTAATAAAGTACAAATCCCAAAAGTCTTTCATTTTGGTTGCTTTTTTATGGTTAAGGTTAGGGCTGGGTAGGGGTTAAGGTTGTCATGTTGGGATTAGGGTTTTTCGCATAGAAATGAATGGAGAGTCACCACAAAGATATAATTACAAACCTGTGTGTGTGTGTGTGGTCATGTATATTACATTGTGGTGACCAAATATCCCCACAATGTGACAAAAACCTGTTATTTTGATGTTGTGGGGACTGGGGAAACTCAATTTTACAATAATCTCTGACTACACTCAAGAAACCAAAACTGCCCAAAGTCTTGTATTTTGTTTGGCTACTTATGGTTAAGGTTAGGGCTGCTTAAGGTTAGGACTGGTTAAGGTTGTATTTCTGTGTAGCTGAGAAGATATTCAATGACCATCCAAGACCTTTGTTGATCCAGATGCACAGCTGGGCTTAGAACTCTGAAATAATTCAACACTCATCACACATATTGATATTTGCCTTTTTTCATTTTCATGCATATGCAAGGCGGCTGTTTTTTACAATTTTCCTAACATTCCGCAGTGAATATAACAAGCATGGAGAAATTAAGATAAATTCCTGCTGAAAGGAATGCAGATGAGCAGGCGATGATGATGAAGGAGGTCTTGACCTCATGCTCTCTCTCCTCCACCCCTCATGACCCTGCCACATTTCCCCAGCTCTCTCCGCATGGCGATGAACCTCTACCAGGCCCCTAATGCATATGGAGCTGCCTCTGTGCCGCCTGCAATGCACTGACATGCAGCGCCTTCTCCCGTTGGTGGGGTGGAGCACGTGCTGTGTGGTGCCTTCTGAGTGGGATGGGCCAAGCCCAGACTCGCAGCAGACCTACATCTTAATGAGGAATGATGACCTTGTGCTGTCTCAAGGTCATGCGATCCTGGAGGCATATTCACTGGACCCAGCCTGTCTGCATAGGACTGTGATTTGTGGGACGCATAAGAAAGTGTCTCACTGCCTTTATCTTGCATCTGTTCATCTCTGCCGACTGAAATAATCACAACTGAATATGAGGACATTTTCAGCATCCAGTAGCTTTCTCAACTAACAAAGCCTGACCGAGACACTGCAGAAGGGGCTTCTGTTGACATCAAATCAGAAGGAGTCTTTATCTCCTCCAGATATCAGTGGAGAATTCCAACAGACGTGAAATTCTACTACATAAAATTTCCTGGTATAGCCAGAGTGACCAGGAAGGTTCTGAGAGCAGAAGCATCAGCTCAGTGTTTCAGAATCACACGATGAAGTAATGCAAGCAATAATGTTTCTATTGGACGGAGACCTCTGGGAGCATCTCAGCAGGCCGGATTAAAGCAATATCATGGTGCACGGGCTCATTGTCAGGCAGTGGAGCAAAGCATGTAGCAGCTTGGCCTACACGTTTCCGGAAGGCCAGGGGGAGGGGCGGCCTTTTGGCTGCTGCCTGCTGCTGACGGCTGAGCTGTCCTGTTTGCTACGCCTAGTCAGATCTCCTCATATGCAGCCATAATGAACTACACTGCCTATGGAACGGTAACATCATAATCTGACACCACAGTTACAAAAATCTATAGACCATTTCCAGTGATATTCCATAGAAACCACTGCCCCCAGAGGCACCAGTCTCTATTTACTTTCCTTTTGCTAAGCAAAGCAGTGGAAGGTCTTACATATTGCAGAAAAAATATCATTATATGAAATAGGTGATTTCTCAGATCTTTGCAATGATCTGTTTATCGAGCAGCGTATCACAGTCGCCTTTCTGAATAAGCATGTTTCCCTGTGATAAGGGGTTTGGTAAAGGTGGCTCTCATTCTACTTTGTATGGAGAAGAAGCAGGACGCCTGCGGATATTGTCAAACTTCAGATGGAAAGAGCGTCTGGGTGACATTTGACAGAGAGTATAAAGGATTCTGATTTCCTCAGACGATACTGCGGAGGTGAGGGGAGAAGATTCATAAATGTAACATTTCAGAACCATGCAAAGCCTCAGAAATGTCCTTTGCTGAGGTTCTGCGGCCATAAGAAGGGAGTTACACTAATCCCACTCTACATGCCATAATAAATGATAGCTTGCTTATACAAAAATATCAATTTATCAATGATTTTATTGTTTAGTGTTGTAGGTGTGTTCCAAAATATCATCATAACAGGTCAGTGTGCACATCTACACAGGGGTCAGTAATTAATTAAGGTGGTAATCGCTGGCACTCTCTGACTCTGGATGTGCAGATATGTTCTGAGTGTAAGTAACATTCTGTAGGACATCCCCATTCTCATCAGCTGTGGTGTGAGAGGGCGGGCAAACGGGGACCCACCTGCAGCCAGAGAGTCCACATGATGGGGGGGAAACGCAGTGCAAGAGGACACCCCCATATACAATGATCTTTAATTAAAAGGCAGACAGGCTGTGTCCCTGGGGGCCTTTCCCACGTCAATCACAATCCCTCCCAAATCCAGGCACCCCTGGAGAGCCACTGATCTCTTCCGAGGAGACGCAGGGGAAAAAAAATGAACGCATAAATAAATAAATAAATAAATAAATAAAGCCTTTTTTAAGCAGAGGTGGAAACTGAGTGGGAGGATAATAGTGATGGGGGAGGGGGACACACAATCTCTCTCTCTCACACACACACACACAATGATTCATAATTTCACTGACAGCAAACTTAAGCACAGTGCAGTCCCACAATGGCAGACTTTTACCAGCCTTCTCAGGAACATGAAAGGCTGACTGTGTAATTGACTTTTTATACATGCACATTGTACTTGATAAATTATCCAGTGATTAAATGCTAAACTGACATTAATTAAAAATATCACTCTGACCTACATGCCATATGAAAAAAAGCTCATTTCTTCTGGCCCTGACAGCTCAACATAATATCCTTCATGCACCTTTGTTTGGATTTATTTATTACTTACTGCCATTTAAGCTGTTGTCCTTCAAGGGAGATCGTTTCTGGCTCATCCAAAGTTCCATTGGACGGCACTATTTTCCCCGTTAACATTACACGGAAAGCCAGGAATCTCATACTGACTCCCTGATAACCCGCCATATCCAAGCCACAGATAATCCAACTGCCTCAAACACACTAATTAATGCTGAACTCAGTGCTGTGTACTGCCATTTCCCACAATTCCTTTGTTTGGTTTTGTCAGTACTGGCACCGCGTTTGTTATTTACATGGTATTTCTGTACTTCTATCTCTTAAATCTATACAATGCCAGTAAAAATGTAGTGACTAGTAGTTCCCTTAAGCAAGGAAAGGGCAAATATTTGCCTGTTTCCTTTTGAGCTGACATTGTTGCGGTTAAGCCAGACAGATAGCGAGAGAGGCTTAGATAAACATTGTCCATTTGTGTGTGATATTTGTGGGTTTGATAATATTCCAGTTCCAAAAATGACAGTCCTAGTGTTTATTTGTGTGCATATGCATTTTCATTGTGTATCGCATTTCCATCGTTTTTGAGAGATTTCCCATACAAGCTTGCAGAAGGATGAAGAGATAGTGGAAAATATTTGCTTTATTTTTGGTATAAATAGTGGAAATCTGAGCCCTGTCAGGTCCTCACACAGAAACACTGATGTGGGCAAAAATTAATCAGTAATCAGTTACTCATGGAATAAGACATCAATGTAATCTTTCACTTGGGCCCTAGACTGCAACTCAGACTTTATGACATTTCCCGAGCCCTCAATCTTTCCACATATCTCAGTGGATTTGTAGGTTTGCCATATCAATTTAAGAAAGTCTTAGACATTCCTGAAGATGCATGTGGTTGATTGTGAAGAATCTCACTCATTCTGAAAGATTCTTATTAGGGTTAAACTATAAACTGTGCTGATCATTTATGAGCAATTTATTCATTTGTGAGTACGTGTCGCCTAAGAGTTCATAGAGAAGCTGAGTCTACTGCTCAACAAAATGGGAAATATATTATCAAATAACTAGTCATGCTCTGCATAACAATGTTTTGGTGAACTATGGAAGGCATGTACAACAGTAGTCCCACAAGGTGAAATATTATGGCCTTGTGACGTTGTAGCCATTATAAAGATGAAGTGCATCACATTACTCACGTTTGTGGTGATTCTGATGTAAACTAAAAGTTATATGTGCTAAAAGTATAGCACATATAATAATGAACAGTACACAATACTTAATGATAAATAACTATGTTAGTGATTTATGTATTTACTACACTATACTTGTATTGTTATTTTAGTGTACTTACAAATAAAAAGTTTACTGTAACCATATTGTGTAGTAGGCTATACCATGTAGTAATGCTCTATGATGTTCTGTATTTCTCAGAACGTATCCCCTTTGTTAAGCACCGCATGACTGTAGGTATCAGTCCACCTACATGAGCAAGTTATCAATTCAAGTGTGAATAGCAAGACACTCTCCCACCCAAAAGCCCTGCCAAGCCTCGAGGTCACTGGCCTTCCCTCATCTACAGCTTGTCAGTCTGTCCAAACTCAGCTACGGAGAGGCTGCAGAACAGAAGGGGATTGAGCTACTAGAAAACAGCAGGGACACGATAAACGAATGAGGGAAGGACACTAGTCAGCAAACTGCCACTACACCACTCACACTCAGCACGAGTAATAATCCCAGACATCAGGGTCGACCTGGGATTCTTTGTATCTAGTCAAGCCAGGAACGGACAAGTCAGGTGATCGACACCTACATTAGGCTCAGCAGTTTACAACCTATGCAGTTCCAGTCACTACCAAACATCAGCCTATCATCACGATATGTTTATCATAGTGCTGCCTTTAACAACTGCATTTTACAGCGTGTGAGAGAAGATTACTATGACCATTTGGCACACCTGGTGGAGCCACAACCTTTGGACTGTTATACAGATCTCCTGTGTTTCTCCTGCGACTAATAACCAGTGCAGTGACCTTTTTATAAGCTGTTCCCTTTCCTACAGTGGAAGAGCAATTGGTCAACAATGCAAAGGAGAAACGAACAGTGCTGTAAAACGCATGGGGAAAATGGGATTCTGCAAAGGAATTATGCCAGAATGATTGTCATGTAGGTGTTCCATGCAGGTACAGATTTATTTACAATTTGCACTCATTTGGCAGCTCAGAGCGGTCAAGGACACTGTTAAAATGTCATGAATTTTATTTCACATAGAAATACGCCGCGATATGTTTGAGAAGATATCTGCAAGACCAATTTTCTCCTTTTATTGGGCACCTTCAGAGTAATTCTTGCAGTGAGCTTTCATTTCAAACAATATGTCACATTCTATCAATGAAATAATGTATAATGTTTTTGTTATTATTCTCCAAACAATAAAAAATATTACACACAGGAGATGTATTTATGCAGGGATGGCATGGTATCGCCGAGTTTTATTATTTCTGCACATTAAAACTAAAATAGCTATTGATTTTTTCCCAAACTGTGGTACGAATCTCTTCGTGTGGTGTTCTAATAAAACAACTATTCTTTGGCCAACTTTACATTTTCTCATCCCTTTTAATCATTTGATATTGTTCTTTTATAATGATTTAATTTAAAACATAAACACATGACTTGAAATATGTTATCTCTGGTCTATCATGCAAATGATGCTTCCTTTCAAGTACTATTTAATATTGATATTGTTTCAATCTTTTCAAGTCCTTTAACTCAATCGATTACAGACAGAAATATAAAAAAAGAAATTGGTGATGAAGTCTGACTAGCAGAGAATTTTCACAGTGCCAGACCAAAAGGAACTGAATGCACACATTTAAGGTTCCAGGCTGCATTTGGAACACGACGGGGCTGGGATCTGGTGCAGGATACATTGGTGCTCAGCACATGATGGTGATTTCTTAACATTACAGCTCATCTGAAATCCAGGGCTCCTCTGGCAGAATCTCTGCCCTGCACGGGAGCTTCCAATTTCATTCATCTCCACTTCTGGCCAGAAATGTTATCCCCACAAACCTGATCAGGATAAGAGCTTAGAATAGGGGTTCCTAACTTTCTGATTTTTGCAGACTGGGGGGTGCCAGCGCATCAACTGGTGAGTTGGAAATGAATGTAACCATTTCCATTTTTTTAGATGTGAACAGAACGTGTAAATGCAAAGGATCATAAAAAAAATATTAAATATATTGTTTATTTTTGGAAATTAACCAACACCTCCCCACAAGGAGGGTTGTGGCCTGGTGGAATCCTGACCACGGACCTCAGGGTTGGGTTAAAGGATGAAACGATGGATAAATGTTATACCCATACTTAAGTTAATTAGACATACCGCCAAAACAAGTGCAAATTGAAAGAAGCATAAAATGTGGATTAGGCCATGTCAAGAAGACCTTTTACGGGTAATGAAAGTGGGGTTTGTCTGACCCCTCCCATCGCCATCGCCGGACCTGCTACCCATGGACCCGACCGTCAGTGTGAGACCTACGTGAGCCTCGCCCCAGACGGCTCACTCCATTGACTTTAATGGCCAGTGATATTATTTTATGCATGTCGTTGACTCTCTCTCACTCCTTCCTTTTCACATGCATCCCCAATATCGTCCCAGTCACTTCCCAGCCGCTGCCCAATGGTCATTCATGCTCTTCCGCTCTCCCTTCTCTTATCCAGAATCGCTGTACCAGTGATTTAAGCAGATTGCTCATGCAGCGACTTAACCTTCTCATGCCATGAGGAGCGTAATTGGTTTACTATGGTAAGGTAGGGCTCCCCATGTGCGGCCTATCCCCGTCCGCCCCCCCCCCCCCCCCCGTGCTTGATTAATGCCTCTCTAATCAATGAGTGCGGGTCACAGACACCTCCTCAGTCACATCCGCTTAAAGGGGAAACGCTGGCATTTTTAAAGGTCACAGATGGGGGGTGGGGGCACAGGGGTCATGTGGGGTGATAGATCAAGTGGGGATGGGGGGGTGGAGCTCTGCATATTTGCATGATTCAAAAAAATACTGCGTAAAGACCAAGGGGTGGGTGGTGTTCCTTCTCATAGACACGGCACATTTAAGCTACTCCTGTCAGTATCTTTCTCTTTTTAGAAAATATTTTTTTAGAAAATAAAGGATACATCAAACTATTTTGAGTTATAGCATTTCTATTTTACATGTTAAAGATATGCAGAGCAACCATTCTGAGTATATTACTCTAAATAATTAAAATGTTTATGCATCACTTCAAAACATAAAAAAACACATTTTAAATTTTTACGTACAGAATTTTGTTAGAAGCATCATGACAAACATTATTTCATCTTCAGCCTTCCCCTGTGCATTTGATGTTCGAGTGTGTGGTTGCAGTGTGTCTTGTAAGGATGAGCAGTGAATAGTATATGTTGTACATATGCATGTAATTATTTTTGCATTGAGATAACAGGAGAGAGTGGGTTGCACAGGTACTTGTGTAGGGTTTTCATGGTTTGAGAAAATATTTGAGGAACTGGCAGTAAAATATAGATTATACTGCCAAAATAACAGCTAATGTGGTAACTTTAATAGCTCTAGTGAATCAAAATGAAAACCCAAATAATGGATTTATCAATTTTCACATGGTCCCAATTTTTTTACATAAGAGTATTGTTATAAGTTTAATTTGAATTGAATTGAATTTAGGAGAGTGGAAGAAGACATTCATCACAAAGCAGAGAATAAGAAAGAGACGCAGGCTAAGCCGGTCTTCTGCCGTTAAACAGTCCCTTCATTCACATCAGAGGGGTTCAAAATGCTGCGACATGAAAGGAGTTGGTTCTGCATTAGAGTTCCAGGCATTGTAAGCAGACCTCAGCCCACTGAGCGGTTTGAACACTAGTATATTCACTAGCCCTGTTTGAGGCCTGAGATGGACCAAAGGCCAACTGGCCCAGGAGACCACTGGTCTCTGCCTGCCACCTGAGCACTTTGTGTAATCTGGGTGCCCCCCTCCTGCGTGAATCCTAATGGCACCTCTCTCCTCCGGTGGCAGCCCATACATATATAAGAGGGACCCCTCTGACTTGTTTAAGCTCAGGGTCAGTGAGCAAGGCAGCAGCCATCCAGCCTTGTGCGGGAAGCAAGCTGGGCTCCAGAGCATGATGGGGTCTCAGTCTGTTAAAATAGGGATCACCCTGCTGCTCAGAAAGGGAACATAAAGAATCTGTGCTGTGGTGCCCCCCTGACTGCATTCATTAGCACTGAAAGTAGATTGCTAAATTAAGACGAAATCCATAGGTGTCCTCAGTTATTGATAGAGTGACAGTGAGTCAATAATTATTTAGCGTTACAGTGAGGATGTCCTTTCAGTTAAGTGCTCTCAACACAATGAGACCCGGTAGCCCCTCCCAGCACAATGAGACCCGATAGCCCCTCCCAGCACAATGAGACCCGGTAGCCCCTCCCAGCACAATGAGACCCGGTAGCCCCTCCCAGCACAATGAGACCCGGTAGCCCCTCTCAGCCCAGGTGCTGAGCATGTTGCCATATTTTGGTGGATCAGCCCCAGCAGATTAATTCATGAGCGAATGAACAGATTAGGTTCTGACCTAGTCACTAATGATGTCCAACTATTCAGATGTAGATGTTCAGTTATATGGATGGAAGGGAAAATACTGGGGGAGTCTGCGTCAGCACTGGTGTGGGTTGAGGTCAACTTCATTAACAAAAAGCTCTCTGTTCTTATTCCTTTACTGCTGATGTAAGAGCACCGGACCAGGTCCTGTCAGTTGCTCTCAGAATCATCTATATGATACATATATACAAGCAGAGGTGGTAAGGTTCAGAAAGTACAAATCCAGACCAAGATTTTGTTTCAACCAACCAGCTGAGTATAAAGAGTCACATTCACAGAGTGCTCAACTGCTTGGCTGAAACATAGATTTGGTCTGGATTTATAGTTTCTGGACCTGAAATTTCCACCTATGCATACAGAAACCTGAAACTACATCGGTCCACATACATGTGGGTGGGGTGGGGAGGCTGGTGACGCCTACAGTGAGTAAAAGCTACTCCTCTGTCTAACGTATAGATTATCCACTCAGCATCAAGCAAAGCTGGAAAGCACATGCCGAGTGTTTTGCACAAATGCAGATTAATTGATTCATGGTAGATCTGCTGGGAACCAGGATATAGTCAAATGTTGCTGTATAGTGTAGGTCCACCATAGATGCTCTTGGCCCAGGGAAGTGTGGAACGTACACTGACTGACTTGCCCACCCCCCTCTGTTTATGCTGATAGACGCTGACATTTCCTCGGCCCAGTGCACCACGGACAGCAGGATTGTTAGACATTTCCATGCAGCTCAGCGCGTCTGCATGCGCGGCGTGGAATCCCTCCACAAAGTAGACACCGGCTTCCTGAAGGCAGACGCTCAGTCTGCGACGCCGGGAATCAGCCGGAGCCATCCGTCATACTTACCCCACCAGCCTGCCCCTATCCCCCCCCCCCCCCCGACCCGGCGCGCTCATCTATCACCCCCCCGGTCTCTGTCCGTCCATCCACTCTGCTGTTCATCTCTCCAGCCATCGCTCATGATTTCTCTCCATCCATCGACCAATCCATGCAGCCATTCCACGCCACCATCTATCCTGACCACGCTGCGAGGCAAAACACGCTGAGATGCCCCTATTTGTGATTTCGGCTGCGTTGAGCAAAAGTTTGTTCTCTTGTGTTTGGGCAGAAACTAGAATGTGATGAATATTTTATCTTTAGAACCAGAAGTGGGGAAAAAACATTCTTGCAGAATTTATAGTTTGTTGATTTTAGATTTTGCCTTTATGTTCTAAAATCACAGTATGTCAGCTATTAGAAAATCTTTAAAATAAAACTTCAGGAGTTTTAAAAATGCTTTTTTTGTATGATTGGGTTAACAGCTGTTGGTATCACTTTACAAGACAGTTCTTTAGTAACTCAGTTACTATTCAAGT
This sequence comes from Gnathonemus echidnorhynchus, assembly GCA_026776725.1. NCBI lineage: Eukaryota > Metazoa > Chordata > Actinopteri > Osteoglossiformes > Mormyridae > Gnathonemus > Gnathonemus echidnorhynchus. The sequence goes on from JAODJU010000036.1 coordinate 16,303,278, forward strand.
ACAAATCATGAACTTAGTAGCTACTTGAGATAAAGGTTCATGCTAATGGAGACAATGTAATATTGTGAAAATGAGCTATATAAATAACTTTGAATTGAACTTGAGAAAAACAGTTATGCTACGATTCATTAATGATGAACAAACATGAGACCAGTATTTTGCTTTTTGTGTGATTCATTATTTCTTCTTTCAGTTCACAAAGTAACAAATATAGTAACTGCTTGACATAAATGACATCCTGGGATTCATTAATGATGAACATGAGATCAATAAATAAGTACATTAATTAATAGAACTGATAGATAACTACAGTATGGGTAAGTTCCCACGTCTCTTTTTACAAATATGTAGTAGGTAAATAATGATTATATAAAACAGCGATTCTAAACTCATGGGTTGCAACTGAAATTTGGGAACCAGGAAGTTCTGCAAAAGTCATGAGGCAGAGATGGAAATGTAAGCATTTTAAAACCAGCAAGCTCCTACGCTGATCCACAATCAGATTTACCAGCCCAAATCCTCAAAATAACCTATATAATGTATGCTTAGAACAAAACTAGTGAACACTCAACCAATCCAAGAAGTCAAACCATAGATGCATAATTTAAAATTCATTGGCACATCCAATCAGATTTATGTTATAGGCATTGATTGGTGCAAATTGCAGAGTGCAGTACTGTACGTGCTTGATCATAGTGTTAATTTAAACCCATGCTTGATACAGGGTTGCGACATGGTATGGTAAATATTGGGTCGCGGTGCCAAAAGGGTTAAGGATATACACTATAATGTGATGGTTAACTAGAATTTAAGTTAACACTGAACTCAATGACTTGCTGTTAAGTACATAATCAGTAATGTTGTAATTAAGACTTAGCTTGTGGTTAATTAATACATTAAGTAACTGTTTGGTCATGATTAATTATGGCCATAATGACATAATATTTGTACCACCTCAAATAAAGTATTACCTTTCACATGTTCCAAATTATATATAAAGTACAATGTTATAGCTTCATGAGCAAAACAGAACAGTACAGATGACTAGGCAACAGAGCATGTGAGCGGAGTGGAGCGGTGAGAATTTCCGCTCCTCGCTCACGAGGCTGTTGGCTCCGTCGCTCCTCCGCTCTAATTCGCACTAAGCCGCTCCGCTCAACACCGCTCCTCTCGCCACTAAAATTCCCTCCCGCCCCAGTCAAATCGCTCCACGCTCGCTCCAATTTAAAAGAGGGACAAATAATCTGCATGCCTAACAAATGTCACCTTAAACTGAAGTCTTATATAATAAGAAATATGAGCAACTTATAGGCAACAACGGACTGGTTTGGCAATGGCATTCCACATAAAAATAGGCTTAAAAATAAGGGAATCAGTGGGCTTAATAGCCTAAAGAATATACAGGCACGTTTTAAATTCCTCAATTTTTTTCCGTTGATTCTGCTGCTGCCTCTATAAAATAAAATTTCACTGACAGCGTTACGTGAAATTAAAAAAAATCCTATGAGACCTTCTTTGAATGACAAAACGAATTTATTTGATTACCAATATTTACTTTATAGGCGCTTATACTTTGATTTACTTTATAGACTTGATGGTCATGCACCAACCATATAAAAGAGTGTTTTGCTCTGGCTTCCGCCTGTTCGCGTAGCACACTCTCATGTTTCTGAGAAAAATGATTCCAAAGTGAATCTTTACTCACTGAAACAGTTTCACCACATTGTTGTTCTTCCTGTACATTATTATCATCTATACGTTTGATAAGAATAGTACACTTGTATGATTTATCAGTTTCCTTTGTGAAATACTTTGCGAATTCCAT
>JAODJU010000036.1:16338549-16363297 GCA_026776725.1 Gnathonemus echidnorhynchus
ATTTCTGGAATATTAAAGTTAAAGGTTGGCTAATAATATCCCTCATCTCTTTTAAAACTATAGGTAAGATGCCATCACGGCCCTGAGATTTATTTATTTTGAGTTTAGCTAGGCTTAGTACCACATCAGCCTCAGTTATACATATATTGGTCATAAGGCATTATTGTGTTGATTATAATAATTCATTAAGTTCCAATGAAGCGCTCATCTTTAATGCACTTTTGATATCTTCATAATGCATTATAATAGTTATTATAAGAATTAACGATGCTTTGTACTGCATTATGAAGGTATCTATAGTGCATTATAGATGACAGCTTTATAAAGCATTCAGAATGCATAATAAACATGCCAATAATGTGTTGTGCCTTTTCATAAATATTTTTAGCCATGTTTACAATGTTCTTAATGAGTGCATTATAACGTGTTATGAATATGTTAATAGATTCTTACAGACACGGCATTCATAGAAAGTGTTACCAATATTTTTGTTAAACTTTGCAAGGGAAAGAAAACAAAATTGAAATTACAATACAAATGATATAATATTGTGGAGAAAAAAAAATCTCATCTATGTTGCTAAATTATAAACACCGAAGAATGTCCAGAGACTGTAATCTATATAGCTGGCACAAGAAAGCAAAGCAGACTGAGAGAGGCTCTTCAGTTGGCTTATAAAATGATTTGATTTTCCATCAGCTTCAGAGTTAATGTGATAAAATGATGGAGAAAGACCAATTACACAAGAACATTGTCTTATTTTTTACATAATGCATAATGACTTGAAGAAGAATTTTCCAATAATATATCCCCGGGATTCATTCTTCTCCTGTACTGGGGTCATTAAGAAATATGAAAAAGTATTAAATCAAATTAGTGAAAATTAAGGCTACCAATGGCTGAAGTACAAGATCTCACTGGATTTTGACAGTATTTTTGTCATTGATGCATTGCACTGCTTTCAGTGAACAATTAATGCCATATATAAGAATCACATTTTAGTGAAATTTCAATAACAGTGTATAACTTTTGCAGTTTATATTAAAGCTACATTCTGCTACACATACCTACACATATACTTTAGTTTTTTGATACTACGACCTACATCAACAAACACATGAGGATTAATACACACAAACATGTTTGCATACACCCAACATTTATGCCAAGACAGGCCTACAGCGACAGATTCACACAGCTGGCAAGGAATAAATACCCTAACAAAGGTCTCCAGACCAGGGGAGATTCTTGCTATTGAAAACATCAGGGGATCTATTAAGTTTACCTGGGGCTTATTTCCATTTTTAAGGAAGATTGGCATTGGCCTAAAATACTCAGGCATATAGCCATGAGTGATTGGTGTTGAGTGTATCCAATAATATGAGTAGCAAAGCCATGTTAAATAAGCTACGTAGTGACGTCATATCAGAACGTACGTGCCTGCGTGCACAGTTGTTGTGAGCATGCGCAAGATAATAAAAATGGCTGTGTTGTGTTCCCAGGTAAAGGAGACAGTGGCGATCTGTTATTTTTCCCTCCGTGAATAATATTAATAACTAAGTGATACTAGCGAACCATCTTGGTGACTGTGACCACGATAGACTGCTGCAGAGATGAATATTGCTACAATTGGACCCAACGATGTCCATCCATGCTGCAGACACATGACTGATCAATCTATGTGAGAACATTGAAAAGCAGGCCAAGAAAATCCTTTATGAACTATTATATCATCTCTTATAAATGGTGATGGACATTTTTCAGTCTGTTAAGTAAACAGAGTTGTTGAGCTGTGGAGATTTGTTAAACCAGCGTTTTTTTTTTTTTTTTTTTGTTTTTTTGATTATTTCTCATGCTATTACATTGCAATTTCCAATAGTTTCTTTAAGGTTAACATTTAAACTTCAGGAGAAAAATAAGTATCACTCATTCGGTCAAATAATTTTCAGGCCTGCTGTGCTGCCAGGGTATGCATATTCCATGAAACGTTACAACATTGTTCCAGTAGATAATTCAGTCTTGTACAACTACTATACGTTTCAGCGACAAACGCGCCACTTATTTGGTCACATGGGCAGCAGTCAGGGGCCCTTAGCCCCGCCTCCCCAGGGCCAGTGCCCCGTGGTTGGTTCCAGCTGGTGGAGCCATTAGCTCCCACAGCACCCTGTAAATGTAAATATCCTTGTCAAAATGGAAGAAATTGATATGGATGATTCTAGTTCTCTTTGGCTCACAAAAATATATGCTCCACTAGGCAGATAACCACCCCCAATAAGTCCTGCTCCTAAACCTAGACCCGACTGAGGTTAATAAAGATGTGTGAAATACACTCAAGCAGCCTTTGTTCAGGCCACACTGTAAAAGGTGTAAAACGAGGTAATGTGAATCATCAGAGAGCAGAAACCTCACCATGCCCCCTTCAGTCTAAAAAGAATACTAATCAAACTTCCTGTCTGCCTCAATTCATCTGATGGAGAGGCTATGAGGAAAAAAACAGAGATGAGAATTGTTGCCAATTTCTGACCAAATGTAATCCTTCTCTCTGACAAAGGAATATTGTGTCTTGATTAAAAACAAAACAGGTGCAGCATTTCATTTATAAATGGGGAGTCTTTTCACCGTAATAAAACACAGATAAACGAAGAGAGGACAAAAACATTTACATTTATATTTCCACTGTGGACCTAAGGACATCCCAATTTGACAAAGAATTGGAAATCAGAAAAAAATAAATCAGACAAAACGTTACATTTATAGTATATCATTTGCCTCAGGTGGTTTTTCAACAGATTCTACCCAGACCTGTCGTTTCATTTTCTCTTGAGGCCACAATAGTCTTTAAAGGAGCACAACAAATGGAAAACTTGCAAATTCACCTTGACTTTACTCAGCAGAACACAAGACAAAAACAGCTTTACTGTCGTTCTACTTTAAAAAGCAAGTTCTTAAAAGAAGAGCGCAGGATATAAAATGTTAGTGAATTATTAAATAATAGTGAATTATTAAATAATAGTGAATTATTAAATAACACGCAGCCTCTGCTACAACATGGCCCCCCTCACTGTCACGGAGACGCCCGACAAAGACTCAAGGTCACCGTGGTCATGAACTTCAGAACGGCACTGAATTGCGGACGACAAGCCAGAGCACAACAGATGCTCTTCTGTTGCATGAAAGAACATTCTGGATGGCAGCACCATGTCCACTGCCGCTGTTGACAATGAAGATCCCTGAGGATCCATCACGATGTTTCAAGGGAAAATCTGCAAAGCCCTGACAACATCACTAAACATCTGCAACCCTCCTGTCACTTGATTAACACATGGACTGGGTCAAAACATTGATGAGTAACATTTTACTTTAGGTCATGTTTTTAGTAATTTATAAACACATTCATAACAAGTTATAATGCATTCATAAAGCTATACATATTTATAAAAAGGCATAACACATTATATCCATGTTTGTTATGCATTATGAATGCCTATAATGCACTACAGATACCTTTATATTGCATTATAAAGCCTTTTATATACCTTAAGGATGCTTTTTATTGCATTATAAAGGCATCTATTGTGTGAATACATTATAATGTTTTATGAATGTTTTTCAATGTATTTATCAATTACTAAAAACATGGCCTTAAATAAAGTGCTACCCATTTATGACCAAAACTATAATGTGATCTCATTATTCAATACCCAAACGCATTTGTTAGTTTTTCAGTACACATTGTGTAAAACTACATCCTGAGCTGTTAGAATTATATACTGTACAGTACAGAAAGTTTAGTAAAATATACCACCAAATGAAATTTCCACATATATGAATCAGTAAACCGTAGAAAACTTTGCACATAAAATAAAATTTGAGATTTTGACAGCCCATGAAATGGCAACGACTTGGAGTAAGAGAACTATGAATGTTGTGAGTTGGTTGACTATGATATCTGATGCAAGCAGACCAGAATAAACAGAGCTCCCTGACACACACTTAGCATTGATCATTCTGGGGGGAAACGATTTTTTCGGCTGCGGCTTGTGCTCTGTCAGTCACAGAGCCACTCAGCCGGCTGCCTGTGCAGGCACCAACCTGCCATATTCGCTGTAAATTACTCAGTCCTGCCACATCCCCTGCCTGTCCCCACACAATCAATGTTGCTGCCTTTTTTCCCCCGTCTTTAAACAAATATTGGATGTCACGCTTGCATTCTTCTCAAAGGTCAGCTCTGTGCTGAGAGATTTCAATGGGGACGGAAGGGTGGAGGTGTTCCTAAGTGCGGGCAGGCTCCCTGGCAGAGCTGACCTTTTCCCGTACGTGTGGAGAAATCCCTGGGCTGCAGTCTTCTAAGGCCAGAGCGGAGGGGGCAGCAAAATAGTTTCTGGCAGGGTCACGTTAGTGGGAGACCTTCTGCTCATCAGCCTGTACTTTAGCAAGTTCTTGTTTCTCACTGGACTACAAATTTTACTCTTCCCATGGTGTAAATACAAACCACACATAAGGAAACATGCCTGGCTATGAATAAATGACTTGAATGGGTAATGTGCTTAGGGCCCGTTTTCCGGAAGTGCTGCACTTTATAGCCTTGACACTCCAAGGAGGTGTTCTGACTGCTCAGCTCTACCTGACATCCGGCTCCCAAATGAAGCTCACAGTCAGGGTTTTTTCTCTGGCTCTGCTTTCAAAATCCTCCCTTATGTGTTTAGACATTACTGGCCATAAATAAGAGTGTCAACACCAGTTGCAGGACCCTCTCAACACACTCAAATACATGAGTTTTGAAATGGACACAAACACACTAGATTCTAAGCTGAAGTACAGCAGCCGTTAGTTACATCGTGTGTTGGAGGACCTGACAGCTGGCAGAGCTAAGTAGCCAATCAGCACGCAGCACTTTTTCCGCACTCCTGCGGCCCTCATGATCGCAGCCTGCTGCTCTCAGACGTTCATCTACTAATTTCTTAACACCAACCCCCCCAAATCCTACCACACACACACACACACACACACACTGGTTTGTAATTATATCTTTGTGGAGACTCTCCATTCATTTCTATGGGGAAAGCTCCAGTCCCAATCTGACGACCTTACCCCCTACCCAGCCCTAACCTTAATCACAAGTAACCAAACAAAACACTTTTTTTAGTTTTTTGATTGCGTTCACAGATCTTTGTGAGGACCTGAAAAATGGTCCCCACAACGTCAAAATATCAGGTTTTTATCACATTGTGGGGGACATTACATTGTGGGGGACACACAGGGCTATCATGATGTCGCTCACAATGCACAAACAAAGAGAGCTGTCAGAAATATGATAAACTTCAAAACCTTTCCTTTGGGCTGTTATCGTTCTTACTTGGGCTGTGACTGTGCTGACAAAACGGGAGGGGGGGAGGGGGGGTGTCACTGAGGTGCTGCCAGAGCTGAAAAGCCTGCATTTGTTCCCCAATCAATCGCGAGGCAGGGGAAGAGCATAAATCAATGGCCTCATTATGCGGGGGAGCGTCGTGTGTTTGTGAGCAGCGCTAAGTACAGCTCCAGCATGAGCCAGGCCTCGCCGATCCATACGCAGTGTGTGAACGAGTGTGTGTGAGCGAGGCAGCCGACTCCGCAGGGTCTCCACGCTAACCTGCGCCTTCAGCTAGCTACACTTTTAGCACTCCTGCATAAGAAACATGCGATTCATGGCAGATTTTACAGTCGAGGAGCTCGATGTTCACATCAGTGACTCGTTTCACGCATAATTTGTACGGGGAAGTCAAACTTCATTAATAACTGAAATGCCTGGGAATCGGAGGTAAAAGTAAAAATGTCAGTCGGGAAAGAAAAAGAACAGAAGGCATTGTGAAGCATAGATAAGGGATGAATGCTTATTAAGCAGCGTTAGCATTCAGGGTCAGACCTCATCTGCTATCTCCGGCTCGCCTGTCAATCTGCACTTTGCGGCCTCGCCTCTAGATGGTCTCTTAATTTCATTCACTAGAAATAAAATAATCAGATTTAGAACAAGAAAATGCAATAATCGTCCCATCGTTTGTGAGCTTTGCATGATTTATGTTTGCATTTCAGAAATACGGACATAATATTAGCTATTAATGAGAAAATGAGTGTCTGACAAATTATGTGTCCTGTGTGCCAGTGTAACTATTGCTTGAATAATGTGATAGATTCCATAAAATTGGCAAGGCAATGAAACACAACATTCATCTGCATTTGTACCTTTGACATTATGGTCCGCATGGTGTTTTGGTAAAACCAGAAGATAATTTTTTTAAAAAAGAAACACAATAAAGGCTCAAAAATGCTGTGGTCTTCGGTTTACAGAGTCAACCGTGCTTGAAAAAAAAAAAAAATCAAGCTGTAGAGTGCAAGTTATGGTACTGAGAGCCATGTAGCCAAAGGAGGCTTGTGTTTCCGTTCCTCCTGAACAAAGACAACAGGGTGTAAATATTAAAGCTGTAAGAGTCTTGGTTTTGTTGTTGTTCTTCCATAACAATGAAAATACACTAAAGGAATATTCTGGGTGGGAATTAATTGTCTACAGAAAGGATGGCTTGCAAAAAAAGGTTAAGGATTCCTATGTTGTATGGATACAAAAAGACCGTGGGGTTATTTTGCAATGTGTGTATGGACACAAAAGGGGTAAGAAGGGGTCACCAGCGCCCCAAGTCTCCCTTGGGTCATTTGGACAATGGATCTGGCCTTTTTTTCCCAGAGATAAAAGCCGCCACACACACCTGGAGTGGAGGCAGCCGGCCGCGTCTTTGATCCACTGTGACCGCACATCAAAGTGTCCATGGGGGGGCGCTGAAAAGAAGTCTTTTCCAGAAACACTCAAAGCCTAAGTGCCAATTTACAGTATAAAGAATCTGGCATCAGGAGCATAGAAACTGGAAAGTCTGAAAAAGAGGCAGCTAGCTATCGATCCGCAAAAAAGAAATGATCACATAGTTATCGTGAGTAATGATATTCATGAGTTTCTTTGATGTATTTTATATATATATATAGTGTTTTTCAAAAATACCTTCTTTTTATCCTACGATTAACTCTGAATAGACAGAAAATACAATACCTATTGAATTTCTACAGTCTGGTGTTTCTGCCAATTTTCCTACAGATAAGCAGGAATCTTGGAAGAGAGGTTATAAGGTAGACTGTCAGAGTGGCTCGCCGACACTTTTGACATTAATGCTGACATCAATGCCATTGACTTCTCTCATTCTTCAGTTTGTCTGTTTCTTTTTTCCCTGCATTCGCTGTGATTGGTCAAGGCAGATGAGATGGGACGCGTATAGAAAATGCAATAAAATGCCAGATTCAATCAAACAGGACGATCCTGCAGAGAGCAGGTGACAGGATTACTGATAGGCTCAGCCAGAGGAGTAGACCGTCACAGAGTGCAGTCTGGGAGATCTGAGCTCCAAAAAGCCGACTGATCCATGGGAACACGCTCATGTTTGCTCCAGGCATGTATTTTACATTTATCAATTGGATTCCAGTCATATATAATTACACTTACATTGCCAATTATGTGACCATTGTGGACACAATTTTCCACTAGTGGTCACCTTAAAAACTATTCAGATTGCACTAATGCACATTGCACGCTTCTGAAACCTTAATGGAATTCTTTCCAAGGTAGCAGGAAACTGGGATTTTGACTCTAGGAACTAAATCCAATTACTATTATTTAACCCCCAACACTCAATTCTCTTTCATTGATTTAACTCCAGAAGCAGAGTGGCAGCCTGTCTGGGGGGATCCTGTGGAGAGACCAAGTTTGTGGAAAAAGCCAACGGAAAAAAAAGGTTTATGGAAAGGAATGTTTGTGCAACTTGGTATTGGTATTGGATGTTGCACTATATTAAATAACTGTGCCATGTTATAATAAGAAACATTATGATTCTAACCTCTCGCCTGTGTTATTAGGATGGCAGCATGGCTGAGCCCGTCCCTAGTAGCCCTCAAGCAGTGTTTCTCAAGCCTTTCTCGACGAGGTGTACAACATGAATTGCTATGCGCTAATTTCCGATAGCAGGTCTGTGAGGATCTCTGTGCTATGTTAGCATCAAATGCTAACACGATTAGAATTAGGGCTGCAATATATCACAAAAATCACAGTTTGAAACATATCATGGTTTTGATTCACACATCCGATCATTTTTCATATCAGAAAGGAGACACATATAACTTTGTTTTCCATTCATTACTTAACACTTAAAGCAGGGAAGGTTTAACTTGCCCTCTTCACATGGACACATACCTGCTTTGTTTGTAGGGTTTCGCTGCAACTCTGCATCTTACAGAAGCCCATCCATCATTATCTTTCTATGTTTTATGTCGAGATTACGACTTATGATTCTCTTGATCTCCACATAGCTGAAGTTGTTTTCTCGAAATCACAAGTTATTTTCTTGAGATCACAAAATTAAAAAAAGTTATCTTGGGAAAATAAATGTTGTAATTAGACATGCAAATAATGTTTGTCAACAGAAAGAGGGAAGCGGGTTACTAAAAATGCTGTGACTAATGCTATTGAATCCGTGCAGTGGAGAATTGTCCCCTGTTGTAAGACATGAATGTCAAGCCCTGAATGCATGTCCTCTATGCACTTCCATAGCATCTAGTTGGGGAATTATTACTTTGAAAAGTAACAGAGGCAGTAAGACTGTATTTCACACTATTGTGGGTAAACTTTGCAAGTAATCTTACATGTGTGCTGAACCGTGGTGGGGGATTTGTACAGATCACAGATCAACTACGATCCATTTCACCATTAATACATTTGCATTACTAGATCATTCCATTTGTCTGTTCTTTAGTATTTTTTAAAGTAAGAGATTGGAAATTTTCAAGTTCCAAGTTATCAGGAATGAATCAATACATCACAGTGTGTGATACTACTAATGATACATGGACTATACCATTTTTATCTCAGATAATCCATGCAGATAACAAGTTCTTTCTTGTCGTGCATTTCAACCAATCAGATGGTGGTGATGCAGCCAGCTTGGATCAGTCTCACTTTTGGCCTTGAGTGTAAGCAGGGTCACGTCAGCTTGGGCACAGATCAGGAACAGCTTGCATAATTTTCATAGTTTGGCTCGGGTACAGCTCAGTTCTTGGTGGCAGTGGAAAACTGTACAGTGTAAAAGTAACACAGTGTAAAACAATAAAAGTACAGTGTAACACTCAATACTTCCCAAAGGAGGAACTGAGACCTTGTGCTGTTTGGTTGTCTTGATTATTACAGGTGGCTGGGCAAGACTCACTGGATGTGTGGCTTGCTGCTCTTATGACATGTATAATGTGCTTTTAACATGTGTTCTCACTATGATTTACCTGTATCACCTTCTGTTGGTTAGTCAGCATAATCGAACTCTGGGATGTGTAATGTTACAAGTGAAATATTAAAAAGCGTAGTGAAAGTGGATATTAATTTAAATGAGTCAAAGCTAGTATTTTAGCATTTTATATTATCAGCAGTGTAAATACAGTATAGAGTATCACAGCAAATACCAGTGTCTTGGCCCTCTGTGATCTGTGTTCGTCTGTTGGTGACTGAGATTTGGTGTAGTACCAGGTTCACTCACAGGTAACATCACAGATAATAGAAGAATAATTCACTCACTTTTCAGCTGGTTAACTTACCTCCTCTCATTTGTCCTCTTGTCCTCCAGCTAATCACAATCATTTGCGATGCAGATGTTCTTCTCCATGATGAAGGGGCAGTGAGGTATGAGAGAGCCTGCAGTCCAATGCATCAGGGATGCAGGTCATCGCTATTTTTCAAAATCACGCCCTCCAGTGAAACAGGACTCAGGGCTGCTCACTGCCCTGATGCCGACGTCAAAAACTTTAATTCCTGCCATAAATCTTTATGGCGGCTTTGTTGCCAGAGTCCTCTGTTGGACAGCAAAGCACAAGATTGGACAATCGTGACAGATGGAGAGCAGGGACAAGGTCTTGTAAATATGGGGGAGTGTGCATGCAGACCCTCGTTAAAGACACATTTCACAAGTTTGTGAAGTAGCATGAACCTCAGTCAAAGAGAAGGACATCAGCCTTGGTAAATCTACAGTACTGCTATAAATTTCCAACTTCAGATGCATGTTAAATGCTTAAAACTTAACAAAAGGATATAAAAGCCCGTTAGCCATGAAATGAATAGCTTTCTGAGTTTCATAAACACAGAGTTATGTCACTGGCCATGTTGACACAAATTGAATTGGAAGTTGCACTGTATTCAAAGAGAACTTCAGCCCTTGTAAGTGCTAGTATTGAGTAAATATTGGGTTAGACTGGCCTAGGTGTTTTATTATCTGTGAAAAGACAGTATAAATGATAGCATGGAAAATGTAACAAAAAGAAAACGACCTTTTTTTTTTTAACATTTTGCAGCATAAATTCTATAGTAACTTTGTGAATTGAAAGATGCTGAAAGGCACCATATTGTGTTTTCCTACTGAAGTGATGAAAGCCAGTGCTATCCAGTTTGCAAATGGCTAAAGTATACTATTCACCTTATTTGTAACTATTCATCCAATTAAAGGCAGTATTGAATATGGGGGTGACACTATGGCTCACACCTGCAGGGTTGGAGGTGGGTGAGTCCTTCTGCATGTGTGTAGGATTCCTGTTCCTCCCGTGCTGAAAATAGTTTTCTCCAGATACTCCAGTTTCCTCCAGCAGGTTTGCTGTCCCTTAATGAACTATAGTGCATTAATGAGTGCTCACTGTATGGGCACTGGCATTAAATCCAGGGTGTAGCCACAACTTGGTCCCTATGTCGCCTGCAATTTGCTACAGGACCCCTGCTGCTTTGAGCAGAGTAAATCTTTGGAAGATGGATGTTTTTTTAATATAGGCCTGTTTTATCTTGCACATTGTATACTATTCAAGCAGAATATATGGAGACCCCTGATATAAATGGCTGTGGTTCCTGTGTGTGAAATACATTTGTTTTCTTTAACATCACCTTCACTTTTTCTTCGCGCCTAGAGTGTTTGCAGCTGATGCTGCAGTTGTCTGCTGCACCGTGAACAGATGTGCCTAAAAAACAAACAAGTAAAGATTTACTTAGCTAGGTCACATTCTACAAATGCCACTAACATGCAAATAAGCACTGTACCTCTGGCACACTAACATCCACAAGCTTATGAATCAGAATTTGAATGAACAGAATACTAAAGGTCTGTGACAGGCTGCTAACCACTGTTACAGAAACCTGTCCCCTCATCAGCTGTGAGCCTGACCTCTGCAGGCTAGTCTGGGATGCTTGCTGCTGCTAGGACCTGTGGCATCATCCGCAGCTGAGTGTCCCCCCAGGACTAGCAAAGCCCAGTCAGCACATACACAGCAGCTGGCGATGCGGGCAGCGGAGGGCCTTTGTGTGTGCCAGAGATGCCATCTGGCATGAGGGCCTCTCTCACTCCGGCCACTTGATGAGGCTGCATGGCTGGAAGGCAGTGAATGGTGTAAGTGAATGGTGTAAGTGAATGGTATAAGTGAATGGTGTAAGTGAATGGTATAAGTGAATGGTACTTAGCGAGAGAACAAAGGGCCGCAGCAGTTAATAGGCGAGGATGGAATGAGCAGAGACTGGAGACTCTGACTTTTCATGCTGCCTTAATTCCACGTCACTCAGTGCCTCTGCAATCCAGCTGATTCCTTAATCCCACAAAACAGCCTCGGCCTGCAAGGATTTACTGGCAATAAATAGGGGTGGACTAGCACCCGGTTTGGCTAAGACTGCCACCTGTTTCATAATGGGGTATTTGCTATCGTCACGTATTTTGACAGGCATTCATTTGAAGCTTTTGAAGATCTGATATCAATAGTGTTTTCACGCAGTTTTAACAATTGATTAATTCTTTTGAGACCAAACGATTTCCTGAACAGGCAACATTATATAAATTGCGTAGGAAGTTTATCGGATGCTGGACAGCTCTGACTCAGACTCAAGATCAATTACAAATGGTGTTATTGACCAAAGCTATTAATCGATTGCTCTCTAATTATGCTGATGACTGGTGAGCTTCTTGTTTTCCAAATTTAAGAGCATGTCACCAGTGACGGGTCAGTTGGAGAAATGTCAATTAGATCGGTCATAATTCTGTTGATGTCCAATCAGAATCTCTTGCTTTTTCCCGGTTCTAGGTGTAGTAAACAGCATATAATATACACAAAGTAATGCTTTGTTTCAATAAGATCATCAGGTTGAACACTTTAGCAATTCCCTTCCTGGGAATCCAGTCTTTAACAGCTTGCTTACCATTTGTCTGCCTTAGTCAATTTAAGGTTAAAAAAAAAGGGGAAAAAAATCAATTCATGCTACATGGTGCACCGTTGTCATCTCACATCTCTGCGGCCTCTGCACTCTCCCCCATGACTCTATGTATATGCATGAGTTTGCATGTTCTTCCCCTGTCATTGTGGGGTTCCCTCCATGTTCTCTAGTCCCCCTCCCAATCCAAAGACATGCTAAGGTGAATTGAGTTGCCAAGTTGTTGATGCCCTGCAATGGGCTGTCTGGCACTCCATCCAAAGGCCTGTAGCTTCTAGGATGGGACCCCTGCATAACACGAGTGAGAACAGAGGATAGACGGATCCATCTTTTATTTAAGCCAAAAGCACACTGATCACAATAATATGAACATATGCATTATGAATTGACACATCTTTCAGATCTTGAGGAGCCCCAGGTAATTATTACAAGTGGATAACAATCTAACAGCATCACATTAATAACAAATCACATGAATGACTTTGAAATCATTGTTACTCAGCTCATTGTGCATTTTGAATTTTCTAGTATATGTTTAGTTAGATTGTAAAACATCTGAATTTTCAATGCCTGTGAATTCTGGCCCTAAAATAATTGCCATGTGTTGTACTCTGAGTTTCTGTAGACAAAGCTTGACCAAACATTGACTGTAACTTACTTCAACTATTAGATATTATTCTCCATTCATTGATTTTTCCAGCTTGAACAAAGCATTGTGTGATGGGGAGACCTTCTCCATGCTACTGAAGACGGCTTACCATGGGCTCTGAGTGTTTTGACAAACCGATCATTCATGCATCTCATGCTAGAAATTGTAAAGGATTCGTGGAACTTACAACTGGCTACTCTAAATACAATCAGGCAAAAATAACAGAAGTGACAGAACATAAATATAATTCACAATAGATAGTACATCAAGATTACACACTCTTGCATTTAAAATTTAGGATACAATCTATTTTCAGAGTAACCATGGCAACAGTCACAGTGGATTTCCTTTCAAACAAACCTGGACAATCGCTGAGGATGCTGAGGTGGGGAAAAAATGTAAAAGCGTCTTCAACACCTTAGCTTGCAACAGTAGAAGGCGAGAGTATTTTGAAATCTCAAACCCTCATATCCCTGGTGTCACGACGGGGCCCTGGGCACCGACACATGGCCAATGGCCACCGCTTTAGCCGACTAACTGCCAAACGATGCATAGTGACCACCTGTAAAAACTTCTGCATGGGTGTTTTGGACAGCCAATCAGCACATGGCCACGAAGCTCCGCCCCTTATGTTGAAGGATGGACATGACTGGTTGCTCCATATGCACCCACCCCCTTGACATCCACATTCATTTTGATACTAAGCAGACCTGGATCATCAAGTTGGCTTCTCTTGCCTGGTTTTCCAGCTGACCAAGCCTTGTGGTGCTAAGGTTGATCTTCCATTGTTTTTACTCTCATTTTACTCCTTTGCTTTGCTTTTGAATCAAACTTGTTCATCTCTTTCTAGCTCCCTGAGGGTCCAGGAGATCCTAGCATTGGGTGACTACCAGCTGCTGTCTCCAGCCATCCCTGTGTCCTGTACCTGTCCCCACCTCAATTCACCCCCCATCTCCCAGCACACCCTCCCTGCTCCTTCTAGTCATTGGTTTTCTGGAAGAGAAGTAGCCTCATTGGGGCCTGATAAGGTCAAACCACCTTTGCCTGTGTGTTTATGGGAAATGGTTGACTTAAAAAAAAATGCCCAATCTGCACAGACTTCAATGGTGACGCTGTGTTATAAAGAAAATATTTAATGGCTCAAAGCTTGTCGTTTGAGAACAAAATTAAGCTACGCATTGAATTGGAAATGAACTTGGTGTGTTTGCTTTTAGGGAAATAAATAGCATAAAATTGTACAAAAATGAGATCTGTGAGTCACTTGAGGAATACTTGGTATTTTACACTGAAATATAGAATAATGCTGCTTAGGAGAATAATCAGCTGCAATGTTAATCTCAGATTGAACAATAGAAAAGGGATGAAAATAAGTCTTCAGCCTTAGAGGGATTTTGTGAAATATGGGAAAAGCCCCCCTGCATACAGCATCAAACTGCATTAAGTATTAAATATGTTTGAGCGTAATGGTCCAGCTCTTGTAGATCTGCAGTGTTGTTCGATTAAGTTAGAGAGCAAAAAATCTCTTTCATGGATTGTTCAGATCACCGGCACAAAATACCCCAAGGGTGTCGATAAAACCACCCCATTCCACCCTCCCATCAGAGGGCGTACTGCTGAGCAAAAGAGCCTGGCATTCTCTCTGACTTGGTTTAGATACATCTGAATGATTTGTAGGGTTTGTCATATGAAAAAAACACCTTTTGGGTTGATGTGATATATATGTGATATTATATCAGTCAACCTGAAATCAGTGTTCAGATTCATAAGATATTCATACATAAGCTTGATTTTAAAAAACATTATTCAAAAAATATGTAAGCTAAAGCTTTATTGTTTTCTCAGCCATGTACAATAAATATACAGTGAAATTAAATAATATTCCTCCTGAACCCACAGTCCAACAGTCATGACAGAACAGACATTGCTGCGTAACAGGTCCCTCGTGCCACTGAAACACCTTGATACTCTTTTTCATGTTCCTCAAACCGTTCCTGAACAATTCTTGCAGTGTGGCAGGGTGCATTATCCTGCTGAAAGAAGCCACAGCCATTGGGGAATACCTTTGCCATAAAGCGGTGTACTTGTTCTGTTTAAGTAGGTGGTATGTGTCAAACTCACATTTTCCCAGAGGAACATTGTCCAGTGTATCACACTGCCTCCGCCAGCTTGCCTTCTTCCCATAGTGCATCCTGGTGTCATCACTTCCTCAGGTAGGAAAACAACGAACAAACACCCAGCTGTCCACATGATGTAACAGGAAACATGACTCATTAGACCAGGCCGCCTTCTTCCATTGCTCCATGGTCCAGTTCTGATGCTCACGTTCTGCAGTGGACAGGGGGCAGCATGGGCACGCTGACTGGTCTGTAGATATGCAGCCTCATACACAGCAAGCTGAGATGCACTCTAGGTTCTGACACCTTTCTATCATAGCCAGCATGAACTTTTTCAGCAATTTGTGCTACAGTAGCTCTCCTGTGGGATCAGACCAGACAGGCTAGTCTTCGCTCTCCACACGCATCAGTGAGCCTTGGACCTCTGTGAAGTACCATGGGGAACTCATTTTTTCTCCAGAAGCACTTCGAGAGTTGCGAGTTGTGATTTTGGAGAAGGCTTTCTGCATGCCACTGTTGAGTTCTGATTTTGGCCACAGAAATGCAATTCAATGGGTGTTTTTGCCCATCACGTCATTCTCTGTAAACTCTAGACAACGTAATACGTGAACAGACTAAGATACTGGAACCACCATGCCTGGCAGAAAGAATCACACCACATTTAATACCACTGAAATTATGCCATTCTAATGCTTAGCTGAACCTCTTGGCCCTGTCTGCATGCTGTACAAATTTAATTGCAACCATGCCATCGTCAAACCACTTATCCTAGTCAGGGCTGTGGGGACCTGTGTATATATAATCTATTTATACATTACAAACCAGGGATCTGCAGATACTGGACTATGAATGAAGCTCAGTGCAGTGGGTTTGTGGATCTTCTGCTTAATTTGTGCTTCTGGTCATGTCTGCTTCACCAAATGTACCCGTCTGAAAGCAAGCAGGCTTATAAACTGCTGACGGCACTCCTTTGATGTCAGGTGCATTAAGGGTGTCATTGAGCTTTGATTCCTGACAGTAATATGCATAATGTTGTTTAAAGGGCACTTTTGCTCCGGGAGAGAAACATGCATAGGTTGTGTGCGTTGTCTGACCCGCTAATCGGCGTGTAAAGCTCTGCCTCTCATCCAGATGCATCTCCCTCTCGAATTTCACGCCAAAAACATGCCGGGCACCTTTTCACCTTTTAAATTTTACACACCGAAATTTACTCTTGTAGGAATAATCGGCCATGGAGAATGCAATTTCCCTGCACGATGGTTGTCATGCAGGCCATGAGGGGCTCTGTGGTGGAAGGTCTCTGCTGAAGAGTCTAGTGATCATGCATGTTATTAGAAGAGCATCTCCACTGTAATAACAGCTTCTGGCCAAGAGCAGGAGGCAGCTGGCTGAACATCAGTTTCACCTCCCCTGGGGATTTAGTCATCCATCAGCCTGTACCTGATGAATTCTGCTGTAATCATATGCTATTTAATTACCCCAGCAAAGTTCCAAAGTTTCTGCTGAAAACTCCTAGGTATATTTTTCCTAGGTTCAGAATCATAATTCATCTACATGATGCACATTGACATCAAAAGGCCTCTTTTCCCTAGGCATTCCTTGTAAATTAAAGAAATAAGGAGCATGCAGTGATTGCAGTGCATTACCACACTCACCACCTCAAGGATGATACCCTGAGCGCAGCCATGTGGCGGGTGATACCTCAGCACCACACAAGTCCAAATGGACCAGTGAGAGTTTTTTTTCTGGTGGCTGGAGAACCAATCCTGCTACCAACCCCCAAGTTTTTCCCCTGTAAGTTGGAGGACCTCCTTATAGGGCTGGACGTAGATTAATGTCATATCCAGGACAAAGCAATTGCAAGTTAAGGGCCTTGCTCAAGGGCCCAACTGAGTAGAATCAATCTGGCTATTCACAGGATTTGAACCAGCAACCTTCCAGTTACTGGCACAGATCCCTAGTCTCAGAGCCAGATCTCAAATTAAAGGTAAATATAAATCTGTCTGTGCAGAACATTTGCTTGTTCGACAGGTTTTAATGTTGAAGGACCATCACAGATTTTGTTAAATTAAACTTTAACTTCAACTCACACTACATGTGGAACTAAAAAGTACAAAACTATTAAAACAAGCAAAATACTGTGTGTACAGCAGTTCTCTTTACAAACATCAGCTTAAAAAATTTCCACGAGTGACTCAAACATATAACAGCAAAATTCAAGCACATTTTTCATGCAGTGCATTTACTAATAGACACCTACAAAGCATTAAATTGACCGTGTGTTAAGTTTCTTATTGTCTGAAGCAATGCAACAGATTTACGATGACACTTATGTTACAGTGGTGTTTGGGGTTTTCTCTAATTATGGATTAAGAGTTAATCAGGAGTCTGAGCAGTAGTACTAGGACTGGGTGTCCTTGAAGACATCCGTCACCGCTAAAGCTCTCACTCTCTCAGAGGTCCTGAAGTCTACCTTGATCTCTTGATGTAATGTATATGTGCTTCTCTCCAGTTTCCTGACTATCATGGTCTTTCCTTATATAGCAATTACAGAAAGTATAGATTGTATTGTAATGGTATAAGCAGGCACATATCAAAATGCCATTTTAATTACACGCTGTGTTGCCTTGCAATAACCAAAAGGAAGGATATGTATTTATATCAGTAGCACAATATGTAATGAGACAACATATAATGAAGTATTGGTGCGAAAAAATTACTGTGATGTGCCTCCTGTCAAGAATATACTGAGAATGCAAATACAGGACTTAGGAAACCTATTGAAAGGAAGCAGGTTTATTCACTGAGCACATTGAGCGCCGTTAGCTGTGATGTTTGTGGTTAGTGGTTACAGAATTGCTCTAATGCTTAGCCAATGTACTCACACTGAACAGTGCTGGTAAAAATGGACAGTATGGTGGGTCAGTTGTAGCTCTGTGGCCTCATGCCTCCAAGGTTTGAATGCTAGGGGGTATTGTGAGCCCTCAGGGTGTGAACGTGTATTAATATGTGTGTCAATGTGTTGGAGTAAGTGTCTGAGCATGTATGAGTATGTGTGTGAACTGTATGAGTATGTGCCCTGCAATAGACCTGCATCTGATCTAGGACACCCCCTGCATTATACAAGGTGCTGCCTGCATTAGACGACCCTGTGACCTTACATTGGGTAAGAGGATGGATGGATGGATGGATGGATGCATGAAAGGGTATAATATAGCATATAATTCTTATTGCTGGAAAAACACCTTGAACCAAATTAATTGACTATCTGAACTTCCAAAGAGAGAGAAGAAGGTCTAGTGTAAAATTAGGACATGAACATTTTCAGTTCAAATTCAGGTTCGAAGAAGAATCCACCCCCATGACAGTACCGGTCTTGGCCCAATGTCAAGACAGTGAGGGACTATGGAATACAGTGGGGGCTGGGGACCCCCCCCCCATCTAAAGGTTAACACTGACGAGCCCCGAAAGCCGATGCGTTTCTCTCCCAGCCGTGTTCAGAGATTTATGACGATACAGTGAATCCTCAACAATAAGCAGCATTTTAGCTAATTGGAACCCAAGCGGCTGATACTTAAAGAATATATATGTAATATATGTCAGATATCAGTAGACATCAACATATTTTGGTAAGACACGTCCTGCAGGTATCTTACGTGACCGCAGTGGGATGTTCACAGGCTTCCCCTGGGGAGAGATGGTTTCATTTAAAACCTCCCAATTAGGCAGCCTGTGTAACCATAGCTGGATAAATCACACACACATATCTATATATTTCATGCACCTAACAAGTTTTACGGCGTAAATTGGACCAGTGACTGTAAAGTAAATATGGTGGGAGGGGGATAATGAGGGTGTGTGAGGGGTAAGGAGATGGGGGGGGGCAGGGAATGCAAGGCCAGGCACAATTAAAAGCTGGGGCGGAGCCTTAGATGGCTGGCACTGGTGGGGCCATCAGGGGGATGTGCGACCAGCCACATACATAAACATGAGCCCCCTTTGAGCCAGATGCTGGGGGAAGCTGAAGCCCCTCCCATCAGCCAGCCAGGCCACCCCATTTCAAATGTGCTCCCCCTCTCACTCCATACTGAACCAGGAAAGGAGCCCCCCTGGTGGCCAAGGCGCACCACAGCGGTCATACAGGAAAAAGCCCAGTTGCATGTGGCCATTGAAGTCCTGATGGGGGAGGGGGGGTGCACTGCCAGCATCCCAGTGCTTGCATGTCACCAAAACCACTTTAATTGTTTTAATTTAGGGCAGAGAAGAAGCAGCTGTGTGTGAAGTCAATGGGGGCTATGGGGGGAGAGCCTGGACTACCATATGCATATTCATGGGGGCCCCTCCCATGTGACCTTTCAGCATAAACAAAGAGTATTAAAGACTGTTACTCATCCCCACACTAATGAACACATACCACCCTCTCCCTGTAATGAATAGATGAAACATCTCCTTTCATCAAATATTTATGGAAGTAATAATTCTGCAATTGCATGAAACGGAGGCGTCTGTGTTGAATGGAGCCCTTTGCTGGCCAATTTTCTCACAGGAATGAGATGGAAAGCTGTCGAGTGCCAGGATCTCATTCAAGCATGGCAGATCCCAGGCTCAGCATCTAACCATGGCAGATCCCAGGCTCAGCATTTTAGCGTGGAGCCCACCCCCACACTGCCACAGAGGCCAATACGAAACACCTGTCGCCCTCCACAACACACATGAGGACACATGCTCTGTACACATGGGAATCAGTCGCAGCCCGCCTGCATCATCGGCACTGGCTGCGCAGCTGCAGGAGATGCATGGATAGAAGTGAAGGAAGACGGCTGCTGGATAAGATAAACCACTGATTTTTCCAAAAACCTAATTTCCGCACTCTACAGTGTAGCGGAACCTGCCTTAATGCAATGAAGCAGCTACTTCTTTAAAATCCTTCACTGTTAATTTTATGTTCATACACATTTTGTGTGGTACATTTTATTGGCTATACACACAAATACATTACATAGTATTGAAATTAGCCAACAGCGGAGTGTACTTAAATGCAGAGGAGGCCGTTTGAATTGTAGATGGGAGGTTTAAAATGCGATTTGCAGTCTGGAGAAAATTCCACAGCAGATAACACTAAGACGATTTGCAGAGTCTGTGACGGAAAGCGGTCCGGGAGCTGGCCCACCTGCACCTTGGAATGCTGCCTGTGATTCCTGGCCGCTGGAGTGCGGGCAGGATTGTCTTGTGATGGAAGGAAGCTTTCGGCTGCGTCTCTGAGGTTCTGTTGAAACAGCTGTCCAAAGCATCGTCTCTTTGGCTGGGCATCGGCTACTCGGCTTGGAGCCATCACTGCACTGAGCCCGACCACTTTACCAAAGTGCACAGATTTAAGGCGTCCTCAGTCCCTGGGCGCTGGCACCAACAATATACCCCCACACCCAAAAACAATGGCGGATAGCCTAAAGCCTTCTAAATCCACATTGTAACATTAGTGTATCTATACAAGTCTGAAGGAGGCTTTTCACTCAGATTCCACTTATGGAAAACAAACAACAGACAGCAGAAATGAGCACAAAAGATGCT
The DNA here is from genome assembly GCA_026776725.1 of Gnathonemus echidnorhynchus. Lineage (NCBI taxonomy): Eukaryota > Metazoa > Chordata > Actinopteri > Osteoglossiformes > Mormyridae > Gnathonemus > Gnathonemus echidnorhynchus. Next base: position 16,359,167 of record JAODJU010000036.1, read on the forward strand.
CCCCCCCCTCTTGTGAGTAACACAGACAGCATGCAAAGCTTCAGTCTCCAGATACGTGTCCAATGAGTAGCTGGGATAGCTCTTTAGCCCCCTCTGTTGGTAGATACCAAACCTTTACCAGCTACGCACAGTCCACAAGTAATGGGTGCAAAGCGGGAATAAAGCCCATCCTATGTTTCCCAGGTAATATTGATTTTATGGCAGGACTTCACATGGCACTTAAATGAATGCCCTCCAACGGAAGCAAACAAGCTAACTTTGTAAATATCAGTGATGGGCCGGGCGCCTGGGTCATTAGCAGGGCTTTACATCTACCAGCTGCAGAATGGGCAGCAATAAAGTGGAATTAAATTCTGCAACCAACATTCTGCCTGCTTAAAACTGCAAAATTAATGTGAATGTTTCAGCTTTGTGGTCTGTGGCATTGGTGCAGAATATGTGAGCATTTCATCACAGCATGCGAGCAAGATTAAACATGTAGAAAATATCCAGCAGGTCAAAAACGCTGCTATGGTGAGCTTATGATGGTGAGCTTTGGAAATATATGGATCTATTAGTAATTTATGTAACTTGATCTAGTTCATCTATCTACACACTACACCCACACAGTTACTGTAGGTGGCTGTAGGTACAGCGGGGATTGGGTAATCGGGCTGAGGTGACAGAGCATCGACCAATCAGAGGCACTTCACAGGGTCTGTCTCCTCTACTCAAACAGTGGGCCAAAACTGGCACAAGAGAATCTGAAATATAAACAAATCTGCTGTATGAGAAGAAACCAGTAGTGGATTTTGAGGCCATATAATTCACACGATGAATTAACTCCAGTCACGTAGTTGACAGGTCATGTCCGTCTGGCAATGTATAAGCTGCATCTCACAAGTCACATTAGTACATGTAACTACTGGACTTCAAGCAGACACGTAGCCACACAGTAAAACTGGGGATTTGATCCCCCTCCCCCCAGATTTTTTTTGCTCCCAACCATGCACATAGCCCGGCAAAATCTACCAGCACAGTAACAACTCCTCACTGTGCTACACAGTCACTACAATGAAAGAACTGCATTTGGTGCTATAACCAGATTTGATTAATTACAGCTCAAGGTCAGCTGAATTATGCAGATACAGACACATATAACACATGACTGTACCATAATGTAACTGAGTGTATAATTTACAGCAAGCCATCAAAGCAACACCAGTGAGGCAGGTCCAAATAGAGGATGGCAGCTAAAACTACAGCCAGGGAAAGTGGGTTTAAACAAATACCATTATGCAGTGCATGAGATACACATACAGAAGACAGCAGGGTGTGGGGTCAGAGCATAGAGTCAGCCAGTGTCCAGCACCCCTGGAGGGGTTGGGGTTGAGGGCCTTGTCAAGGGTTCATCTGGGGTATCATTCTGCAAACCAGAGGACGCAAACTGGCAGCCTTCCAATTAGGGCTATGAGGTCCTACTGCCTTATTAATCCCAGGTGCATCAGTGGTCCTGCAGCTGGAGGTCATGTGATGGAATAGTTACTTATTGCATATAGTGGCAGCTGGTGAGTCAAACAGGCATTTGTTTTAATAGCAGTCTGACTGCTTCAAATGCAAATAACACACTGTTGGTGCAAAGGCATTTATCTTAACATTAACTGTCGGGCAATCTATAGCATTCTGAAGAAATCGGCGTGTTCACTGCTCCCAGCACATGCCCATAAAAGAACATAACCGCAAATGGACACACAGCCTATTAGTGTGGTAATGCAACTACGAAAAAAAAAAAACATGAGTCACTTTAATTTCCTATCCACCATTACAAATGCCATTAATTACTAAACAGCACAGGGACAAATTGCAAAATGATTGTTTAATGGATCTGTTTCAGAGCTGCAGTTAATTTAGCTAGCAAAATGTCACAGCATACTGTAGTGTGGGATATAAAGGCATTCTCCATCCAAAAGTGGAAAATCCCATTATTTATACAAGAAGAGGCTTGACATGCAAACAATAAAATAGAAAATAAATCAGGTATTCTTTATCATTTCTATATGCAAGGCTGCCATTGCTTAACTTCAATGTCTATTAATATTCATTTCCCATTGTCAAGCTCTAACAAGACATACAAGCAGAAGGTTCTGTGTCTGTCTCTGGGTGGGGAGGGCTTCTGCAGCTTAAGGAGCAGGGGGTCACTGGTTCAAATCCCAAGGCTGAAAGAATCGTTTCACCATTGCACCTTTGAGCAAGACCCCTAACCCCAAATTTCTTCAGGGATACCTGGCCTGATCTCTCTCAAATGTACATAGATTTAGACAAAAAGTGTCTAATAGATCATGTAACTGTTCATCACCATCATTTTTGAGACAAAGAGTGAATATTTTAGTCCAGCTCCATACCAGCAATAATCAGACCACCTTCACAAGGATCATCCTGATGTCAATCTGATTGCTTCTGGAGTGAATTAAAAGAATGTTTACACGTTATTATTCATAATGAGGTTTGTTCTACACTGGTCCCTCATTTTTGCTTTGGCATTCCAGTGAAACAATGGCAGACATCCTAACCCAGGTCAAGCGGATGAGCTGTTTCCATTCCTGTGCTGCTGGTACTGTAGTACTGAAGCCATCAGTAATTCACCACTGTAACTATAGCTTTAGCAGCGTATCTATCCAACATTGCATTATATATTGTTGGTACAGTTGACTGCATGGACGTTAATGCTGAGTAAATGGCTCTTGCTATCCCACTGTCCCTATGGCCTGATCACGCAGGGCCCCATAACCGCATGGGCCCATGTGACGCCTGACGGCCGGATTGAGCGTCTGCCTGTCACTGGTCTGTGGGTCAGCCTACATTTGGGATGCAATCAACGTTAAACGGTCCTGTGTGTCAGTGTTTATGATGGTGGCGGGTCCCTGTAAATAAGGCCACTCTTCATCCATCACCTCGACTGTGCTCTCCAACAAACTGGCATGATAGTATCAGAGTTCAGGTGGGGGGCATGAACACGTGCAGAAATCTGTTTATATCTCTTTTCCCCATGTCGCCCCTCCCCATGTCCTTCCCTGGCCAGTGTGAGCTTGTCCACCACAGCGGCATCCAATCAGCAAAGCCGGGGTAAATCTCCTGTCCCCCCCCCTCCAACACCGCTCACATTTATCTGACCTTCTCTGTCAGGAGCTGTGGGACTTTTTTCTTCAGCGCTAAATAGTGGGGGGGTTGCTGGAAAGATTTGCTGGTTTAATGAGGCAGGTGGGGGCTTTGGCTGACGCGCTCTCAGTTTAATTAGGTGATTCGGCATCCTCCTGGGGATGCGGGGGCACCAACGGTCAGACGGGAGGAGCTGCCAAACAGGAGTGGGGGGTGAATCTCATACCAGGTAAGTTCCAGGGCGGCAGCCTACTTGTCGCTCATCCAAATAAGAAACGATTAGTAGGTTACCTGAGGAGGGTGGGGTGAGGCAAGGCGGGGTCACATCACTGGAATTAGAGGTTTATGAGGCAGAAAGTCACCCTCTTACAGCTGAAAGAGGTACGATGCAGGCAGGCAGGATGGCTGCGTTCCTCCACATACCATTTCTTTTAAATGCTGAGAAGAATGAGTGCCTCCCCCCCAACTCCCCTCCTCACAGACAGACTTCGCTGTTTGAAGCATAACAGCATTCCTTCACTCAGCTCATTTACATCAGCGTGTAACAGCACAGACCCAGGCGCCATCTGTGGCATCCATCCGTCTCCTTCTCACGCCAAGAGCTTCTTGGGCTTCTATGACAGTGTTCTGAATCGGACTTCACTCAGCTCCCAGTGTCGGGCTCAGGGTTCCACATCGGCCTCAGGGCTCAGTGTCAGACTCGGGGCTCCATGTCGGGCTCAGGGTTCAGTGTCGGACTCAGCACTCTACATCGGGCTCAGCGCTACTTTGCACTCAGGGCTTCACGTCAGGCTCAGGGCTTCGTTTCAGGCTCAGCACTCCATGTTGGACTTAGGGCCCCACATCGGGCTCAGTGTCAGACTTAGCGCTCCGCGTCAGGTTCAGGCCTCCATGTCGGGTTCAGGGCACCGCGTCAGGCTCAGGCCTCCATGTCGGGCTCAGGCCTCCATGTCGGGTTCAGGGCACCGCGTCAGGCTCAGGCCTCCATGTCGGGTT
>JAODJU010000036.1:16402119-16438542 GCA_026776725.1 Gnathonemus echidnorhynchus
ATTCCCTTTCCCCTGCCATTCTGTGATCGGCAGTGATCGGCAATCGGCAGATCATGATCTTGGTGATCGGTAATCGGCCCCAAAAATGCTGATCGGAGCATCTCTACAAAATACCAAATTGAGCTCACAAAACCCCTAAAAGGTGCACACCATTTTATCCCCATGCTCTCAATGATACTTAAAGCTCTCAAATTAAGTTGTCCTCACATGCCCACAAAGCCAGAAGCTAGACTGAAGTGTGCAAATACTATGAGTTATACAGGAACAGTATCACACCTTTCATTTTTTTTAATGGGCCACAGTCAGTAATCCTCACAGCAGCAGTGTAACTGTCACCCCAAAAAAAGCTGTAAAACTCAGTCATATTTGTTCTATATTTTTGTACTCAGTCACTACATTTACATGCACACTAAGAAAAATTGAATTATTGTGTTAGCCCGACTAAAACCAGAATTTTAAAGTACGTGAACATTAGTCGTACTGAAATCGTACTAAATCGAATTTCTCAAATTCAGACTAAGACACGCAGATAATGCAATTGTGAATGGATTTAGTCCTGCCTGTATACGTTCAATCTGACTCAGACTGGCCTAGGTGCTCTGCGCATGCCCAACACTCGTCCCCCCCCCCCCCCCCGAACTTTGACCAGAAAGGGGCCAATACACAGAAGCAGCTTGGGGCATAGCAGAGGTCGTGTTGCTGGTACAATCCAGCATCATAAGGCAGTGTCGTCTGCCTTCAGATAAGCCATAGGGTTTCCTGTCTGAGTGTGAGAGTATGAAAGGGTGTCATACCAGATGTGACAGGCTAGCTGCCAACCCTGAAGACGTACATTTTTAAATTGTTTCACCTGAGTTGATTTGTATAAAAACATTACTTCATACAGTTGTTAAAAAGTGAAAACTGACATACACTAAAATGTGCACACACAAAAAAAATTTGAAAACCTGTCAATGGGCCCTCCAAGGCCCAATATACGCAATGAACTGCACTATATAGCAAAGGAGTTAACACACTTTCAACTCTGAAAACATTATGACTTGTTTCTACTTCTCTGCTGCACTCTTGACAGACCACCTACAGAACACAAGGGTGATATTTTTCATATCATTATGTCTTTTTTTCCATAAGTGGAAATTAGCGGGAGAACATTTTAAAACAAATTTGAGGAAGCACTTCTTTACACAGCATGTAGTTAGAGTATGGAATGGTCTTCTTGCTAGTGTAGCGGAAGTAATACTGAAAGCTTCAGTTTACATTACTGACAAGCCATTACCAAGTTAAAAAAAAAAAAAAAAACATCATGCATTAAGCCAGGTTAAATTACCTTGCATTCATGATATAGTAGTGGGTGGTGGTCATGAAGATTAAAAACCAAAATACAACCACACATCAGACTTAATCCTCTTATCAGACTGGAAAATCACTATAACCGCCTTCTACCATGATATCACTGACATGAAGTAAACCCACCATGCATGCTGCGCCTGCACATATGCATCCGGGAGACTCTTGCTAATTTTGGTTGATGCTGGATAGCGTTTAATGCGAGTACTTAAAATCGTGGTTGATCTCTGCACTTTGAATGTTAACTACAATTTGAAACAGTAATACTACTAACCATCAGGAATTTTTCAGTGATTTACCATGAAGTCAGTAAGTGTTTTACCCCTAACCTCGACCGTCTTTCGTCTCCAGGTGTGCAGCAGTTGCCAATACCAGTTTGAAGCCAGGAGCTTTACTTTGATTTTTCCCCCCAGAAGGTGAGGTTCTCATTTTATTAGCCATGACTCTGTCCTTGCACACTGTGAAACTGGAAAAAGGTCTAACATGAATGGATAAGTTTATTTTAGAAGAAACTCAGATTGTTCCCCGATTAAATGGAAGGTAAAATTTCTTTGATAATGGGGAGCATTAAGTATTTCAGAGTTGAATTCCCCATTATGGAGAGGAGCAGTTTCACTTCAAGATGATCAAATTTCTATATTTAGTTGTACATATGTATCTTTACAAGCATGGAGGCAACACACCCACTACATACATTCCTGTGATTAATTATGCTGAAGACCAGCAGGGAATAAACAGATCAAAGGACATTCTTGAACTTTATCTGTGGGAAATGGGAGTCATTCCGTCATGCACGCAAGGCCAAAAGGAAACAAGCTGCTAGAGTATCAAGAGCTGGGCAAGAGGAAGTCAGAATCAAGTGGAGAAAAATGTTTAGCTTTCGTTCACAAGAAAAATGACATCTCTCTCTGTCTTTCACAGTCATTGTTTTTTCCTCCTTTTGGTTGTGGTTATTTGACATTGGCAATGCCCAAGAATACACTGTTTAGCATCATGCATGGATATCTTGAGCCTTCCTAGATCTCACCATCACTTTTTCAACCATGCAAGTGGACAGTCAATCTCAGCATGAGCACATGAGCAACCCCCCCTCAAAGAAATAGATCCATAAAAGCAATCACTATTAAAAGAAGAGCTCCAAGAGGCTCAGAGGGGAGTTTCTTGCTGAATAGAAAAAAAAATGAAGCAGAGCAATCAGCTAATGGAATACGTTTTGAAGAATGGTATGTGTGCATGGGCAAATGAACAGATTTTCACATGCAATCCAAAAATGCATGCACCGTTCACAATATTACTACACCAGAAGCAGTAATATCACATTTTAAACTTTTTTCCCTTTTAGGAAAAGAGTGGGGATGGGTAGGAAAATTCCCTGTACAGGAAAGGGGAAAACACTCCTCCCACAACATCCTTTTCACTACTGGACATTGTGCATACGTTTACACTATATAACACTGAAAGCCATTTACTACATAAGAACACACTGGCCTTTCAAAATCATATTTAATATAACATTAAAAGGGCAGAAGCAATGAGGAATAGTGTTACAGATTTTTAAAAAAGCACAACTTTAACTGCCTTCCACGTGACCACCACTGATTTGGAGACTTGACTTCCAACACCCTTTTTAGTAGGGGCTGGCCGAATTTAGCGACTACGCTAGGCAACTTCCTCTCCGCAGACTGCAGTCCTCCCTGCTTTTGCGTGTCGAGTTACCCAGAGGCGCGACAGGAGGGCAGAACGGATACTGCTTCTGTCATTTGCTTGCGGCAGTGGAGGCCCAGAGAGCCTGTTTGTCTAAACCCGAGGTCCTCAGCCTCCCACAAGATGGCACTGGCCATCTGATACCAGAGACCAGATCCTATAACTCTCATGAGAAAGCACAAACCACATTCCAGCCATTTTATTTCAGACATGCATTCATGTACTAGTTGAGACAGTGCTTATATATGGTTAACCAGGGCGAATGTGCTTAAAGCTTTTTTTTAATCATCTCGTGAATCCATCAGCTGTGCAAGTGACACCCTATTGTAAAGAAAATGGAGCACAACATAAAAAGAAACCTGTAAAAACAAAATACCTCTCCATGGGACTCTCAGCCTCTACCAACCTGGTCTGGAACCAATTATACGAGGATGTTACACAAGCCAACAGCTCCCAGCTAGCTGGGCAATGAACAGCCTCAAATGTATAAATGACCTACATTATTTTTCCCACAGCTGCCCAAAATGCATATGGGAGAATGTGGGCCCTTGCAGAAATATACAGATGTGCATTCAACCTTCAGTAATAAATAAAGGTTCTGATCACGTTTGAGCTGTTCACTTTGAACACAAATAGCCTTGCAGTGCTAGAGTTTACTACTATAATATCAGCTTAGGAACTTAGGCTGTTCCATGATTCTAAGGCAACTGAAAACAGGTATACTACAGGGTAGGAAAAATAGGCCAACTCAAGGGTACTTTCCAAGACAAAAAATAAATAAAAATTGTCCGTCTTCCCAATGAACCAAACTAGAAAAGTTAAATGCACCAAAATAGTCACAGCTCTTCGCTTCACCACAGACTGACCCATTTATAAAGAACATGACGACATGCAGCAGAAATTCACCCAAGACCAGCTTAAATCTTAAACAATGTCCAAACAGACCCTTAGGAACATGCAATTAGATATGTCCATCATAGCCATTTATTAACTATTTCATCACTTGATTGACATTCAAAACAAGCCTTATTTTCCAAGTATATTATCCATTTCTTTTAAACAAAGTCATATTTCCGTAATATAGCTGTACCACATTTGTGATTCCTTGGCACTTTTCAGTTCGGCTCCTAACTAAGTGCACCAAAAGCAGGTCTCAATCCTTTTCTCAGCAGACCAAGGCAAAGCAGGGTTCAAACACACTGAAGCACCCTTCCCCCCTCTTGCCATCCCATAGAAACTCACCCCTGGTTGAGGTCATTCTCGGTGTTGTCCAGCCACAAGCGCACAGCCACAGCATTGCCCTCCCGGCACTGGGTGAAAATGTCGTCCATGCTGGTGCCCTCTTCTATCCCCTAACTGAATGGTGTGCCCCTAGAGGCTGGCGCAGCGCTGAGGCTGTCGAGTTTGGATGCGGGAGGATCGCAGCACGTGAAATTCCACTGGGGCCTGGAGGGCATTCGTCCACAGGGAGCAAAGGGGTGCAGACAAGGCCGCGCAGACACGGAGACGCTCGGCTAGGTGACAGAAGTGTTCTCTCATTACAGTGCTGAAACACACAAGGCAACAGCAGAGATAAGAAGCACCAGGATTTGCAGGCTTTTTGCCAAAAAATGTCAAAAAAACATGTCAGGTTTGTAAATTCGTGACAATGAAGATAAAGACATAGAAGTGCATGAAAACTGGAACTTCAAATTACATAATGAAAACATATTAAATTAATTGTTTTCTCTCTATCCATGGATAACACCTGCAACAAAACACGGCTTAACTTAAATATGAAAACCTGCTGTGGCACATATGTAACTCTGGGCTAATTTTGCTAATTTGGTCTTCAGATGCAAAACCAATCTATAGCCTGCAGAGTCCTGCTCTGAGTAGGTGTAAAATAAAGCTGACACACCCAGGAAGAACAAGCTGTATTGAGCAAACAGTCCAGGTTTGCGCAAGACAGCACTGCCACAACCTTATACAGCACAACAGACAGACTTCCATAGCCTCTGGCCAGAGCTACTGATTAGAGCTTACAGAAACTGAACGCTGGTCTTTTTATTCAATCCTACTATTATAGTAGAAAAAGAATAAACATAAATGTCTAAACTGTGCAAGAAAATGTCATATGCTACCTAAAAAGAGATTACCACTAAACATTTCAGTAAAATTAAACCATTACAAATGTATGGACAACAGAGTGTAGAACTTATATGTCTGTGCTTTACTTAATATGTAGGTTAATAAAATACTGCTGGCCATTATAAAGTAAAAATAACAAAAGTATGACAAGACTGAAAGTACAGTGTCATGTTTAAGGCTTAAACATTGCCTTTGACAACATACGAGACGCTTATCGAGATGAGCCGCTGCAGGACAGATACCATCTGCCACGTACCTGCACACACGTTCATTTCAAGTATAAAGCATAGCATATTTCATAATGGCTCATAATGCTGTTACGTTGCTACCACATGTTGATGTCTCGCATTTTAATTTTATCAGACGCTGAGGTGTACTGAAAAACTCCTCAGCGAAACTGTTGAGATGCCTTACAAATGCTTTATATAAGTCACAACTTCCGGAATTTTATTTTGAAAAAAAATCTGTGGCAACTGAAGTACATCTGTAAACTAATAACCGGAGCCTTTCGCGTCTTACTCTCCCTGCCCCCTATAAACTGAAAGCTACCTCACGTACTAACCGCACGTACGCGCCTCGGTCTCTAAACCGCATTGAAACACCTCAAAGTTAAAAACGTACCAGAGCTGCCATTTACTTAGCCACAATTAATATTGCAGCTACTCTTTCTGCCATATAAATGTCGCCTAGCACTTGTAATGAACTATAACTCTACAAAACAGTCAGCGGTTACCTACAGATTGATACCTCGCCACAAACTTTAAGCAGAAAGCTGATTGAAGTCAATTATACACAGAAACTTTTGCAAGGCAGCCAACAATAAACAAGTGTAAATATTAATATTTATATATTATTTCACACAGAACATTTCACTAAATCAATAAAATTGAGATTTTTTCTGTACATTACGGAGTCCCTCAGAGGCTAGCGGGACGGGGTAAACGGCAGCGGGTCTTTTCGTACTTACACCACTAATCACAGGCCAAATGTCCGCTGCAATCGCCAAACACACGGCTAGCTAAAGGTCGGCTATTATACCGCTTAAACGCAGCTAAAGAGCACCCTTTAGAAAAAGTTACTCACCTTTTTAATCAGAGTTAACGCGTTTCATCCAGATTCCGGAAAAATGACGATTCCGGGCCGGACACCCTTCGTCCCCTGCTGTCCACACCCTTGGTCTAGCGACAAGCTCTTTGTAAAGCTGCTCAGCTACGTGGGGGCGAGACCTTTCTCCGGAATGCCAGAGCGAATCGCTCACCACAGCGACCCCTTTCGGAAGTACATCCCCTTAGCCCGGGGCTACTAATTTTAAAACAATTGCGTTATACGTGCATAGAGAATGTACCGATGTGTTCTCTAAATAATACCAAACACAACACATAAATAACACCTTAATGGAACTACAGTGAGTGTACTTTTTTTATTAAGATAATAACGACCCTAGATTACTGTTAGTGTAAACTGAAAATGCTTCGCTGACTCTTAAATAAATAGTATAGTTCATACTGTTAACAGTAAAACAGTTCGTATATGCTCGGGGGTGACGTGCTTTAGTTTTCAGAACAACTTTAATACATTCCTTAAATATATTTAGTGATTAGACATTTAGCTTAATCGGGTTTCCCAGTATCGGAAGCTTAGTGTCCCGTCATGCATTGCAAGAACGATGACGTAATTCCCTGGGTATGGACTGTTTGCTCTATGGTGCTTCTGGGTAACATGCGCAGTGGGGATCCTGTCGTAGTTGATAGATTTTACAGTGAGCACGTGTTTTGGACAATTTTAGTTAAATACAATATAATCTTGTCTCCTCCAGCGGACGTCCAAGGTAACAGCAGTTGTCCCAAAAATATAGGTAGTTGTCTGTAATGCGTTGTTTTCTGGTAACAACTGGCACAGTAATGTTAAATTTATTAGCTTGGTGGCTAAAGAATGTCGGGAATTCGAGACAAAGTTATAGAAATTATATCACGATAAAGCTAGTGACCTTAGATGAAGATTGATGGGATTTATATTTGCAAATCAAGTCCTAATTCGTCCTGTCCACTATTTTGTAAGCACTTCAGTGTCAGCAGCGTTGATTTCACTAAAAGCATGTTCGCTGAGGAGGCTGAATGGAACGATGGTCCAGAGGCAAAAGCTCTTACGGAAGCAGTAATCCATGGCACGCCGATGCCAGAAAACATCAATACTACGGTAAGTTCGTAGTTTACCCTGAGTGAATGAAGTGATTAGTATGGATATTGTATTTTTGAATATCTGGTCAAATTCAGTCAGTTATGGAATCTACTGCAAATAAATTAGTTAGTTTGGACAAAAAATAATACTTTATAGATGTATTACATTGAGATTATGAGTACTGTAATGCATTATGAATGGTTGTATGTGCTCACACCTTAGACTCCTCCTTTGTCATTTGTTTTGGTTTTTGCCGGACAGACCAAGATTAGCAGGAAGAGAAGCCTGCTGCGAACACTCCATACCCTGGGCTCGCTTCCCACCTGGACCAACGGCACTGCTCATGAGGACAGCGAAGGTAGCGAGACAGAAGCAGCAACTTTGCCTGCTAAAAGGAGGAAGAAGCGGAGCAAAAAGCACAGGAGATCAGCACCAGCTGAAGATGAAAGCAAGCAGAAAGGGGTGGAGGTGGTGCCTGGAACTATAGTGACAGAAAGGAAGAAAAAGGAGAAAATACCAGAAGGTAAGTATTTTAACTGTATCTGTTGCATAATGATCTCAGTTTATTTGAAAATGAGTAGCCAGTTTTGAGATGTAGGCCTGATGATCCACCAGGTCCATGATGTACGGTGGGTTTTACTGTATTTTGTAAACTTGTTTCATATCAAAAGGCTCCCTGGGCAAGAAAAAGACAAAACCAGTAAATGAAGGTGAGGGGGTGGATTTCCAGAAGGAAATGAGCCAGACTGCAGGTAAGGAGGAGACGCGGCTAAGCCGGCAGCAGTGGAAGAACAAAATGAAGAACAAGAGGAAGTGTAAAAACAAGTACACGCAGAATGAAAACCTGCTGCAGAGTGTCCCTAAAGCAGATGAAAATCGACAGGTAAAAAAGGGTGGAAAGCCGGATTTGTTAATGCAGGATGAAGGTGCTCCAACACAGAAGAGTAAAGCAAAACAGAGAAAGCAGGACACCCACAATATTCAGCTGAACAGCCAACATGCAGGGGCAGTAAAAGCAAATGCTGTGTCCGTGGGTGGTGACACCACCCAAAAGGAACAAAAAAACCATAAACGTGGCAGGATCAAAGGTCAATCGCAGGTAGTAGGTGAATCTTCATGCCGAGTGTCAAAGTCTGGGGAGGTGAACTCCTCAACGAACAGAGGAGAGAAGAAAGATGCCAAGATCAAAAGTAAATTTGAGGTTCAGCAGCAGAGTGCACAAAAGAAAAAACTGCAGAACTTGCTACAGCATGGAGAAGCAGTTGGCAAGGGGAGAATCGTGCAGGAGGAGACGGAGGACAGTCACAGTGGGGTAGAAGAGGAGAGGGGGAAGACCACAGAGGGCCGTATGGACCGCTCGGCTGCCCTGAAGGTCCGGATGGAGCAGCGCTTGGAAGCAGCACGGTTCCGCTACATCAACGAGCAGCTGTACACATCAACCAGCAGCACGGCCAGGCGCATGTTTAAGCAAGACCCACAAGCCTTCGACATATACCATCGTGGGTTTACCACACAGGTTCAGCGTTGGCCTGCCAATCCGGTGGATGCCGTCATTGCCTACATTAAGCACAAGTGAGTTACGGAGGCACTTCCGGGTTGAAAACTATGACTTCGATAGTTGGGAGCACAGAGGCAGTGCGCATGAGTAAGTACGTACTGTTTTTGAAAAACTTCCCATTCGGTTTCAGGCCAGCCACCCTGGTAGTGGCCGATTTCGGGTGTGGGGACTGCAAGATAGCACGCAGCGTGAGGAACAAAGTCCACAGCTTTGACCTGGCACCTGTCTGCGACCTTGTTACGGTTTGCGACATGGCTAATGTGAGTTTGTTCTGGGGTTTTTTGTGTTATATGTTCATGTCTGCTATGCAAACCCTTTGGGACTTACTACATGCAACATGCAAGGGTGTTTCCACCGGTTGGCTGTGTAAATATGCATGCTACTAAATCATTGTATCTTGTAAAACACTCTAGTCTTTAGTGTTGAATTATTTTGACTGAAGAGTATTGTTTACAGATCTGTATATTTATTAAATTATGCAAAGTTTACCTTCAGGTGCATAGGTCGCATTTTAAAAATGCTTTTTAGTCATATGATTGCATTTGTCCACATGGTGCTGCTGTCACTATTACGCATTTCAGCTTGACACCCACAGGAACTTCCCTGCGTCTCACTCACTTTGCTTCCGTCCTGTTGCCTGCAGGTTCCTCTTCCTAATGCCAGTGTGGATATTGCTGTGTTCTGTCTCTCCCTCATGGGTACCAACCTCCGGGACTTCCTGGTGGAAGCCAGTCGCGTACTTGTGATGGGGTGAGGGTCAGGGGATTGGGCATGTTCAGGGCAGACTGGGAACAACTTCTCATTTTCTAATTCGCCCATTATTCTATCATGCATATTGCCACAGAGGCTTGTGTTTATGTAGGAAGTCATCAGTGGTTGGCTAGCTAATTCATTTGCAGTGTATAGTAACTAATGCACATGTCAAGATCCTAAAACCTAGCAACCAAATCCATCACCTCTTGGTCCACCTCAGCAGACCACTTTGAGAGCTTCTCTCTGGACACAACACATTAGTGTGTTCTATTCTAAGCATCATGATATTTAAATAGCTGCAGATCCAAGGTACATAATTGCTTTTCAAAGTATGTATATCCATGCTCCTCAGGGCTGGATTTGCCCCTTTTAATCACTCTTTGTCTCTATGTAGGGGTGTGCTCAAAATAGCAGAGGTGGCCAGTAGATTTGAGAACGTACGCAGCTTTATGGGTGCACTGTCTGCTCTTGGGTTTAAGTTGGTTTCCAAGGTAAGCCAATGGTTCTGTTCCTCTGCCGATACACATTTCCTCTCTATTTGCTTTTTGGCTCTAAACAAATGTTGCTGTTATTATCCTTCTCCAGGATATAGAAAACAGATATTTTTACAGTTTTGAGTTTGTGAAGACTGGGAATGCTCCAGAGAAAAGCAAAACTAGCGGCCTGGAGCTAAAGCCGTGTATGTACAAGAAACGGTGATGATTGACGAGAAGCAACGCTGTCTGGAAACAAGACTGGATGGATTGGGAAGGCTTGGAAAGACATGATACAGAGACTGCAGCCAGAGCATCGAGACTCTGTACCGCAGAAGCTGGGAGGAGCATCTCTACGGATGCAAAATCCCTGGAACCCAGGTCACTGGAGAACAGAGAATCCTAATGGTGCAGTGCAGAGTGTGGAAGCATTTTGGCAGCAGCGTTTGGTTCTGTAAATAACAAATGTTCTTAATGTTTAGTAACTTTAGTAGCTCTAAGGGAAATGCCGGCATTGTGGTTCCAGACCAACACAACCGCAAAAAGTCCTAGAGGGTAAACCAGCTGTCATTTCTCAGTGCCTTTTTAAGCAGATTGTAATATTACTTGTCATGGAATTTGTATACAGTTGTACAAATGTGAAATGTTCTGTATAAAAAAGGAAAACAGACTTGCATATGAGGAAGGTTTTATTTATGTACATTGTTTTATATTGAGCCAGTTTGGCAAAAAAATAAGAACTGCTCCTAAAATGTTGAGTTGAATCGTCATTTTTTATTTACCTTGTAATAACTTGAAGTAACCTATAGAACTGAATCTTGGTCCAGCTTTATGATATAGTGTACACTGTTTTTGATGGGCAAAGGCGAGATGATTTCCAGAGTATGTTTATTAAAAAAAATTAACTGTAATCTCAACTGGTGATCAACATCTACTGAAGGGGAGCCCATCAGGACAGGGACGGCGTTGTGAGTCTCTGGCACTGTTAAATTGAAGATTGTGGGCTGAAAAGTTTGGGAACCCATGGGCTAATGCCACTGTGGCAACTTGTAGCTCTCAGAGTGTCGCAGAGAGCTTACCAGCCTGACCCGCCTCACTGCACACAGCCCTGGATCCAGTTCGGTTGCCAGAGGGACCCGTGTGATTATATTCTTCTCGGCCAAACTCATTCCAGTGTCCGCAGACACCGCCTCCAGGTAGAGAGGGCAGTGGTACAGGGGCAGGGAAGACAGAACACTGGGGGGAGGGTTATCCTGAGACCAGCTTGACTTCACAGCCCTGCTTTTAGGTCGGACCCACAGGACGGGAAACGGCCAGCATGTGGAAGAGGAAGTGTCCTGCAGGGCCCCCAGCTGTGTGCCCCACTGAGCTCCTTGCAGTTCCAGACCACATAAGTAAACCCCAGAATCAGGAGGACAGTCTGGCAGCCCTACAGCACTGAGCACCTGAAGTTATGGAGAGAAGTGAAGTGCTGTGTGTCATACAGGACATGTGCTGATGGGAAGTGGTACATCATCAACTGGTATTCCATTTTTTTGCTATAATACCAGTAAATGGGTATATTACCCTGTTTCCCTCAAACTTCTGTATGTAACTACAGATGTAATGTTCTGGAGAATGCAAGTGAATGGAGTAGGTGTACATTTTGGTTAAAAGTTAAGTATTGCAAGTAATTATACTGCTGTGACCTCAATCGACTGGTCATACCTGGAAGTGCAGGAAGACCTGGCTGATGTCGCCATGCTTGTCCCGGATTCCTTCCCTAACCAGGGCCGCTAGGAAGCCGTGGGGGTTGAAGAACGCAGAGAGGCAGTAAGTGCAGTTGGATTCTTCCTGCAGGTAGGCACTGAGTAGCTCGGCTTGCTTTTCCACACAGGACAGGCCTAAAAGAGTGGGAGTAGGGGAGGCCTGTGCGTTGTTTTGGGGAGAGTGTGTGAGACCTGCAAGTAGTGATGATACAACCTCAGTAAGACAGTCCATCTCCTGCTTAAGGAAATGCCGCAGGGGACGCTGGATCACTGCACTGGTGGCCACAGGTCTCTGGCTTCTCTTTCTGTCCAGCATGTCCCTCAGGGTCAGCAGTCTGGCCCTGACGTGCTGCAGATCAGACACTGGAGAGCCGTCCCCTTGCATCCTGCTCCTTGGTAAGTGGTCCCAGGGGCCGGGCAGCTGCTGAAGGAGAAGGTCCAGGGAGCGACTCTGCTCTTTCACCAGCTCCACGTCCAGCCTGGAGGTAAAGCCCAGCACTGTGGGGTCGCTGTGGTGGGGGAGGCCATGAACCTGGTCCAGCAGTCCATTCAGCTGCTCAGCCAAACCTGAGACCAGGAAAAAAGTGATGGCACACAGATGATGGAATGCTGTTACAGGAATGACACGGGGTTACTGTCTGCATAAAGAGGCTGGACATAAGCAGCACTGCAAATTCATAAATTTCAGTGTTTAAATCATGATTCCCAACATAATGGGCTGTTTTTCTGCAGCAAAACATAGTTCACAGTCTGCTGTATGAGGCTGTTTTAAGAGGAGACGTAGGTGGCTACCAGAGCACCCAGATATCTTGAAGAGTTCAGAGAGGGAGGCACTGTCCCACTGAGAAGAAGGCGACGGTCTGACACAGACTCTGGCCAAGCTTTGCACAGTCTCCAAATCCAGTGAGTCTGCAATCTGTCCTCCATACACTAAAGCAGCTGAGGACAGAACAGGAATGTGGTTAACTTGCTGTTAAGGGAACCAGTGAGGAAAAGTTAGTGAAAGTGAATGCAAACCTTACCAGGCTGAGTTTAAGCAATTGGGGAGTTTGTAGGTTTTATAAGATAAATTTCAATGTTTCAGAAATGACAGAAGTGAAAAGCCTGGATATTAGAGTGCTGATAATGATTTAAAACATCAGTGTATGTCAGCAGTTGTTCAGCAGTTCTGATCCAGGGAGAAGCTCAGCACCTGCAATGTACTCCAGCACAGCAGCTGGGTCAGCAAGGCGGCCTGCAATCTGGACCCCGGCATCCAGCAGCGCAAGCAAGTCCTCCTGTGTCCTGCATGGAAGCTTCTCATTAATGCAACTTGGATGGAGACCAAAGAACGTAATGCTTACTGAAAAAAACTGATGCCAGGATTCTGCCAAGGAGTATAACATAAATAATGCAAGATATGAGTCTGAGTTGCATCAAGCTCTCTGAGCAGCAGATTTGGTTTGATCCATGAAGAACCCTTTACTATAAACTATCGCCTGTTTGGGATACCTTGGGCTTGCTCAAATGTTGGTTTTGGAATGATGCCACGTAGATGAGGATTTGGTCTGCATGTAACCATCAGATTAAGATTAAGATTACCAGCTATAGTGATGTCCCTGACCCAGGTATGTTTGATGCTGCAGTAGTACTGAATGCAGGATGGAACATTGCAGAAGTGCTTCTGAAGAAGTAGAGGCAGAGGCAGACTGCTGCAGTGAGTAACTTAGCACCCCCTTCAGGTCCCTCGGGGAACTGCACACCAGACATGTCGCGTTCATCCTCACTGCCACTTTCGAATTTGGAAAAAAAGTAAAAGCTGGGTTAGTCACAGCTTAATTAAAATAAAATTAATTTCAGGTGATGTGGATTTTGTGTAGGTTGGCATGTGATAGTGCAGTGATTCATTCACGTAAGCAGAGTGAATCAGACGATAAGTGACCCGTACTGCTTAGGTGTCCTCGGTCTGACCAGAGCGGCAGTACCTGGTATGGAGAAGGGAGCCTGGGCTTTGCAGATAAACCACAGTCTGAAGCCTGGCTGTACCAGTCTGCTACCATCTCTGCTTGGGCTCAGATTTTTCTCTTGCTTTACACCAGTTATGTTACCTGAAAAGAACAAATATGACTTTTTTTCTTTTGTTTTTACAATCATCATGTCATAAGTATCATAGTATTATCTGACCATGAGCAGGGGGTAAAGGGGAAACCTCAACTCACCTTGACCAGTACAGGACACTAATTGAGTTAGCCTGTACACCACATCGTCATCCCATTGGTCCAGTAAATGACAATTGTTAAAAACCAGCCAATGGCCTTTCTGGACAGCCTCATCCAGTACTGCAAGCACAGCTTCCTTGTGACACTTTCCTCCAAAGGTAACAACCTGAATGTTCACCTTCAATAAAAATATTAGAATCCTTTTAAATAAGAAATTCTTCAGATCATATAGTAATAAAATACATTACCCTAATTGACATTATAGTTTTTGTGTGGTTGCTCTGCATTCTTAATGTATCCATCCTATCATTCCTTCTCACCTTTTTGTCCGGCAGGCACTGGGCAGCCTGGTTCAGCCAGCGCAGTGGGTGAGTATATGGCTGTCCCTTCTGCCCTGGTAGCATGAGGATGATCGGGTCCTCTGCTTTATCTAGGAAGGTGGAGATCATCTCTGGGGCAGCACCGGTCAAGGAGGCCCCGGCGGGCTGGCCCAGCAGGCACCCCGCCAGGTCGTCCGTCACGGCAGCCAGGCAGTGCGGGAGCAGGGTCCTCCAGAGCAGAGCACGCTGCAGGGTGGAGAGGTGGCTGAAGGCCGAGAACGGGACGGGCCCCGTGACTGTGGAGGATGGGAAGCGCAGATACTCCCGCCATCGCTCAGGATGTGCCTGCAGGGAGGAGAGTAAACCTGCGAACGGAGGCAGCTTCTCCAGGCAGAGCACCTCAGAGTGTGTGTGCAGAGGAATCCATGATGGTTCACATGTGGGACAGGGTGAGGTCAGAGCTTCCGGCTCATTAGCCTCAGGTGAGGGCTCTGTTGACAGTCCATGGAGGAAGGCGACCCTTTCAGCTTCAGAGGGGCCCTCGTTGTGCTGGCAAAGAGATACAGACACCAGCAGCCACAGCAGGGTCACATGGTCTCGCAGGAGGTGTGGCTGGTAGTGCTGCAGCACGCGGCGCACGAGTGTGTCGGCGATCGCCGCCATGACGGTGCCAGCTGGCAGCTGCCCTCTGCTGTCTGCATCCAGGTGCCCATTTAGGACGATGGCCTCCTTCACCACCTGCAGGAAGTCACCGAGCGGGAAGCGGTAAAGTGGGCAGAGGCGAGCAACCTCCTGCAGTGCCCGATAGAGGTCCGCTGCCAGCCTGGCGGCCCCATGGAAGGCGGCGAGCATGGCATCATGGCGCTGCACCTCCAGGGTCACCTCCGCCAGCTCGGCCTGCAGGCCTGAGGCTGCATTCTGATAAGTGGACACTAGGGGACAGAAGTGCAGGTCCTGCAACACTGGGCTGAATGACTGATGGATGTGCTCCAGTAAGGACGTCTGTGAAATAAACAGAATGAAGCCAGTCAATACAGACCGCCTTCAACGTGCCCAATCGAAGGGTTTTTAGGTCCCTTAATCAAATATTTAATTGATAAATCAATCATATTAATCTTTACAGAAGCCAACTACATATTATCTACCATTTCTGGTATTATTTCCAAGTATGCTTTCCTCTTCTGACCTCTTCCTGTTGCAGTTTGTCCAGTAGAGCCTGTTGATCTCTTAAGAAGAGATGTCGCTGCTTCCACAGCCCAGGGCATCTGGTCTGCACGATCTCCATCAGGAGGATGTCCTGCACCTCGGCCGCAGCCAGGGAGAAGTCGATCACCTGCACCTTGGCCAGTATCGAGGGGTGGATCTCTGCAGAAGATAGTGCCAGGGATCAGGCAATGAAAGGAAACGGTGTTTGTGCTCATATCTGACTTATTCTCACCATGCTGTAGAGCTTGCACAGGCAAGGGGGTACTGAGGACCAGGTGGAACTCGGGGTGGACAGTCTGAGGAAGCGAGCTCAGAGGTGGGGCCCGGCTGCTGGGGCGCTGCAGGAGGTGCAGGAGCTCAGGACAGGGACGAGCCAGTTCCACATGTGTCACCAGCACCGAACTGCCTGCAGGGACCACAAACGCACAAGCATCACCATTCAGTAACTAAAGAATCATTTGGCCATTTGGAGAAAGTGTAGTCATTTATAGTTTGTCATTTTTTTTAGACATTTAGCCTATAGTTTTATATAAGGGCATCTATATAGCAATTTGGCTGGGAAAAAAAGTATTTTTATGGAACAACAGACTCTTTCCTGAAACTTGAGCTAGTTACCTTCACTGTTCTTAAATACAGCACTACACATGCTAAATTATTAAAGTGCATTTTTCTGGTAAGTAAAATTGAGCCTTCGATGTTTTATTTAAAATGTGGTCAATATTACTGTAATGCCTCATGAAAAAAGCAGAGATGCTCTTGTTGCTTTACACAAATAGGACCCTGAGGAGCAGAATGAGCCTTTGTAGTACTATGGGTCTTAAAATACCCGCAAAGGCCCCAGCAGGTGTGTATAGTGAGCCCCCCACCTTTTTCTGCACTCTGCCTTATCTTGTCCAGCAGGGTGGGGTCATTAGCATCAACAACTAAATCATAACCCCTCCCATTCCAAGCACTGCGGTCCTTCATGAAGAACCCCCCTGCAATGACAAAAAACTATCAATAAAATACCTGCTGAACACTTCTATCTATATATCTATATTAGTACTACCAGTACGCTACACTACACTCCTGAGCAAGGTCACAAACAAGGACATTTGGAGCCTATTTGGAGTAACGCAGGGAATAAGGCTGTGTATGTCCCAGATGGGACGGGAGTCCATCGCTGGCCACACACACAAACATAATCACGCACTAACACAAAATACACAGAGCGGGTAGGAATCAAGACCATTAGCTTCCTTAACCATAGGTGTGTCAGTCAACACTACTAATCCATTACACCACCCCACCTCTATAAGAGACATAGAGGTTGATAGCAGGTCACCTGTCCATCCCTTATCGGCTGAGCTGAGTTCGTTGCGCTGCTGCACATCTGCCAGTAGGGGCCAGTGTTGTGCACAATGATCCCGGTGTCCCCACAACAGCAATTTTATCAGCAGGCCGGGCTTGGAGCTCGGATGTGCCCCGTGAGCTACGCCCACAGCTCGGGACAGAGGGAGGAGCACGTCCCTGGCCACTGGCATGGGCAGAAAGCCAGCTGTGTTTGCTGAGACGGGCCCTGGAGGACTGAGCGGCGCTCTCCTGGGATCTTCAGGGCTGGGGCTGATCCAGCCTGAGCAGCACAGCTCACACCACTTCTCCAGCAGCTCGCATCGCACGTCCGGCCCGAAAGGCCCCAGGTAGGTAATAGCTGCGGCTAAGATCAGAGCGTCACCTGGGGCTGTCTTACCACCCTCCTCTGTCCTCTGAACACAAGCGGAGGACGATGATGTTTTAGCATTTCATTCAGATTATTATTTTTTTTTATCTTGAAGAAGACTTTATGTACTTAAATTCAACTGTTACTATTAGTGCATTCAATCTAGATTTAACACTTCCTGATTTGGGGCAAGTTAATTCAATTTTGCTTGAATAGTTCCATAATCTCACAAACATGTTTCCTATAAAACGGAAGATGATAAATACTTTATATAAAGTGCGAGAACATGCTCTGCGGTGACATCACCTCGGCCGCAGATCTCCAGGCCTTAATATGCGGATCCAGCCACCGGATGGCAGCAGCACTTTCCTGCTCCTGGCTTTCTGATTGGCGCAGCCATTCTCTTAGCTCCTCCCCTTCCTCCTTGGCAGCCCGCAGCCGCGTCTCTGTGTCCCGCAGCAGCCGGTGGGCACTTTCCTCTTGCACTTGGAGCGGACGCAGCCGGGTCTGGCATTCTGCCAGACGGGCCCGCAGCTGAGCGTGGAACGCCTCCTGTGGCGCCATGTGGCGCTGCACGCAGGCGTGCTGGTAGACAGCGTGTACCCAGAGACACAGCGACTCGCAGGCCCGGCTCACGCCACGCACCGCCTCAGGCTGCAGCTCCGGCCGCTCTACCATCGGCTGCAGGGCCTCAAACAGCGCGCCGTGCACCCTGGACCAGTCATAGAGAGCCAGCTCCTGGCAGCAGAACAGCTATAATCATCTGGCTGCTTCCATGCCACAAAAACCTCTCTGTCCCCCTTACGTTCAGAAATAACGTTCTGACGCACAGTCTCCAGAGCAGGATCACTGCTAAAGTAAAGCTACTCAGAGTGAATCCTGTCTAAAATTCTTGTCTTAAAATGTGATCTGATCTTCGATAATGACATCCATTTTGCACGCCACCTTTCTCGATTAGGACTTATAGATCAGATTGCACTTCAGGTAAAAACGTAATTATAATTAACGTAACAGATAATTTTATAAAGTAGTTCATGAAATTTAACTACTGAAAACCTTCACTTCACTGGTCATTATAAGCCCCAGTCCTCTGGGCCGTCGCCTGGTCAGTACAAGAACATCATCTAACCTCATCTGTTATCAAAATATGAATGTGCTTTAATAGGCAGCTGAGCTCTACTTGCTGTCTACATTCATGCTGTGACAGTATCATCCCGTGACCAATACCAGGTCAGGTTTATGACGGTGACGACAAAAAACACAAACCAGGCGAATCCATTTGGTCGTGGCCTCTGACCTGGAAGAAGTCAGGCTGAGACATGAGCTGCACGCTGCTCTCCCAGCCGCAGGGGCAGCCGAACAGCAAGCAGATGGCGTCCATGACGGGCATGACGCCGCCCGGGGGCTGCCTGTAGCGCCGCACCTCGTTCACGTCTGATTGGCTGAGAGAGCGCACTGCCTGCAGGGCGGCCTGGTACAGAGGACTCACCTGGAGAAAGAGAGGGTACAAGAGGGTACAAGAGGGTACAAGCAAACCAGCCAAGCTGCTGAAGTGTGCTCAAGCTTGACAAAAAGCAAACGAAGCGACACTGATGCCTTCTTCTAATGATTACTTTACAGTTTTTCTCAGTTGCTTTGGTGCATTTCTCAGAACAGAATTGTAGTTCTCAAAACTGCTTGCTCAATTCCCACAACCTCTAGTCAGTTGTGCAGATCATAACAGCAATTTCTGGGTGTTTTCGTCATTTTGCAATTGCTTTAGTACTCAGGCAGATGCTTATGTGCAATTCTCAGCTATATCATGCATCAGCGGTTGCTTATGTCATGATGACTAAAATGCATTGTGCTAGCCCTGTTTTGCATAGTCTCCAGACGAACTTGTCCTTTTGTCATTGTGTAAGTCATTGCAGTCAAAAGTGTTCAAGAAGATATCATTGGCTATCAAGTGTATTTTATAGGTTTCTACAAAACTTTTTTTGTGTTTATATTCACAATACTAATGATTCCTGCACCAACTTAAATTGCTCTCAGGCGAAACATTATTAGGGGATTGATCTTTGATCAATCAAGCAACTAATCACAGAGCAGTCCCCTAAAAATGTCAGCATCTGAACTATTGACAGAGTGCTGAGGAGAAGTATGAAGCAGTTATACTATGTACCATTTGAAAGGAATAGTGAAGGAGTGAAGGAACGTCAGTACCAGTATGTGCAGGTAAGTCTGAGCATGTACAGTAATACTGTAACTGTAATGTACTGTACAGCAAATAGTCCAGCATTGTATATCGATATGCAGTACAGTTGATTTCACCTTGACATTTCCTACCGCTGTGAAAGCAACATGAATATGTTAGATTTGACTCCAAAATTAAAATGCATTTTACATCAAATTTACTGTAGTATCTTGTTCGATACAGCGTATAATGGACCTGGAATATATTTTCATATACATGGATGAGGCTGGCTTCAACTTGGCCAAAGGAAGGAGATAATCTGATTGAATAGAGAGCTACTGTTGACATGCCAGGCCAGCGGGGTGGGAATATCTCAATGTGTGCGGCTATTTCAGACAATGGGGTCCACACTCACATCCCTCCTGTGGGGCCATACAACACCCAACATCTGCTGACCTTCTTAAATATCCTCTACAGGGAGCTCGTTCCTGAAGAGGAGATTGGTCAAGAAAATGTACCAAAGTATGTGATCATTTGTGATAATGTGAGTTTCCATCATTCCAACCCAATCAGGCAATGGTTTGCCAACCAGGATGCTGATGGAATTCCTACCACCATATTCCCCATTCCTCAGCCCAACTGAGGAGTTCTTCTCAGCTTGGAGGTGGAAGGTATATGACCGTAACCCACATACACAAATGACACTGCTTGCTGCCATGGAAGCTGCGTGTGGGAATATAACAGCAGACGCCCGCAGAGGCTGGATAAGACATTCTAGGAGGTTCTTTCCACGTTGTCTTGCAAAGGAAGATATCTGTTGTGATGTGGATGAGAACATGTGGCCCAATATACAGGATTGGCTGCAATTGTAGAAAGCATTTACAGTTTCAGTATGTACTGTATATATTGTTTTCGATTTTGTAATTTGTTTATTTTTTTATTTCATATGTTATGCATAAACATTGAAATGCATTTTTTTTCTATACTGCAGTTGCAGTGCATGGTATGTCACCATATACAGTGCTGTGCAAAAGTCTTAGGCAGGCAAATAAAATTATGTTCAGATTATCCTCGTGTTGGTGTAAAACTATGATATTATGCCTGTCAAAGTGTGTCAACTTAGCCATTTCAGAACCTCTGCTAAAATCATCCCAGTATTTGCAGCGACCGTCCAGTGCAGCCATGTATTTTTTGACTTGGCCTCTAGCACACCTCATACAGCTAGTCAATCTGTCACTGACTTTTTAAACCAATTATTTAATTGGGCTGTTGGTGAAATTTAACAAAATCACGGCTGAGGTGCCCCTGAGGAGAAGTTTGGGAACTGAAGTGGTGTTCATCTACCCACCCAACTAGATATCAGTAACTTTTTAGAAAACTGAAGAAATTATTACTAGTTTTTATTGTGTTACTCTTAATTTGAACATGTTCTAATGTTAAATTGTGTTTTTTGTTCTAAGCCAAAGTACACTTGCTACCCAGATAAACAGCTTTAAGCATTTCTTTGGACTGCCTAAGACTTTTGCACAGTACTGTACCTGTACAATCAATAAAATATTCTTCTTGAATCAATCTCCCGCAGTCAGTGTTTTTTATTTTTATAAAAATAAAATTCGGACTAGTGTGGTGTTGAGGTACCGCCCACCACACGGCTGCACTCAGGTTCTCATGCCTGAGCTGGTTTGTCGTGTGGTGATCGTGCGCAGGCTCCTTACTGATGCTACCTGGCGATTTTCCATCTTAAAACATGATGATCGCTTCACTTGCGGTGTCCAAACCAAAGGCGTGGATGGGGCATGGAGATCCTGGCAGATTCAGGGCATCCAGCACTTGAAAAGGGTCCTTGCATAAGTGAAATATATAAAATCGGGCGAGGGGGCCAAGGTGACATTTTGTCAGGGGTCCTTGAATTTCTAGGTACGCCCCTGATCCCGGTCATAGCTATGCCATGTCAAGGATATTTGCCGGTATCTAATAACCATCCCCGGAACGGGAGAGAAACATGCTGGTCAGCAGATTATCCTCCGCAGAGCAGACTGCTGGAGGCCTGGCAGAGCCCTGCAGTGCCTGACCTGCTGAAAGGCGTCCTCCACTTGCTGCTCTGCCCGCCGTTTTTGCTCCTCCAGGCCGGCCAGCTGCTCCTCCTCCAGCAGGCGCTCCTGCCGTGCCTGATCATAAAGCCCCTGGGCCGTCTTCACCTCATGCTGCAGGTGGCTGTGGAGCTGATCCCCACACATGCAGACGATGCAAGCCAAAGATAAACTTGTGTTTACTCTCCCCTGCATAGTGCCTCAGATAGCGATCTCTGCTTGTCATGTTTACCTGGCTGATGGTTGCATTTACCTGTTGTGCTTTAGTTAACTTGGTTCTGATCGCCAGAACGTCCTCTCTGTACTGATCAGCCTCGTTCATCATGTCCTTCAAGCGACTTAGAACTGTGGTCATTCTGCAAAACCATACATAAATATAGTCGTCAATTACTTAGGAATAAACATTGTCATATGTATTAGTCATTGACTATTTATGTGAAATAGACACGTATCAAAAATCTATGTGGTGAATGATGATCCTTACTGCTTGGCCTCATCCTTAATCTTATCAGATAGATGTCTGCATAAATAGATGAAGTTTTCCATGAGGTGTGCATATGTCTGGGGGCTGTAAAGGTGCATATGCGAAAGCAGAGTCTCTGTGTACGCCAGTCCTGATTGGTGAATTCCTGCCATGATCAGGGGGACTGAGCTCAGCCAGGCAGCACTGTCCACTGAAACGGAAATAACATCACAAAATATATTTACTCAGAAGTTTTACTAACATTATACATGGAAAATGTATTTCGGAGCTCTGCCATACCAACGCACGGTGATGACCTACCCTGGACACCCAAATCAGACGCCTGTATGTTCTGCTTCAGGTGATGAGCAGCAACCTCTATTAAGGACTGTGTACTCCATGGCTGGTAGACCTCCACACAGCAGCAGAGCTCCAAGGCCCTGGCAATGGACCCCCATAAGAGTCTCCCAGTTTGCTCCAACATTTTGCTGGACTCCAGAGGCATAATCAGGAACACGTGCATGTTTTGTTCGACCTGACGAAAGAATCTGATACATTGGATGTATTTTGTAAGTGCAGGAATACTTTTATAGCATGAAATACTACATTTATTTCGTTATTAGACACCTTAGTCCAAAGCAAGGTAAAAGTGAGGATGAGAGTTTCTGGTCAGATGGCATCCCCTGGTGCAACTGGGGTTTAGGGCCTTGCTCAGGAAACCCAACAGTGACATTATGTAGCCATGGGACCTGAATCGGAGACCTTCTGATCACCAATGCTGACCCTCACAGCCCCCCGTAAGTATTCCAATAAACAGGCATGGAAACAATACCATTACAGTACAAAGGCAGGATAAGGAATCAGAAAAACACGAGTAGCATATTTTGCATATATTGCAGGGTTCTTCAAATCTGGACCTCAGTTCCAAATCCAGGCCTTGTTTTCAGTTCTCCCAGGTAGTTAGTTTAATAATTACTGATTCTGATTGGTCAGAGGCTTCATGCCTGACTGACAGGTAAAGGAAGGCTGGAAAACCAGCAGTGCTCAGACCTCGAGGACTGTGATTTGAATAACCCTGATATATTGCATGCAAACAGACACATTGGTTGAAATACTGGCAACACTTTACTGAACTCTCATCTAAAATGCATTATAGATACCTTTATAAAGCTTTATAATGACCAGAATAAGAATTAATAAAGCATTACAGCATCTTCTACTGACAGTCATAAGGCATTATAGTGTTGATTATTGTACTTCATAAGTTCCAATGAAGATACCTTCATGATGCATTATAATGGTCAGTATTATGTATGTATAGAGCATTATAGTGCTTCATAAAGCATTCATAATACATAATAAACTTGGCTATAATGTGTTATGCCTTTTTACATACATGCATTATAATGTATTTTGAATGTTTTCATAGATTCTTATAGACATGGCATTTACCAAAATATGTTAAATATACTTACTTTGCTAGCCCTTCCTCTTCCCTCAGCTGATTGCATGAGTTCTTTATCTTTGCATTGATTTTCTTTATCACGTTCTTCAGTTCCTTATTGGAATAGAAGTCCGGAAAGCTGCCATTGGCCATAGCTAACAGAATCTCATCTCTGATAGGCTGGCTGACATCATCATGCACTAATAGAACCACATTACTGCCATGCAGCCCACTCCGGGTGGCAGCCTCCTTCAGTAACTGGTGTAACATTGCCTCATTACCAGCATGAACCTCCAGCAGCCGGCAGCCTGTTAGCTGGGCCGCGAGTCGCACATTAGTCCTGCGCCCTGTGCCCTTTGCTGCTGCAAATAAGGCCCCATGCCCCCCAGGAATGAGCAAGGCACGGAGGACGTGTGCCAGCTGGTGCAGTCTCTGCCCGAACATAGCATAACCATGGCAGCCGATGCCTGGCTCAGTTAATTCCGTCCCCACTCTGAGTTTCATGATTCTTCGCAGCTGTTGGACCAGTATACCTGGGTCCCGCTCTAGGTATGCGGTGTTATATTTGAAGTTCTGCTGAGCTGAGGAATGCACTTGTTCAGAAAGCTCGGGGCTAAAGACTGCATCTTGGACGGTGATCTCCATGCCCCGGAGCAGATCTAGAGGAACCAAGCAAAGAGCGGGATTTTGTGTAGTCACTGTTGTTGGGTTTAAGAGACTTTTCTGTGGACACTGGGCAACCAGTTTAAAACTTCTCTTCCAATCAGACTTGTCCAGTGGTTTAGTTTGTTTAGGGGGGGAAGGCCATAACACTGAAGGGTCTGACATATCATCAGACATTGGTCCAAAGTTTGGTTGAAGCCCAAGGTTTTTTGGCTTCATTTCTTCTTTTATTCCTTGGGAAACATCATCATTTTCAAAACTCTTAGAGAATTTTTCACTCTGTAGTTCCTCATTGCTTAGAAAGCAACTGACTCTGGAGCTAAAATTGGTTTCCTTACCTGGGAAATTCTTTGAGTTGTCATGAGTGTCTTCATGCTCAATCTCTGAGCTGGATGAGATCCACTCTTCCCCTTGTGTGTTTCTATATTTGCCTGAAGAGCGTGGACTCTTCTTCAGATGTGTTTTTTCCATAACTGGGGCTGAACACACAGTGCTAGGCTCAGTGCCCAGTTTGCCTGCGGGATGCTGGGATGGTTCCCGCTCACCAAAGGTCACTTCAGAAACCTGAACTATAAGTGACATTAGCAGATTTTTCTCCTCCTCAGAGCAGAGGCGATCCCCGAATGTACGCAAGCACTCATGCATCCACAACCGGACAATACTGATCAAGTCAGCTAAAGGCCCGTGAGTAGCCATCGTGAAGGGGTGTAAATAGAACGAGGACTGTGAGATTGACGTGTGTATGCTGCTGGTCGGCTGTCTGGTAGATCTTTGTGGACCCCAAAGGCACATCCCTTGAAACACCTTTTGTAAGTCACATGGGGAGAACATGAGGTGGGGCCTTTCCATGCTGCGGGGAAATTTCTCTTGCACAAGATGGTACAGGTCAAGAGTTGCAGAAATGATGCAGGCAGATACGTTTTTCAGATGGGGCGTGACTTGGACCTCTTTCAGCCACGGCTGCAGTCTGGGATGATGTATGGAGAACAAGACATCTTCTGACAGGTCAGGTAACGTAAAGATGGAGAAGAGACGTGATAAGCGTGGCGTGATGCTACCATAGCTGAGGTGGTCCTTTCTAGGTGTGCTGCAGGTAGCCAGGTAGCTGAAAGCTCCTGACCTGAAGAGCTTGAAACGGAGGCCGTTAGAGGTCAGCACACCTCCTCTGGACATGGAGAGACGCAGTGTCTCCAGAGCCATAGAAGTCCCAAAATCATCTAGGCCGCACATAAATAAGAAACGATAAATACCAATAAACATGTTCAGCAACAAAGGATTAATAATCTCATAATTAACCAGAAGCATTATTGACCGCCTACCACAAGGGGCACTGTGTAGGTCATCTACAAACAGTAGGCATCCAATTTTCTGAACACCGACAGGCATGTTATCCAGTTTTGTCTTCTGGCATCCCAAACTCTCCAGAACTCCTCGTAAGTCAGCAGTGGTCAGGCAGGGGCTTGCAGGGAGGCGTCGATGTGGACGTTCCCGGCTCAGTAAGGATCGGCACAGTGTGGTTTTTCCTGATCCTTTCTCTCCCACCACAAGTGCTGGCTGACGGGCTTCTAGCATCAGGTCTAACAGGAAGGCGTGCTTCTCATACTGCCAAGAACAGGCAACAGGATTAATGTACATGCATTTGAAGATTAGTATTTAGCTTGTAGTCACTATATAGCCATTCCGAAATGAAAATAGCAAGGTAAGTGCCAGTCAGATCCTATCGAATTAGTAGATGAAATATGAAATAAATATCACAGATAAATTAGTGCAATATCGTGCCTGGAGCAGACCTGTGGGATGATAGGGTAGGAAAGGTGTAGGCTTCTCTTCCCAGTGCTGGCCTCCCATTGGGGGCCTTCATTAAAGTTGATAAAATGCTGAAATATCAGCCCCCCAGGAGGCACCTCCACCCTGTAGCAGCTGTGGTATAGAGCTTCACGGGCAAAAGCATCATACCGGGGCCAATGCCTAGAGAGAAGCCATAGAACAGATTCTCCAGTCACCAGCCATGTGTAATTACTAGAAAATGTGCATGAATGAAAGGTTTACTACAAAGGACGTTACACAGTCATGTGCGGCTCAGTGGGTGAAGCCTCAGTGGCTGTGATCCAAAGGTCACTGGTTCATGCCCGGCCTCTGCAGAATAGCCGCATGTCCATGGGCCCTTGAGCAAGGCCCTGAACCCCCAGCTTCTTGGGCACCACATGGTACCTGTCCTTCCCTACGACACCCCCCCCCCCCCCCCCCCCACCCCAAGCTTCATGGAGTGCAAGATGGGGTAAAGGGAATTTTGCGTAACAGTTTACTTAAAGCAGTCATCATAGTGCATTTTAGATTAGTTATAATTAGTTATAATGCAATCTTAAAATATTATAAGCACGGCTATAACATATTTATAAAAAGGCATAACACATTATAGCCATGTTTATTATACATTTTGAATGCTTTATGAAGCTCACATCTACAATGCACTATAGATACCTATTCATAATGAATTATAATAGTCATTATAAGAATTAAGGACGCTTGGTACTGCATTATGAAGGTACTCTATAATGAATTATAGATGAGAGCTTCACGGAGCATTCCTAATGCATAATAAACATGACATTAGTGTTTTGCCTTTTTATAAATAGTTATAGCCATGTGTATAATACTTTATGAATGCATTACAATGCATAATGAAGGTATCTGTGATGCATTATACATGGGGGCTTTAAGTAAAGTGTTACAGAATTTCCCCCTGGGGGTCAATAAAGATTCACTATTCTGTTCTAAATGCAGTGTTGATAATGGGTGAGGTAATGTCACCTTTGTTAGACTTCGAGAGGAACATGAAACGCCAGCAGTGTTTAAGAAAATGTTCAGTCATCTAACAACAGAACAAAAGAAAGGCAATAAAACCTGCTTTTAATAATATACTATATTGTTATAAATGCTAACCTGGGATGCAGGTGTCCCCCAAAGCCCCAGATGTAGGCTACAACAAAGAGGTTCCGCATCTGCTGCTCCTGCGGGCCAGTGGATACCACCGGCTCTGCAGCCACTAGAACCAGGCCACAGAACAGTATCAGTGTACACCTCAAGGCCAGTGATAATCTGATTAATCAGTAAGCATTTCATTACTGCTCTATTTCACCTCAGAGTATTTAGTCTTAGAACTGAAACTGTGTTTTTAATTTGCCTTTAAAATATTATGGATTAATTCTTCTACTCAGTTAGCATAGAAGACTAATGGTTGCAAAATCTGCATCCCCTACAAAATGAAAATTGTCACATCCCGATCGTGCCGTTCCTCCTGTGTGCCACGCCCCTTCGTTTACCTCATGTGGAATCCTCCTGGTTACCAGCTGTACCTAGTCTTGTCTAATTGATTCTGTGCATTTAAGAGCTTTCTTGTGATTCTTTCCCTAGTCTGATCATTAGCATATTAAAGTAGCGAGCTGTTCTGTGTTCCTGAGTCTTTTGCCCCTAATAAATCCTGTGTTTTTACCTATACTGGGCCCAGAGCCTATCCCGGGAACAACGGGCACAGGCGGGAACCAACCCTGGGTGGGCGCCAACACACCGCAGGGCGTTTAAATGAATATGAATAACTGAAATAAACAGGCTTATACCTATATTTAAATGTTGTTGGTTTTATAAACATTTAAGGAACTGCATTTACCTTCATTATTAGAGGTTTGGGGTGTCAATGTACTGCCATTCCCAAAATGCACCAAGAATGCATGGAGGATTCTAATAAATGACATCACTTCCTGTAACCCATACACAACCCCTCTGCTGAGTTTTTCTTGTCCATCTTCAGGCAGCACAGACACCTCGCGTGTCAGGAAGAGAAGGGTGCTGCCAAACAAGTCTTCTGACAGTCGGTTCCACATCCTCAGAGTCACCTCGTCGAGACCCTGCTCCCTGTAGAGGGCTTGCAGCTCTGCCTTCCACACAGCTCTCCAAATTTCCTTCCCAGAGTGGTATACATGACTGCAGCGTGTGATAACTGATGGCGATGCATTTTCCAGGTTTGAAACCTCCATCAGAATTTTTAGTTCCCTTTGTGATGGACGTATCTTTTCTCCAGTTGGAAGGGACAGGAAAGGATCTTCAGGGTTGCATATGGTGCTGAACGGATCCAGCCAACCCGGCTGAGCCACAGGATCCCCATCCAGAACCAGCCATTTTACCTTTGGGGCCTGGCTGGTGATGGAGAAGCCTCGTGACTCTGAATCTCTAAGCTCTTTCGTGAATGCCCCGTCACACCAACAATCCTGCCCCTCATTCCAGCTTCCCCAGAATTCTTTGTGGGATAAGCTATTAGGAAATATGAGAACTGTATTAACAGACACCCAGTTTGGGGAATTATGCTCCATATCAGAACTCCTGCACTCGCTACCAACATCCTGTTGAAACTGTGCTGCCAGCTTCCTTAGAGCTCCAGATAGAGCTCTGTAACACATTGTCTTGCCACTTCCTGGGTGTCCCACTAATAACACTGTTTGGTCACGTTTCAGAGCCTGATACAGTGATAATGCATTGCAAAGCATTATGGGATCAGGGTGCAGACCACTTTCCTGTAGCTCCTCATTCACTGCTGTCCTGAGGATGACCAGCTCAGCCTCATCTGTGTACTGTGAATAAAGGGAAGGGCAGGCAGCAGCTTGGAAGATCTCTTCAAAAATGGTGCAGAAGTGCGATGCCTTTCTGGGGTCAGATATGGCTGGCAGGAGCACAGATTTTACACCTTTGATGATGGCCTGCTCCTCAACTACTGCATGCAGAAGGGCAGAGGCCTGGCGGCTGCATCTGCAGTGGCCCATAAGTGGATCTTTGCCCTCACTTTCTGTTTCCTCTTCCAGTCTTATAGCTGTGCCTGACAAGTACGCCTCTTGTCCCAGCCTCCCCCTGATTATATTGTCCTTGTCGTTTAGCCAGGCTTTGCAAAGCTGATAAAGGTATACTCCAGCAACATCAATCACTTTTTTTAGAAGAACAAGCCAAGATGACGAACCATTAGTGAGGAATTCTGGGAAACAGAGTGAATCCTTTGCAAGGCTAAAAAGAGTGACCAGGCAGCAACTGAGTGAGGCAGATTCTGAGAATCCCAGGGCAGTCAGTGACACTTCGGCAATAAGCCTGTAGTCCGGCTGAGCCAAGGACACGGGTCTAGTGGCAAGTCGCAAATTCTCTGGAACATCAGATATGTGACGGCTTGATGAAATTATCACACAGCCATAGCCAAATCTGGGTGAAACTGGATTCCCTGCCAATGATATCTGCCCCCAGCAGCGGAGCTCCTCAGACACATGCTCACTCCAACCAAAGCCCTGCATAGCTGAGAGTGACACATGAATATCAGACAGATGTTGCCCCAGGAGGGACAGTGTGCCCTGCATCAAAGAATCCACAGCGTCTAGCACTAGCCAAGCGCCAGTCTGCAGGGCACCTAGAAGCATATTCAGAACAACCACTGGAGCTGTATTCTGGGAACACTGCAAAGTGACCACTGGCTGCCCAAGTGCTGCACCAAGGTGGGCCACAGTCTTACTCTTCCCTGACATACTAATTCCACTGACAAAAGCACACCTGAAGCTACTGAGAGCGAGAAGGATCCCCATAGCTGCTCTGTCTGAGGACAGAGTATTAACCATAATCCATTGATCTGGGCCCAGGTACTCATAACCATAGGGGAACTGGGAATCCAAAATGTCCACAAAGCAGTATTGCTTCTTTAATTCATTATCCCCCTGAGTCATGGATAAATTACTCTGCCCACTTTGATCCCCGACACTGAATCGATATTTCAATAGCTTATGCCACTCAAAAGATGACTCCAAGTTGGCCTTTAGATTCAGGAGCCCATCAATCTGACGGTTATGCTTTATGGCGAGTATAATCAGAGCTTGTAGCACTGTAATACAGTAAGAATCCTGGAATCTTCCATCGAAGCCAGCAAACCCATTCTGGATCATGCGACATAATATTTTCAGTTTTGCAGTATAACGGGTTCGTAGACTGATTTTCTTACTTGGCGCTGGGTTCAGGAAAGCTTCCTCAATCTCTCTGCGCCATAATGCTTCTTCTGCCAGGAGCACACACTGCAGAGGAAAGTCTAATAGAAGGTTCCAGAATGAGGTAAGCCTGTCAGCTTCTTTTGATTTCTGCCCTCTGACCTGCCTACTGAGGCCAGTGGGTGAACCCTGACCACTGGGTGAAGGTACATCTTCCAGTATTTTATCTTTAGCTAAAGGCTCAGGTGACTCCTGCACAGCTGTACATTGATATGTCAGCTGCACCATAGCACACTGTAGCTGCTGTTCCAGCTGGATGAGCCAGACCACTGCATCAACACTGGGCTCCAGGGCCTGGAGAAAGCTCACCTGTTCCCCCAGAGGTCCAATTACACCCCAAACCCTCAGCTGTGTATTAGTCAGTGCAATGCTGCTATTAATGTCCATCTCTTTAGAGTGAAGCGTCTCAGTGCTGCCGGCATTAACCTTCAGCCAGCACACACCTCGGAAACATTTCCTCACTGTTGAAAGTAACAGGGACGGCGTGGGGTGAAGGGAGAGAAGCTTGGTCACCTCCCCGTCACTGAGGAAGCAGAGTCGAGGGAATTCTTTACGTGGTGAGTCCAGGAGGTGAAGCAGCTGGTTACAGATCCCTTCCATGACGGACAATCCCTCCATAAAGACTGCAAGCAGACTCGGCCCTTGGAAGCGTCCCTGTCTTTTCACATCCACCGGCTGCACGATGCTGAGCACATGGGGGTCTGTTGCTATGGTCTGAACCATCTCCCTGTATGTCATATCAACCTGACAGAACCTCTCAACCTGTAAAGGAACAACCACAGCAAGATGAAGCAGTGCCAGTCATTAGCTGTGAAGCACAACTGCAGCTGGTCTTTGCCACTTCACAAATTTATAAATAGTAATATTACAATTACTGAAAAATAAGAAATATGATCTCTCTGTACCTAAATATGTATATTTTTATGTATTTTATTTTTATTTAAAACTTTTCATGTGCTAAACCTGAATTTAAAATTCCATAATTAGTTTATTAAGAAAAACATTAAAGTATACCACCAAAAATACAGTTAAACTCACCAGATCTGGTTTCTGCATGTT
The DNA here is from genome assembly GCA_026776725.1 of Gnathonemus echidnorhynchus. NCBI lineage: Eukaryota > Metazoa > Chordata > Actinopteri > Osteoglossiformes > Mormyridae > Gnathonemus > Gnathonemus echidnorhynchus. Next base: position 16,433,391 of record JAODJU010000036.1, read on the forward strand.
TACACCTGTCTCATAAAACATTTTGCTCAGGAAGACCCATCTCTGCTGATACCTCTCCCAGAAACCTAGCAGCTCCTCTGTGTGATTCACAACAAACAGGAAATAAACACACTGACGACAAACGTTGCTTAGCAACCATGCTAACACGCCTGACTTGGCTCTCCCGGACAGTACCGAGCTCCTGCAGCAGCTGCACCCAATATTCCACTTCTTGCCTAAATTCTGCCACATGTGGTGACATAAGCATGGTGGACAACGCCATCACACTGTCTTCAGTTTGAGTCAGAAGGTCCTCCCAACCTGAAAACAGATATAACATGATTTGTTTTTCTTCTTATGCCTTAATCAGGAATTTAACCCAGGTTACTGTGGTGAAAGTGCTATTGCTCAAACCTTAGACAAAGGTCACAACCCACTGTGGAGCCACTGAAGTATTTCGGAAGGCATGACAAAATGCACTCGATCGATTTGTACATTTTACATGGTGCATGTTATTAGTCACCATTAAGGGCAGTGGGGCACTAGTTCTGGTCCTTTTTAATCTTGCATTCCCTGATATGAGAAAGGCTGACATCCCCTGTTAGAGGAGTGCAGCAGACCTGATGCGCGAGACTAAAACAACTTTAATAAGGAGCAGTGCTGCTTGCAACCTTTGACTCGAATGCAAACACAGGGGATTCAAACACAAGACAGAGCAAAGAACAAAGAACAAAGCATTTAAATAGGGTGACGTGGGCAATACAGTAAGCTCAAAGCAATGAGGTTATGTCACCCTCTAGTGATCAACTGAGGTAGTTACCGCTATCTTTCTCACATCATATTGTAGACAGCTATGCTTCGTTGCTGCATCTGTTTGTACAGGTAGAAGATAAGACTGGGAGACTCAAGCACCAACAAAAATAATGTATCATTAATTACAAAGGAAACTTCAAATATAATTGCATCTTGTCATCCAAGGACATGCTGAGGAGGACAGACATTAGATAACCACATCATTCTCATTTGTAACCTTCTCACCAATTATGGTAAATGTGCCGCCATCACAGGACATGGAGGATACAGGCTGCTTAATGTGGCTGGTGGGAAGAGTCTTCCATGGATTCTCCTCCCCCCGCTCTGTCATAATAAAGCTGGTCAGACGGAACTGCGTTTGCTCCCAATGGCGCCTGAGCTCCTGAAACGCCTCCCTCATGTTGGCTTCGGCCTTGGCTTCTCGACAGATCTGCGGTACACAAGGCTTCTTATGTGACCAGGCATTTATCTATTACACGCTTTCTAATGTAACTTCTTTATTACACACACTGTAATGCACTCAGCCACTGCCTATCCTATGCCATTCCTTTATTACACGCACTGTAATGCACTAAGCCACTGCCTATCCTATGCCATTCCTTTATTACACGCACTGTAATGCACTCAGGCACTGCCTATCCCATGCCGTGCGTTTATTACACACACTGTAATGCACTCAGCCACTGCCTATCCCATGCTGTACCATAATCCTTCTGTGCCAGAGCCTTCCCAGTTCCACCATTGCAGTCAGTACACAGACACACAGTTGCACTTCGATGTTACACTGCTGTACTGCACATCCTTTCTACTTGCAGTTTTGTTTTGATACCCACAACAATAGCAATTCTTTGAACACTTGATACTTGGTGAACAAAGATTGTGATTCTGATTATGATGGACTTCCACTACCACTCAGCTAAAAATCACAGCAAAATGGACCCTGTGCATCCTACTTTATTGATTTCATCCTGGTGTTCCAACAGCCTTTTGGATAAGAAGACGGCAACAGTCAAGTCTCTCTCAGTGATGCAGAGAAGGTCCATTGCTGAAAGACCATGAAAGACAAGCTGTGAGACTGCAGATGGACACATGAACATGCCAGTGTGTGCACTTGTGCCTTTTCTCCAACCTTTCAGGATGTTCCTCCAGTGTTTCTGCTTGATTGTGGGGCTGCTAAGGTTGCCCAGCATTGAGAGCTGCTGGCTGAAGCCCTCAAGGAGCTGCTGGGCACTGCTGAGCACAGCGTCACTGGGCGGGATGCTCTGGGCCAACTCCTCAGCCTGCTGCAGCCATTCTCTGACTCTCTCCTGGGCTCTCTGCACCACAAACTATCAACTCCCAGCAGTTACTTTATTGTCTATTTTATTGTCATTATTTTTTCATAAAATATATATATAACAATTTTTATATAATATCGATCATGAAAAGAATATTGATATAATGTTGTATTATAATTCCTGAGACACATTTTTTTTCCATTTAAAGTCCATTTAGGTCTCAAGCATAATGACAAAGGACAGCACACATCATACTGCTGCACCTTCTTGAACGTCAGAAGTTTCCACTCCTGGATCTGAGCTGTGCAGGTACTCAGCAGTTCCCACAATCCTTTGCGTGCCTCCAGCTTTATCTTTGCTGCCTCCACAAAGCTCAAGTCCAGTGGCTCCCCTAACAGTAAAGAGAAACCTAATAGGTTTGTGTCACACATTTTGCATTCACATAATAAAATTCTGATCTGATAAGACAAAGCTGACTGACTCTCATTTACCTATGTTATACACTCCACATTTATTCCAATAAATCTTACCAGCTAAAAAAATTACTGCTATTTTTATGACACTAGATTAGTGGGGTAAACATGTAATATAGTACCACACCCAGTACACTGCATAGTAATTTTCATGATTAAATTCAGCTATGCAAGCCCACCCATGCCCAAAGGTCACCATCGTACCCCTGAGCATCTCACTGCTCCAGCTCAGCTCCTGTAGGCCTGCTGATGCAGCGTAGAATTGCTTGCTGAAGGCGTCCAGCTGGGACACCATGAGGGTGGCCTTTTGGGAGGGATCCAGGTATGGACCTGAAGTTGCCTTAGATAGCAGAGCCTTGAGGTCTTGGAGCAGAGAGTGGAAGGTACTGTCCAGGGTGTTGGACAGGAAAAGCAAATGGCCGTTCAGTTTTTCTGCAGCCCTTTTTAGCAAGGGCTTAAAGTGTTTCCACAGGTGCAGCAACTGTGTACAGGACAGAGAACGTGCAGACTCTCAAACAGCAGACATCGGTGATACAGAAAATCCCATATATAGTAATATAGGTACAAGAAAGTAAAAAAGAAAATAGTGGTGCAGTCCACAAGAATTGCTGGCAGAATGAGAACATGTATGTAAGCCTCTCACTAGACAAGCTGTGGATAGATGTATCAGTTTTACTGATCTGCAACCAGTAGACATGATACCTGCTTCTCCAGCTGGGCTTCCTCTGCATTCAGAGTCCTATACTGCAGGCGGAGAGTCCCCTGGAGGGAGCACAGCTGCTCCAGCTGCTGCTGGAAATCATCGGACATTCTCTGGCAGCTCTTCACCTGGATGTAGGAGTAGGGTGAGAGTAGAGGAGTAGTGAGTATGGACCCTACGGGATGGGCGAGGGTAGAGAGGAGCTAGGACAATAAAGAGAGAATGAGCTGAAACTATAGCACATAAATCTGGAAGCTGAACCATTTACTGCAGATTTTATTCAGACATTTTTTCCATTAGTCATTGGCCAGCAGGTTTGTGCACCATTCAGAAATGAACAGAGAAATGGCCCAGAAACTCTAGTTAAATTTTTTTGATTATATTTCATTTTTTTAATAGATACTTTTATTGATCCCCGTGGGGAAATTGTCTTTTTTTACGCCTCCCGCAACTTGCTCTTTGTAGAGTAAGCTGTCCGCGAAGGGCAGCCACCTATTGGGGCAGCCAGGGAGCTGAGGGTTAAGGGCCTTGCTCAAGGACCCGCAGATGTGCTGAGGCTGGGTTTGACCCTCTAATTATAGGCACACAGGCTTAGTCCACTGAGTCACACGCTGCCCGCAAATTAGTGAATCTGAACTAAATTTGAATGATGCATAGTGCAGGTGCAGCTTCTGACAATGCATCTTAACATCCATCCATTTTCTGAAACCGCTCATCCTATTCAGGGTCACGAGGGTCCGGAGTTGATCCCAGGCGCAAGGAGGGGGACAATGAATCATGGGTATCGTTTTGCTTTTTGCTATAGTTCTAAAGTTGAACTGAAAGACAACATTTATTGTTATACACATAAGGAAATAAGATAAACTACATGAAATATAGTAATTCTTTTCACCATTTATACTTTAATTTGTCTAAGTCTAACTTTCTTTTTTCGAAGTTCACCTCACAAGTTGCATTTTCTTTTTATTACTTTTAGTTATTTAAAGAACAGTGTATGTTTACTACTTGTACTGTATATAAACCATTGACCTGTTTCCCTTTGTGATAAGAGCACATCAAATGCATACAAGTTATTTTATAACTATTTTATTACATGTGGGGGGAGGGGGTATATTTTTTTCAATTAACTGGGAAAAATTCTTTAGTTTACGCAAAGCTTAGACTTAATCTTGCAAGGCGAAGCAGAAAAATCCCCCCAAAACACTTTACACACTTTAGGCTTCAGTATTTTTTCAAAGTTCAGAGCTCCGTAACTCTATTGTTTATTTAAATAGCAATACATTTTTTGTTGTCTGAAAATAGAGTACTTTTTTGAAGAAAAAAAAAAGATCAATGTAGTTGCAATATTTAGAAAGTTACAGCTAAAAAACACACTGAATTGTCTTTTTTTTTTTTTTTTGCTACTCACAGTTTAGAAAAGTTGCTGGAAATGGAAAAAAATTACAAATAAATAAACAATTGAAATGAAAAAATAAATGAAAAATAATTCTGAGCTGTGGTGTATGTGTAATTCACATGCTTTCATAAAAAATCAAAAATGGTGATACAAAAACTTTTTTAGAAATTTGTTGAATTAAAATGCATCGACCCTGTTAATACGCATAAAGAGTTCAATATGCAAAACAATAAATATGTGCTTAGGGAAAAGGACTTACAGGGCTAAGATAAACCAAATATATAGGGACAGAATAGGCTAAAAGTCATGATGTTTCTCTCACAGTCGCATAAGTCCACTTTACTTACTCACTCATACAAATACAAGCATCTAGAATGTATACATATAATATATATTGTCATGACCTGCGCGTCCAGTCCTCGTGTGTGCAACGCCCTCCTCGTTAACCCCGTGTCAATTCCCATCGTATCAGCTGTCTTGCGTTTATTCTGAGGTCATGTCCTGTATTTAGTCC
>JAODJU010000036.1:16442419-16479885 GCA_026776725.1 Gnathonemus echidnorhynchus
AATTAAAATACCTAAAAATGAACAGTAATCAGTTACTCTACTTTTTCAGTGGAAAAGTAATTTAATTACAGTAACGCATTACTTAGTAACACGTTACACCCAACACTGGCTATAACCTTGTCTTGGGTTTCATAAACCAGTAAAAACAAAAGCTCAAAAGTCTTTCAATGAGGTATTGTATGTCTGTTGTAGGTTGAAAAGACAGACAAAACAAACACTGCATGGGAACACAACCCCCAGGTCTGCCTCCCATACAAAGCAGCAAGCCAGGATTCAGCCAATCCTGAAGATAATGTTCATCTTACCAGGTGCAGTATGAAAGTTTGATATTTCAGGAGCTTCGCCAGCATCCTCCGTGATTCATGGTTTTGCTTGCTGAGAGTATTCTGGAAATCCAAAAGTGTGTAGGTCCTGGAGGTATCCTGAGGTAACCAGTGCACCTGCTTCAGCTCTTCAATAAGCCTTGAATGAAAATCAAACACTAAGAAATGTCTCAGGACAAATTTTTTTAAATGGCTTTAGAGTTAAATACTCAGAGGAAGCACAGTGGTGTCAAACAATATTCAGCTCATCTCATTTTGTTGTGTTGCAAGGGCAAATTAAATCACAATAAATGGGATTATTTTTCTACTGATATTTTTACTTAGCACCCTTCAACACATGAAATTAAAGTATTTATGTTTGTAAAATTATATTTTAAAACTGACTTTAAATTGACTTTTTGTCAAGAAAGGAAAACATTAAGTCAGTCTTGAAGTTTTCCAGAAACGATGGGACAAATCCAGGGACCTTTTGGAAGAAGATTTTGTAGCTTGATAAAGACAGAATTGTACTCAATGGGCTAAACACTTCATAACACTTCATAAGTCTGGTGTTTAAATGTTGAGGCATTGATTTTTAATTTGCAGTTAATTCGCTCATATAATTAGCTTACTGCTACTGACAATAAAAGATGAGATTACCGCCATGTACCTGTTCAGCTGGATAAGTGCTTCTCTGAACTGGGGCACAGCCATCAGCAGCTGTTTTTGCAGCATCTTGCGCCTGCAGTGAAGAATACCCTGTCGTATGGTCCTGCGCCAGCTGTAAGAAGCATCAGATAAGGAAACAACAGATATTAGCAACTGTACAGTGACAGTGTACAGTGCATTCAAAGTATTCAAGCCTCTTTTCCTTTTTTCTAAAATATTGTGTAATATTGTGTTGTAGACATTTCAAAATGGATTGAATCAAAACCAATAAACAATGTCAGTGAAAACACATTTTTAGCATTTTTTAAATGTATTTAAAAATTGTAGAAAAATAAATGTAAGAATTGAAAAACTGAGTTCAGATGCATTTTATTCCTAAAGAGTCCTAATATTTAGATATTCACATGGGCAATTGAGCATTAGTTGACGGCATAAAAGAATCCATTCATTGTCCTGACTACTTTCTGAGGGTTGATATTAGAGAGGAGGGATATCTTGCACGACAACAGCTGAACCAGACAGAGGTGGATGTGGGATGACTATGGAGGGTGCGAGGGGAGGGTATTCACCAGGAGAAAGTCTTGCGTAACCTAAAGACCCTGAAAAAGGGGATGTCTTGTAGCGCCCTCCACAGCCTGGCCTCCCGGTGCCACTCGGCCAGAGTGCAGAGGTCCACAGAGCAGCCGTCCCGCACGTGCAGCACAGAGGTGGGGGAGAAGACATAGTGCTCATTCCCGGCTTGGCTGCGAGGCATCACATGCAGGTCATAGGGTCTGCAATCACAGCAAGACGCCCAGGACAGCGGTGTGGGGGATGCTTATAGCCACACAATGCAGTATGACTTTTTGGACAATGCTGACTGCTTGTATGAAACTGCAATCCTATTACTGCCCCTTCTTGAATTTGGTTTATCATTTATAATACTTATTCTCAAAAGAAACAGTCTTCTTTATGTCAATCTAACAGGACACATCTTTAAATTAATCCCATGTCCTGAATGAAAACTACTTATTTACTGGTGAGTAACTGAAAGAAAAAGGTAAAAGCTACCTATGAGAGATACCATCCACAACATTCAAGTGCACAAACTGAAACGTTCCAAAGTGTCTCTTTGTTGTCAAGATCTCCCACACTTCCATGCCTGTCAGAGACTCCATCCTAGGCTGGGCCTTCAGCCTAGACGAGGTGGCATCTGTGGGCTTCCTCAGTGGCACAGCTGAACCTGCAGCACTGCATGAAACGTAAGGTGCTCAGTTACTGACCAGGCTTTACTCAAAGTCACAAACCTATTCCATTACACAAACCACAATATATCTTCCATCCATCTTCCAACCACTGGGTATGGTGGACAGTGAATTCTGCTCAATGAGTGAACTGGAAACTGGTGCTTTTAATCTATTCCAACTGGTGCAGATATGTCTGGTATTCAGGGGAAGCTGGGTGTGGCTGGACGTTTGGCTTGCTGCAGTCATGACAATAGATGCATGGTGCCATACACTTAATGTTATATGGATTACGGTTGTTATTATGCATTTTCACACAAATGCAAGCTGGCACCGAAATTAGCATGACATATATTCATGAGGTACAGCCTAACTGCAAAAATTCAGAGGTTTATCTTAAATTACAAGCAATCCAGCAGATTCATGTTCTCCATGTGCTCCTGTGGCTTCTCTGGTACTCAGGTTTCCTCCCGCGGGCAGTTCGGTGAATCGGTGCCCCTAAGCCACCTGCCGTGTGCAAGCGGGAGCGTGTCCTGTGGTGGATGAGAAACTGTCACGCGTCCTGTGGGGGACGGGAAACTGTCACGCGTCCTGTGGTGGACGGGAAACTGTCACGCGTCCTGTGGTGAACGGGAAACTGTCACGCGTCCTGTGGTGGACGGTCATGTGTCTTGTGGGGGACGGGAAACTGTCACATGTCCTGTGGTGGACGGGAAACTGTCACGCGTCCTGTGGTGGACGGGAAACTGTCACGCGTCCTGTGGGGGACGGGAAACTGTCGCGCGTCCTGTGGTGGACGGTGAAACTGTCACGCGTCCTGTGGTGGACGGTCATGTGTCTTGTGGGGGACAGGAAACTGTCACCTGTCCTGTGCACGGGGCTTCATGGGGACAGGCTCCCGCCCAGCTAACAAGGAACCTTCCCAGAGCTTTAGCCAGTGTTACAGTATGTGAAGGTCTTCTCAAAATTGACAGAGAAGCTTCTTACTGTAACTAAAATGTTACTGTAAATCAGTGGTTCTCAAACTTTTTCTATCATTCCCCACTTGGCAATATTTTGCACACCCCCCTCAACAAAACAATGACAGAAAAGCCTAGGTGTAACTTTATTTAGATAACAATCAAACTCATCAACATTAATTTATTTTATTAACTTTTCTTAAGCAAAAAACAACTTTCACTTCAAACAACTTTCTGTGACATTTGTCACTACACTGCTTCAATAGTCTGCACTTTTCCAGAAGCACAACAATAGAATTCAGTCTGTGTAAACAAGAACAAATGCAGAAACTTGTGAATAAGGCATTTAGTGAGAGTTAAATTTGTTGAGTTCCATACTGTCAGCTGCCAAAGTTTTCAAAGATATATACAGAAATACTGGCAGGTCTCTTCTCATCTCCTATCACATTAACAGTGAAACCCAGAGCAAGATATGCTTCATCATATTTCCTTTTTGCCTTTTTTTTTGCTGGTTTTCAGCACTTGCTTCGTGTCTCTCAGAAGCACCACCTGTTTTTCTTTTCGTACCTGTTAAATATCTGTCCATTTTGACCCTTTAAAGCTCTGATAGTAATGAATGAGCAGGTTGCTAACGGTATCGATGTGAATGACTCCGATGTTAAACATCAGTTCTGTACAACTTTCCCCCAGGTCTCCTGTGTCTCACCTGTCATGACTCCACACCCCACCAGTGGGGTGAGCCCCACACTTTAAGAATCACTGCTGTAATCTAAAACTTACTGTAACCCTAACATTATTTTCATATTGTATATATTACAACATTCCGTCAATGTCACACAATATTATTACCAAAATATCATTTTAAGGCAACTAATGTTGAAAATATCATTTTATAATAAAATATTATTTTATTCAAGTGATATAGGATATGTCTATACTACACATATACCATCCAGTCTTGAGCCCATGACCTTTGAGGTATACAGTGACAGAGTCAACTGCTACTCTACCATTGATTGCATAAGCATTACTTGTTGTAGCAGTGGGATAATGTTCTGGGAACATCAGGAAAACTGGACACTTTGAACGTTTCCATACCTTAACCATAATGTTCAGTCCCTGCAGCCCAGTGATGGCTAGGTACATGGGGAAAATGAGGAAGATGACAGGATGAAGAGCAGCTGACCAAACCACGGTACCGATTCTCACTCACTGTGCTGCCGTCTCCTCCACAGGCTGGACCTTTACAGCATTAACAGGAATATCGAGTCCCAGTGCCGAGGTCATCAGGTGGGGCCCCTCCGTCCACAGAGATTCCGCAATGGCCACCTCAGGGCCCACCTGTGCCACTAAGTGGGGGAGCTCAGCCAGAGACAGGGCCAGTGAGACAGGCGGCAGGCACCCAGTGGAGAGGCTGGGATATGCTTCTGAGACCAATGCGTGGGATGGATGTGAGTGGAAAGGACGCTCCTGTGATCCCAGATGAGGTAAATGAGGACATGAGCCCCCCCTGGGGTCCCTGATAGGGTAATTTTGGTTTTCCATTTTTCACAGAGAGCGCGCCTGTGGATTCCAGCAACAAACAGCAAGGGCCCCTTCTGAAATATCTTGTTTCAGAATAGGAGTTTCCGGACTTGAATCCATCTAAGTGCATAGATTACCGGATTTCTGTGGGCAAAACTCAAGTTATTGTCAAAACACATCGCCAAGCCCACTGCAACAGAGCAGGCAGAACAAAAGAGGAGATATCACGAGTCAGTTTTCAAATGTGCATACAGTGTTATATTATTCGGGAAGTGACGGTCGGCGTTTTTCCGTAGCTCGTTAATTTGCACACTCCGCAAGGTCGATGTTTTTTTAAGGGCTCAGTACATATTTTATACTTAAAATACTCATGACAACGATTACGATATTACTGCATGTCTTCCACTACGAACACACATTTAAGTCAAAAAGTCGTAGCAAAGTAAAGTTTGATTTCAACAATTAATTTCTATATAACTAAGTTTTTTAGAAGTAAACATTTACTTGCTTTTAATTTTATTAGATCGGCTTGTATTCACTCACCGCATAATACCAATGGGATATGTTAGTTTTAGTTACCATGGCACCGACAATACTACGGCAACACTGCTGGTTCATAATACCTAAGTAAACGTAATCCGGTGTCCTACAGGACACACGCACGCACGCACACATACACACACGCATGCACACGCAGGTTTGTAATTATATATTTGTAGGGACTCTCCATTCATTTCTATTAGTTAAACTCTAATCCCAACATTCAGGAGTTTCATTCAAACCCATTACCACTGGTGCATAAAATCAAGCAACTGGTCATGCAGTCAGGGTTACAAACATTTGTGAATGAATGGGTTGTTCTAACGATCACAGTGAATTGAACCATGGTACTGTCATGTCACCTTTACAATTCAGATCCCTGCTAGATATTCCAGCTGTAAGTGGCATTATCGTAAAGTGGAAGCGTTTAGGAACAACAGAAAGTGGCAGACCACGTAAAGTAACAGAGTGCTGAGGTGCATAGCGCATAAAAGTCGGCAATTCTCTGTTGATTCAAAAACTGCAGAGTTCCAAACTTCCTCTGGCATAAATCCCAGCACAAAAACAGCACAAGGTGCGCCGGGAGCTTCGTGGAATGGGCTTCCATGGCCAAGCAGCTGCATGCAAGCGTCACGTCACCAAACACAATGCCAAGTGTCGGGTGGAGTGACCCTGGACCCTGGGACATTGGAAACATGTTCTGTGGAGTGACAAACGACTCATCAGTCTGGCAGTCTGATGGACAAGTCTGGGTTTGGCAGATGCCAGGAGAACATTACCTGACTAACTACACTGTGTCAACTGTCAGAGTTTGTTAGAGGAGGGATTATGGAATGGGGAGGTTGTTCAGGGGTTGGGCTATAGGCCCCTTGGTTCCAGTGAAGGGAACTCTTAATGCTTCAGAATACCAAGACATTTTGGATAATTCTATGCTTCCAACTTTCTGAGAAAAGTTTGGGGAAGGTCCATCTCCATTCCAGCATGACTGTGTCCCCAGTGCGCAAAGCAAAGTCCATAAAGCTATGGTTAGGTGAGTTTGGTGTGGAAGAACTTGACTGCCCCCTACAGACCCCTGACCTGAACTGCACTGAACACCTTTGGGATGAACTAGGACAGAGATTGTGAGCCAGGCCTTACATCCTACATCGGTCCCTGACATCACAAATGCTCTTCTGGATGATTGGCCAAAAATTCCCATAGACACACTGGAAATCTTTTGCAGAAAAGTGGCAGCTGCTATAGCTCCAATAAACAGACCTTTGTGCCTCCCCAGTTCCATGGACGGCCAGATATAAACTTCCTTATGCACTTTCCAAAGCTTGATGATTAGTTTTATTGCTGAAGAAAAAGTGTAATTGTAAGTAATTGCTGCACTAGATGTTATTTATTAGATTGTGTAACAAATTACTGATAATTATTTTGTGCTTTCAAATATGTTCAACAAGGCCACTCTCGCGGAAAACACAATCTATCGCATGAATTTCATACTTTTCCACCAGAGGGCGATCTAGGATTACATACTGCGATACGGGAGGGAAGGTATCCTATCAAACTCATTGAAAATGTCAGCATTCAGCAGATTCCTGTGCCATATATATGGCAGAATTGTAGTATCGATCGCTGCTTACAAGTATAGTGGACCTTAAACATTGTTGCTACATAATACAATGTCTTTATTATCATTGTACAATTGAAATCAAAGACAACCAAATTCAATCTTCCCACATCTTGCTCTCATACAAAAACACATATACTGTACACATGAGAACAAATCTTGGGGGCAGAGCACAGGGTCAGCCATTTATCTGCCTCTCCCTCCACCCCAGGAGCAGTATTTGGGGTTAAGGGCCTTGCTCAAGGGCCCAAAGGTGACATGGTTACTCTGCTGCTCACGGGATTTGAACTGGCAACCTTTGAGACTAAACCTTGAGTTTTAATCCACAGAGCTGCACACCACCCGATGTGTATTACTATATTATCTCTGTTTTCAGTGTTTCGCACGTCACCATATTGCCATATTCATTATCATTATTACAGCTGTTGCTGGAAGGAAGTAGGTTCATCTTATGGAAGATTGCCTGTCATGCAACAGCCCCCCCTTCAGGTACATGAGAAAAATTGCTCATTGTGAACTTGGAAGAAACCAGCAGCAACTGGAGTGGGACACTGCCTTACGTGTGTGTGTGTGTGTGTGTGTGTGTGTGTGTGTCTGGGGGGGGGCAGATCCCACTCTGCACGTGGGCAGTTTTCATGTTTACTGTCAAGCAGGTTTAGTCCGATTTCCTCTCGTAGTTCAAAGACATACAGTCAGGCTACTTGCCCGTTATTGTGGGCGGACGTGGCATCCCGTGCGGCCTTGTGCCCGAAGCAGCCTGGCATGGGCACAGAGCTCGCTGATAGCCCATCCAGGAAAAGCATTTGGAAGCTGAATGGATGGTTGCTCTATGTCGTCTGCAGTGTGTATTTGCTGAGATTACTGTTCTCTGTCCTGTTCTTCCTAGAATATTCTTTAGCTTTTCTGTAACCCTGCATTGCAGAAGTGCTCACAGAGGATTGATGGATTATTATTATATGCTTAGGTAATAATTTTATCCTGCAGCATTTTATCTTTGATTAAATATTCTACTTAAAGGTACAACAGGCCAAACCCCTCCTGGCAAAACTCCAGGCCAAAACACAGGTCCAGGCATTTTTATTATTTAACTGTGGGAAAGAAATATTTCACTAAAGGGCTTTATAGCATCCGTGACTGTGGAAATGTGATTTTATTGTACACTTTACAAGTTTCGATACTGTATTTCCCCCCCGTGCCGTTTCTGAGGTATCACTTCTTGTGTCAGAAAATCATTATTTCAGTGATGTTTTTTCTTGCAAGTTGCTTAGCATGCACTTACTGGACCATCGGTGTCACAATCCAAATTGTGTCAGACTAATGAATTCACTCATGTGCTGGCATCAAAATGACTTTGAAACATTATTGACCTTTTGTCTTTGTACTAACTAATTTAGTTAAAATTACTCATACTCATAAACAGACACAGCAACAATCCATGTAAACAAACCCAGGCCTCTTACCTCATTGTGTTACTTCAATTGCAAAGTAAACCAAGTCAGTTTTGTATGAAACAGATATTAAAATATATTGGTTGCTGTTAATTCCAAATGATGCTGTAATCAATATTTTGCAGGCAGGCAGCTGTGACTTAGCAGATAACAGCTTTGCATCTGGGTGAACTTTATGTGACAGGATAAATCAGATCATAGACCGCAAACTGAAGTGTCTATGAAAATTCCAGTGGGGAGTGTGACAACACCAGTTATGATGGCATTAAGCCAACTGAAAGCCACTGATGAAAGCACCAGACTGGCAGAAGCCTGCAAAATCAGCAGATGTATCCCTCTGCTTCACAACCAAACTTCTGACCAAATGGTTACAAGTTAAAAAGTCACCACTGTGACCTGAATTACATCTGTGAGAGGCCTTGCCAAGACTTGCACTGGATGAGTGTTTATGGGGAATTAATGCTTCAGTAAACATTTGTACAGATAGATAACAGTGTAAAAATGTTAGGGTAATGATTCGTGACGGGCAAAATGATACATATGAACCATTTGATGTATTTTTTGACTCCACTAGATGGTGCTGTCTGTTCAAAAAAGGCTCAAAGCATGCCCCAAAGCAAGCCAAGAGCACCATCTAGTGAGATCAAAAAATACAGCAAATGGTTCATGAAGCTTCATTTGCCCGTTACTAGTAACGATACACGGGGCAATAAATTTCTATTTGAAAAACTTTGATTGGCAGTGGGAAACTTTTCATGGTCATCCAGATGAAGATAAGTTGCCCTTTGTCTCAGATGGTTAGCAATTACCCAGCAACATTGCTCAAAAAGTTGCCCTGCGTATCATCACACAGATATGCATGCAGCTTTGTATATAATTCTCTATAATTCTCTCCAAAACTATGAAGTTAGGCAGCACAATTTTTCATGAGCCACTTATCCATGAGCCACTTATCCTGGACAGTACTTGGAGCCTGTCCCAGGCAACACAGGGCACAAGGCTGGGTGGATTAGGGGGATGAATACAGACATATTCATAATCTATAAGCAATTTAGAGATACAAGCAGTCCCCAGGTAAAGAATGTCCAACTTACGGACAACTCATTCTTACAAAGAGATTGCCATAAAGCCCATTATATTAAAAAATCAGGTTAAATACAATAGTTTGTGAAAATGAATGCACGCACTCCTTTGTGACGGTCGTGAAAATATTACACAGCTTTGGCAGTTTGTTAGCTTGAGGTACAGTACAGTATCATATGTACTTTACAGTACAGGTACAGTACAGTATCAAATGTACTTTACAGTACAGGTACAGTACAGTATCATATGTACTTTACAGTACAGGTACAGTACAGTATCATATGTACTTTTACTATTACAGTATTATGTACTGTATTATTATTTTTCTGACTTGCCTACAAATTCAAGGCAGACTTAGACAGACTTATTGACATAATTATAGACAGACACAGGCATCGGATCTTGTTCATGATCTGGGGCTGCCTGTACCAGTTTTCTTTAACTGCACATCAATTATTGGTTAAGAAGCTGGAAGATAAAGTGATGAAAGGAGAAGATAAGCAGGCCAACACTGTTGGTTTATGTGCTAGTTGTACGTTCATTGTTGTCACTTGCAACCACATTAGTGTGTGTATCTTTGTGTGTGTGTGTGTGTTTGTGTGTGTGCGAGTGAGAATGCATTACTGTTCTTTGGTATCTAGTATGAATATTTTGTGTTGAATTCAATGCTCACAAAGTTAAAAAAGTTTTATTTCAAGAAGAAACAAGTCATACATCATCTTGTGAACTGCGCCTGACTCTACCTTAATAATGCTCGAGATCTCCTAGAAAATATAATCACATACAAAATGAATACAGTACAAACGGAAATCAATGCTATGTAAACAGGCTCAAAAATCTGTCAATATTAATATTAAAAGCCCTTATGAGAAAGGTTGTGCAATATTTGTATATTCTAATGCTAATATACAGAAACTGAGTAACTTCTGTGTGGAAAAAAAAACAAAACAAAAAAAACAACAATAAGAATAAAAAGCCTCTTTCTGTTGCTCCTCCAACAAGAGAACAGGAACTGAGTTATTGCATGTTTCCATTGAGGTTAATCCATAAAACATCAAGAAAGAATCTGTCATCAAGGATTACAAAAAAGGCAAAGAACAACACAGTGGTGTCTGAGATGGATACGGTTAGTCAGCCTGATTACATACAGACATTCTGCTGTTTTTAATCATGGAGAGAGGCCAACATCCAACTTGATGGCACACCATCAACAGAACAGGAGCAGGTATCAAAGGCACTGAAATGCCTGTGATAACAGAGGCCACCAGTCCCACTGGGATGTCCATGACATTCCCCTATTTTGTCACATACATGTCACCGACTTCTACATACATTCATAACACTTTCAAACCATTGTCTGGCCATTTTTCTGCCACCGGCCTCCTGCTGCTGTGAATCAGGACCCCAGTTCTGTCCCGAAAGAGGCCACACTCCTTAGCTGGACCCCGCCTCACACGGTGCTCTTGATGTCGATGACGATGGAGTACCTGACGAGCTCCGGGTACAGTGGGCCTTTCTTGTCAGGCACCAGCGCTTGTGCCGGCAGCTTCTTCAGCTCTGGGGAGCGATGCTCAGCCAGAAGGGAGGTGAGCGCCGCCAGGGACTCGTGCTTCTGAGACGAGCCCTGGGAGCAGGGGGGGGCGCCACAGTACCAAGATGCGGTTAGGAGGGGGGCAGAGCGCAAGAAAAGAAGGAAGGGAGAGAAAAGAGAAAACAAAAGAACTGCATTGTAATGGTGTTGACCACAGTTGCTATATAACACAGCTGCACTAAGTGCATATTGACGTATCCTATGTCTGAGAGCATGGAGAGCCTGAAAAAAACCATCACATTTCTAACAAACCTCACAACGACAAAAGAAAGAAAACTTGGAACAAATGGATTAACACTATACTTACCACAGATGTTGAAGAATCACCTCTATACCTCCTGCTAAAACAGAAATCGTGTAGTATAATTAATTAATCAATCAATTACAAAAAATTAAAGGTCAAGAAGTAAGATATATAAATCATTAAGAAACATATATAAAGATCTACATGCCATACTGTACATCTAAACCAAATTGCTTCTAATAAAAAACTACCCACTGTGAGACCTCCTAAACTTCATTTTCAGTCTGTACAGCCTGTGCCTGCAAGTCATTTGTGAATAAGCTAATATGGTGATGGGATCCAGAGGAAAGAGAGAAGTTTAACCTCCAACATCCAGCAACACAGAATGGACACCAAAGGCATAATGTAAGCAGGAAATTATATTTTGATTTAAAGTACATACATGCATATATACATGCATATATAAATAGATACATACATACACATATTGAAGTAAAAGATCTTTGGGATAAATAGCAAGACTCATTCGATGACTTAAGAGAGATATAAGGTTTTGGAACTGAAGTTCATTTAGGCATCCAAAAAGATATATATAACATTTTAGAGAAGAGAAGAAATTGTTAGTTTTTATTGTGTTGCTGTTAACATGCATGTTCTAATGTTAGATTGTATTATTTTCTGAGCAAATACATTTTTACTACCCAGATAAATAGCTTGAAACATTTTCTTTGACTTCCTAAGTACTATAAAGACTTGAGCAAAAAAAATGTTGTGCAATTTGGATCCAAAACTAGACGAAAAGAGGCCATGATACCAGATCGAGGAAACCTGTCTGCAAACACCTGCAAGCAATAGATCATGGTAAGTGATGTCTGTGAGCAGACAGGATTAACCCGACTGCATCTGACCACATGTCGTGCCAGGGCTCTATGCACATGTTAGCCACACCCACACCACTTCCTGTTTATGAATAGAAGGCACCACATTGGTTACACCGAGGCCTGATAAGATCACCCTGATGGAACATGGCTTCCTGTTTGTCAGGCCGTTGTGGTACGTGTAGATATCTTACCTGTGACTGTATGCAACTGAGACCAGAACTCACCAAAGGATGCAGGTAGACACGATGAGGATGAGAGCCACTGCAAGCGCCGTTGGAATACATATGATGAAAATGTTCCCTGTAATTGGAGCAAAGTATAAAGAGAGTTTTGGACATTCAAAGAGCAGAATAATAAAATTTCAATAAAAAACAGTATTCAAATACTAAATACTAAAAATAATAGTAAAATCAGTATTCAAAACAGAATTCTTTAATTTTAGCAATAATTGTACTGGCAGTAATTTTAACACATGTAGCAGGATTAGGAAAGGGAACTGCAGAGCTGTGAGTAAGTAGATGCAGTGGTTTTACTTCAGGACATCACAAATCAGGAAATCAGGATACGTAGTGTGTAAAGCAACACCATAAACAGCCGATACAAGACTGACATGTGTTGGTAAGGTTTCTTGTTTTTTTATGGCAAAGGGTGCCATAAGGTTCTCTCCCAGATGTCTGTTGTAATGTCAAGAAAATGTTAGTGATTTCCAATTTTGCACATTCATTTTTGGGCAGTCTGAGGCTTAATGCACATCAATGGGCACTTACAGAGCTCTTGGTCCTCCTCGGTGACCTCCACCTGGACAGAGAGGCTCGCGGAGTGGTGGTGGAAGGAGGCTCGGCAGGTGTAGAGGCCAGCATCGTGTAGGGACACTGGGGACGGGAAGACTATTTCGGCACCTTTAGTCCTCACAGGTGAGTCATCACTCCTGGAACCCACAATGTAAAGGACACTGAGGAGCAGTTAAATGCCAGGATTCTCCTAATGCAGCAGTAGACAACCCTGGTATCCAGCAGGTTTTCCATCCTACCTGGTCTCTGATGAACCTCACCTGATCTCAGGCAGATAGAAACTAATCAGGTAAGATAGAAAACTTTCTGAATATTGGCACTCCATGATCAGGGTTGCCAAACCCCTGCCCTAATGAATAACTCAAGCAGTGCTCTTAGTCTGCTGTTATATTCCCTTGCTGAAAATGTCCCAAGGACCACATTCAGAAATAACATTGTTCTGGTGCATCTCCAGTCAATAAGGTGTTAAGCTGCAAAGATCATTTCTGATGACGGTTCATCCTTGCAATGTGATAACTGAATCTCAGAACACAGTCAAAGTACCAGACAGGAAACGTGCTTTGTGCAAATTTTACCATCGGTATAGGGTTAGACATGAAAACTTTAACGTGAACTTGCAAGCCCTTGCAGTGAGAGCTGCAGTAGTAATGAAAGTGCCAGGATGTCAATGAATGCGGCGTCACTGGTAATGAGAGCAGTGTGGTTTGAAAGTCAGTGGTTATTTGAAGACAGTTTGCTCTTAATATAAACTGCAGAGTAGAGTACTATTAATGAAAGTTGCTTAGCATAAAAGAAAATAGAGTTTCATTGGCGCGGAAAGGGTAGCAGCGTGATGGAACGGCAATAACGATTTTTTTAACTTTGTTAATGTTCAGTGTTCATCAGTTTTGTATGCAGCCTGTTTTCCCAGAGTGCTGCATTATTCTAAGAAGTGTAACTAATGAAAATAACAGTAAAGGTATGGTTGTAATGAAGCTAGTTTTCAGAGGTGTTAAGGAGACAGATGCAGTGATAATGAGGGTTAATTAAAACAGAGTCACGGTGCTGTTAATGGGAGCAGTGGTGTGTTTGAGAGAGCAGCAGAGGAATCCCTTTGGGTCTGACTTTAAAACTAAAGGCACCAGTATTTTGACCAGGTCAAGGGAGATATGTACTTCATTTCAGCTTTGTAAGTACGGGAAGGTAGGCTGACCTGACACATGAGATATTGAATGCTGGGATTTTGCCGTAGACTTTCAGCGAGATCCTCTGATTGTGGAGATTCATTTTTAAAGATACTCTCTGCACTGCCGTGCTTGAAACGGGGTTCAGCAGTTTGAGGGAGGAGATATCTGTGAAAGTAACACCCTGGTCAGTGAACAGGAAAAAACAAGCAACAAATCTAGAAAGGAAAAAACATCGAGTCTCTGTGGTCTGCTGTGGTTTGCTCTTTGAGCAGCAGATTAGACAAACGAGTCAGACAGACAGACAGACATATTATAAGTAACAGTGCTGTGTTTGTAGTGTCGTGAAAAATTGAGGGAGCCACACAAGTGAAAACAGGCTCATAAATCAGCAGAAATAAACTCTGCTGTGAGAGCCGGCAGTGTTGGTGTTTAGATTGTTTTCATTCAAGGAATGCAGTGACTAAGGGCAGTAAAAATCCTACTAATCCTAAAAATCCTGTTAATTTCACTGGCAATTTGAATATGGATTTCAGTGATGACATGTATCAATATGACGCACCAGTTAGCCCTGCTGAACTTACAGTACTGGGGAATGTGTACAGTCTTCTCTGCAGAAATGTGCTCATTCTTAACCTGGCAGGTCAGGTTCTGCCCCTCGTGGAGGTCCAGAGGAAACTCGTAAGTGCTGTTAGCCCAGAATCGACCCATGGCGTTCCCTGAGCGCTGGACAGCTCGGCCCGTGTTATTCAAAGGGAGGACCCAGGACAGATTAAATGTGCCCATTTCCCAACTGGACTCGCAGACAATGAGACACAGTGGGGAACTGGGATGCATGATGAGAGAGACGCTCAGCTTAGGGGGTTCTGAAGAAAAACAGAAAGAATAAAGAGTCTCATTCTGCTGAATGTGTAGTAATGCTGCTTCCTTTGTACAGTGAGCCATTCTTAAGACATAAAACATACCAACTGGCGGTATCCAGGTTTCTCTCCTCACTGGTTCTGCTAGAGCTTTGTGGGTAACTATACAAGCCAGAGTCCTTCCAAAGAATGACAGGGTGGGAATTGAAGCCGTACTGACGACTGTGGCAGACCCACTAGGGGAGGTCCAGTTTGCTGTCTGGACCCCCTCAGACCAGCTGATGCTATTGCCTCCACGATCATCGCTTAGACTCCAGGTGATTGTGGCTGCAGGTTTGCTGCTATCGGCTCTGCACTTTACCAGAGTGTATCGCGTCCCATTGTCCCGTGTGGTAGTGATGCTAACATTAACTTCAGGGCCAGCTACTGAAAACATACAACAGGCCAAAGGTCAGAGTGGCCGGTCCTGTCAGTCATTCTGTTGGCTAAAGACAGTAGAGCTGCATTTCAGAGAAGCAGACAGTAACTTTTTGGTTTTGAGTGGAAACTATTAAGGAGAGCAGATTTGCTGCAGCAGCCGTGACATTTACAGCTTATTGCTGAGCCTGAGAGTGCATACTCACAGCACGCTGGAATTGTCATCTCCCTGATATCTGTTTCAAAGAGAGCAGGGTGCTCTATCACACACTGGACTCGGTGCTCCTCAGATAAGCAGACAGGCAATAGCAAGGCGACACTGACAGTATGTGCTCTATTCTGAAGCGTTGAATTAGGCCTGATTGTGGCAAGCAGGCCCTCAGGTAGGACCCAGGACACGTTAGCCGCTGGTACGGCATCTGCAGCAGAGCACTGGATGATCCTGTGATTTGTTTCTTCCCAGGTCTGTATAGTAACATTTGGAGCAACTGGAGCTAAGGGTGAGAGGGAACAAGCTTGAGTGAGGAAAGCAAACCAGGGCTAGAAACCACAGGACAAGGCTACTGTACCTTCTTGCACTTCTCTAGGGGCTACTTGCATTTCTAGCTCCACTGATGCTTTGTGGTTGTAATAGGAAGCCTGACACTCGTATCTTCCAGCATGATGTAAGCCCACAGGCCCCATCACCTGCAAGGAGCTGCCAATCACATTCATATCTGCAGAGAGGGGCCCATCGTCTCTGTGGAGGAAGAGAGAAGACAAACACACATCCAGTTAAAATGGCCCAAGAAGGTCTTCTCTCAGGCCGTCCACTGTAAACAGCACAGCAGATGTAGCATAGGCCGTGAAGCAGGCTGTGTGTTTTCATGAGAAGGTTATTCAGCACAGTGCCATCCTCTGTCCATTTTTCATCTTATGTGGTTTTTATTTCTCATTCCAAATGAGAAATAAAAACACTTTTTAATACATCATTAATGATACCAAATATTAAGTAAGGTACAATATAAACAAAATTGTTTATTAAAGAATGGAATTTTCATTCAATACTCAATACAAAGTCCATTTGAAAGATAATTACAGTAAAAAATAAATGATAATTGAAAAAACATTCTTCTGAGGGTGAAATCAGGGATTACTTGGTGCAGGTGACTTGGTATCGGGGCACATTGCCTGTAACTTCAAGCTGAAAGGTCACGTTGCTTTGTCCTTCATCCACCAAGACGTGTCCCACAGCCACACCGTTCGGGGTTAGCACCCTCATTGCTGAAAAGCCTGGGTTCCCAGAACATGCATAAATCTCACATCCACCTTTATTTGCCATTTAAATACGTTTACGCTCTCAGTTTTGGAAAAGAGATTCTTTATATCCACCTATATCTACTGTACATCTGCTCTATAGTGATTACTGGAAGGTCTCCCTCAGCCCCAGGACTCACGGTAGGTGGGCAAAGTTACGGTCCTCCTCTGCTCACTGGGAAATGTGGGGTGCATGACCATGCAGGTGATATTCCAGCCTTCATGAAGGTGCACCGGAAACTTCCGTGAGCTGATGGCCGTCTCTGTGTCTGTGTCCATGTCCACTTCGATCTTACTTCCGACTTCCATTGAGATGTTTCCGGCCTCTGCTGTGTCTCCAGACAGAGACCAGGAAAGTCTGGCAGCAGGTCTACCATTCATGGCTTTGCATGTTACCACCTGAAACTCTTCTCCTTCGTCTTGAAGCAAAGTTGTATTCATGGTCACAACCGGAGTAACTACAACAACAAACAGCAATTTTGAGAGGAAAGAGTTCTATACTAGTCATCAAAAACTGAGAGAAAAGATTCAGTAATAAACCACAGCCAGGATTTTCATGCTCCACAGGAACTGCTTAACAGCTGTGTGCAGACAAGAGAAACAGCTACTGGTTTTGCTTTTCTACTTACTGCAAGTCTGCTGAATAGTCAAATATATGATTACATATCTGTAGTGACATTTAGGTTACTTTCTGCAAAATGTTGTTCAAGTATTCATACTGTAGTTATTATTATTATTATTATTATTATTATTGTTGTTGTTGTTATTGTTATTTGACATTGTTATGTTATTGTCATTATTTTTACTGTTACTATTATTATGTTGTTGTTGCTGCTGTCATTATTATTATTATTATTATTAATATTAATATTATTATTTTAATTTGGACTTCCATGGACAGGCTTCCATTCAATTTCTGAGTCAAGAGCAGTTGATGTAAACTCAATGTTCTTCAAAAAAAACAAATCAGATCTACTTTCAGATTCACTCGAGCATCTGCGCAAGACAGTTTTTTTAATGTATGTCTGCCAGTGTGGTTTCACAGCTGAACTGGATGATGGGTTCGGCCCAGGAGGTGCAGACTGCTCTGTGACGTGAGGAACGGGGCACAGGTGGCCAGGCAGGAAGCAGACTGGAAGAGCAGCAGACAGTGACATCACCAGAATTCAGGAAGAGCCGCCTGAGCTCTACCACATGAGCGGCTCAGATAGGAGAGTGCGGTGAGCAGCCAAAAGGTATAAACAACCTAAATGGATGAGACACCATTTAACCATTTAACCAGCAGGCAGTCTTTTTCTTCAAGAGTAGCTATGTCTCTGAACACACATTTAACTATGATAAATATCAGCTTGCTTATAAATCTACATCTGACCCACACAAGATTCCCACATATCATCTCACAATTGCACATCTTACCAAAGGTCAGCACTTTCACTTTCACGTGCGTAGAGTTGGCCAAAGCGGGGTGGTTAACAACACAGGTCACATTGCCTTCGTGCATAAGATGCATGGGTAGGCGAAGTGTGCTGGTCTGAGTAAAGGTGCTGTCAGAATGCTGCAGTGTTTCCGTGGTTACAGAAAATGCCACATTGTTGGGTTCTTGGTCGTAGACCAGCCAGCTGACCACAGCTTCCGGCTTCCCTCCAGCGGCAGAGCAGGTGACCTTCTGGTAGTGTGTTCCATTCTCCAAAGTCGTAGCCGCGTTAATCTGAACTGATGGCCGAGCTTGACAAATAAGAAAGAGAGGGAGGGTCAAATCCAGCAGCAGCAGTGTATAGACATCCACCCATTTTCTGCAATGACTCCTATTGAGGGTTGCAAGGGGCCCAGAGCCTATGGGCACAAGGCAGGGAACAACCCAAGATGGGGCACCATTCCACCCCAGGGCACACACACACACACACACACACATACACACCATTCACACAGACAGTTAATTTGGAAACTCAGATTCACTTCAGCATGTTTTTGAACTATGGGGGGAAAGTGGAGAACCTGGAGGAAGCCCCATGATGACACGGGGAGAACATGCAAACTCCACACATGGAGTCATGGTCAGGACTCGAATCACAGTCCCAGAGGTTGGAGGTGACAGTGCAAACCACTGTACCACTGTGCCAACCAAGGGTACAGACAGTAATAATCTGGTACAAAACTCTCCCCAAACATGTAGAAGGTACATTTCGGAACCAAAATGCCAGTCCATCTCTCCAAAAGCATTCATGCACATAGTTGTAGGTAGAAGCACACCTTACCCAGGACAGTGAGGGTCATTGTTTCTTCCATAACTTGCAATCCAGTAAGGAAGGTACATTTGTATTCCCTCTCATCCTCCAAACTAGTGATGTTCATCGTTATTGTGAGGTTGCTTGGAGACACTGGAACACTGAACTTCTGATCACTGACTTGGACCTTTTGATTAAAGGACCCAACCAGCTGCTTCCAATTCCCACTTGACTGCTGCTCAGCCCAGAAGGATGCCATCACATCCGATTCGCCAAGATATTGGCATCTGAGAACCACCGTCTCCCCCAGAACCCCTAAAACATTCTTCTCAATCTCAACATCAGAGCAGCAACAGTTAGCTGGGAAAGACAGGAGACATGGCAAAAGGTCAGAGGAGGTAACGAAACTGCTGGTCTTTGTTTTGCGGTGATGCAAAGAGTTTCACCAGTCAACTTAAACCTCCTGAATGGAAAAGCTAACAAGAAGAAGCTTAACGAGGAAGCAGAAAGCTTGGTTCACTCACATTCACATATACTCACATGATAAATTATTATTCATTAGTTATGAAAAATACTGCTAATGTGTCATTTTAAAAAACAGTCACAAAGTTCTGATTTACAAGACATGGTCAACCCTCTGTAAGCATCCTGATACTCCCCAGGCACCTCAGTGTGCTCCAGCATCAGCCTGATATTCTACGTGGCTCCTTAAGATATGTTGTCAGATTTGTAAATAACCACTGAGAGATTAAAGAATGCTGTGGCGAAACACTGAGATTACTAAGAGTTTCAGTTCTTTTGTGGTATAAAGGTTGTGCTCGATGACATATTGTGTGTTTGTGCTCGTACTTGAACAAATGCTTCTCTTTGTGGCAATTATGTTGTGAATACAGCACCACAGCAGTAATAAAATGTGCATTAATACATCCCAGATAACAGCCCATTGTAATTCAAAAAGGAAGCATTCTGGCTCTATGAATAGGGCTCTGACAGGATTATATTGATGGTTTCCAATAGAGGCATCAAAAAAATACCACAAAAATGTGTTCTAACGTGCCTGAAAGGATTTCATCTGGTAGGCAGATTTGTCTACAACAGATACAAACACCTGAAAGAATGCAATCTTGATTCAAAATAAGAAAAAAAAAATCTGTATTAAAATGTCCTTTGTCCAAAATTTCTTAAGTTACAGAACACAGAATTCTTATTTAATATACTTTATAACAGTTAAAATGAATCAATTTACCTTTACCAGCCATTGTTTTAGTGAATTAGAAAAATATATAATTAAATCAAATGTGCAGAATGACTTTATGTTACTGTAAATTGGAGAGAATGCAGAATTACATTATTGTATAAATTTCCAAAGCTTATATATAACAATATCTACAATAAATTATAAATATTATTTGACATATATAACAGTAAAAATCATCTGCATATAGTGTAGCTGGAAACTATGTATTTCAGTTTGCACATTTATAAAACCTCTTTAGCAATAAATTAGAATCAGACTTACCCAAGACATTTAACAGTAAGCCCAGGAATAGAAGAGCTGAACCACCCATTTTCAGTCTCATGGAGAGAGAGGTGAGGTGAAAGTTTTTAACTGTGTGTGTGTGTGTGTGTGTGTGTGTGTGTGTGTGTTAGTTAGACCAGCAGTAGAGGAACCCAGAGGTGATGAGAGGCTTCCAGCAGAGCTCTCTCTCATAATCCCATCCCACAGAGAAGCTGCTTAACATCAACTCTTTGCCACCCTCTGTAGTTTTTGATCAGCAATACTCATCATTGGCAGCATATGCCTGTTTACTTCAAGCTTCTCTGCCCTGATGGTGGCGGCTGTGGCCTCAGTGCGCCCTCCACCCCTCCCCCCCAGCCCGGCCGTCACCCCCCACTGCACCGACACACTCACTCTCTCAGACACTCACCAGCTAGCATGGCTGTGTTTCCACAGCAGTCCTCCTTCCCCTTATCTCTATATCAACACCCCTCCACCCACCACCAGCCCCCAACTGCTGCAACATTGACCTTGCAAGCCATACTTTACATTTTTATGAATTTTTGTAAGCTGGGTAGGAGCCACTGGTTGTTTAATTTATTCCAAGACTCAACGTCATTTAAACTGAACACCCATTTTGTGTCATCTTGCTCTGCTTCTTCTACATACATTCAGAAATGTAATGCATCTGCATTAGGCATATTTGTGCAGTGAAGAGCATTAGCCACTGTCTTGACCCTCTTTCTGATACATTAAACATCATCCACCCATCCATCCATTTTCTGTTCCAGTGTAATTTAATTCATATTAATGCTCCCTTATCTATGCCCCCGTAAACTATTCCGTCATCTCAATGGCGATTTACTCTTGAGCATTCCCATTCGCTATTCCTCCCTTTACAAAAATTCTCATTATGATTTTTGATTTCCAGCGCTGCCATTGGCTGTGTTCCAGCATTATCATTGACTGTTCCCAGTCTCCATGCTACAGCTCTTCTCTTTTTGCCACTCATTAGCTAATTAAATAGTCTAATACTGTCATTGCCACTCTACTTTAAATCCCAAAAGCTGCTCCCCTCAATGGCACTACCCAAATGAAGAAAGGTGCCTAAAGGCCTGTCTCTGCAACAGACTAATCCAGAAAATAGCTTTTTTTATATCTGTTGTATTTTTTAAATATTGCATTTCCTTTGATGCAGTTCTCCTCTAATACAATACCTGCAAGTATATTTTTTCTGGAATGCTTGCATGGTATCACGTTTCATCATTAGGGACCTGAGTATCCCCCGATTTAGGCTAGTTTGCTTGACTCCAAGAAAGGCAGAGTTCAGCAGAGGATGACACTTCAGTTTGGCTGTCAGATGTTTCCTCACTCATTCACAGTGTGGCTGGCAGTTTCTCTGACACGGGCATGTTTGTCAAACTGAAGATGCTGAGTCAAAAAAGTGCAAAGGGTGCTGAACAGGCATAAGGGCAACACCCTGACTCATTCAGACATAACTGAAAGAGCAGTTAAACCACATCACTAAAAAGCCGTTTGAGGTTTTTCTGGAGGTATCAGTTTGAAACAAATATTTTGTTTGACCGTTTGTTCCATCTGTGTGAAAATCCTCCAAGAATTTGACTAAATATCCTAAAATTTGTTCAGCGTGCACAGTACAGTATGGTTAGTATTTAAGAATTTGTATGCATCCTAATCAAGAAAGGCACAGGATTATGCTACTGAAACAATTCAAATATAATTAAAAAAGATAAACTCATCCCCAGCCTCCAACCGCTGGTCAGGTTGGTCTGGGCCCCGGGGCCTGGAGCCCAACCCAGGCAGCACCGGCGCGTAGCTGGAGTGCAGCCGGCTGGGGATCGTAAAAAGATCCATGAAATGAAAATACTGTCACTCGTTCCAAAAAACATTTTTTACTAATGTTAGATATTATATTTTTAAATCCCTTTTGAAATTACATAATTATGCACTTTAGTGCCAGCAATTGACTTACAGGACTGGTCTTTTCCAATACAGTTTCCAGTGATATTTATCCATATCAGAGTTGACTGTGTCAATAACACATTTATGGTAATTTATTCTGCTTTAAGGCATCACATGAAAAACACATTTATGAGCAGTCTAAGCAATATATAACACACTTTATATAAATCTTATTAAATTATTACATTTAAATTAGTGCATTGTGTGTAACTTTTAGTTTTTATATGCATGATTGTTAGATTGTTTTTTATATATATAATTCAGACTTTTCTAAACAGTTCACATTTGCCCTAATCCTGAAAGTGACCAAAGTAAGATTATATAAATACAAAACATCTTCTACTGCAGAATGACATGTCCCTTTATTATCAATTAAGTCTGCATGACTCATGACCTGGTTCAGGTTCATCTCTATTCATCATGTTCTCCCTTCTGGCTTTTCTGCATAGTACGGGATTTCAGAAAGGAAATACCACTTATCGAGTAAAGCAGAAACCCTAATGCTGCACAAAGCACAATGCTGTCCTTGAAACACCTTCAGTAGTAGTTAAGGATGTAAACAGGATGATTGAAAATAGGAAATATGGGTTAACATGCAATAAGAAGCAAAAGGATTTTACCAGAATTTCTGACTGTCACTACAAAACAGCTCCAAACAGTCACAGAGCAGTTACCCACACGCAGATATCGTTTCCAGAATAAAACATTGAGTTGAGTCATGACACATTCTGGCTTCCTCCTGAGGCTATCAATGCCACTCATTGAGGTTTCAGAGAGCAGACTTTGTGAAAGTGCTTCTTGACAACCGTTGGTCTCATTCAGTACCCGATTCATACCCAGAAAAACTGAGATTCATTCTCTTTGCATGCTTATGTCAGTGATTATTACAAACGATTATCGTAACACACAACACTCTGCCTCTGGCCAGTTCAGTAACTAATAACCATCCCACACTACAGCTCCAGACCTGTCCCCCTGCATACCCCTATCATTCCCACTGGCCTAGTGGTCAAATTGTTAAAGGGCATCAGACCCCATCGGGTTGTAATGTTGTACGTATCAGACTTTATTTCATTCAATCAGACTTTATTTCAGTCAATCAGACTTTATTTATGTAACACTTTTCCTGCAAACTCAAAAAAAAAAACACAAAATCAACCCACCCCTGCTGCCACCCTCACCCAAACTATGTAAAGTAAAAGGGACAAAAGACAAGAAAGACACATATAAATAAATAAGGTATTAGGTGACTTGTCGCTTTACCACTTACCAATGAGCTCCTCCCACTAGTCCACTTTCTCATCTCTTACACTTTTCTTTCTAGTTTTCTTATGTTTTACTTATATCTCCTTCTACTTTATGTACTTTATTTCTTTATACCCTTTTCTGTAGAGCACTTTGAATAACCATTATATAAGAACATGTGCTATACAAATAAACTTGTCTAGTTTTCCTTGTTTATACTGCAGGCCTCTTCCAGCACTGCTTCTGCTACATCTTAAGACAAATGTTATGCTTATTCCAAGGAAGCTCTCTGAATTTAACGGCCATCAAGTCGTACTCTCAAGTAACTTAGTAACTTAGTTACTACTCAGTTACAAATCATGAACAAATATAGTAACTGCATGAAATACAGGAAACTTCATGATTGATTGATGATGAATGATCATGGGATCAGTTCGTAACTAACACTTAGTTTCTGGTTAATTAATACAATAAGTGAAAGTGTACAACTACATTATTCGTGATCCTTCAAGTAGTATTACTATATTAACTCTGTTCAAATTACACCAACATCAACTAAATAGATTTCTCTTCAATTAATAGATAATAAATACCCTTTAACAAATGGCTGCAAATTAATAATGGTTCTTATTTCACTGATTATTTAAGCCATAACCAGTGACAGCTCTCAGGTCATCATGACCAAAATGGCTCAGTCCGACACAGTAGACATTGGGAAAAATGACACTTTTTTTTTTAAAGAAAACTTCTCTTCAAGGGCTGATAAATGTGTGCAAAAACAGGACTTGACCCATGAGTCACATTAACGCATGACAACAAACAGGCAACCCCTTTGGTTCCCACTACACAACATCCCATAAATGTTTTTTAAATAGTCTCTAATTTCACTTTCATTTCCCAGTCTACTCAAAAATAGCTAATAAAAACTCACTTACTATTGATCTAGGCGTGGGGACTAAGCCACTAGCTTCTGTCACAGACACCTAAGTGGTATATGGAGCTGGAAACATCCAAAAGGTTATCATTTTAAAAGATTAAACTGTAATGAAAAAGGCCAGGCAGAATCCATCTGGAGACCAGGCGATCACTTATTTGACTTATGCCAGAGTTCTTTACTTGACATCCACACTTTAAAGTACCATTTGCTCTGGCACTCATTTCTTAGTCTCTCTGACAGATAATATAATTCATAATACAAATAAATAAAGGCCTTACTTTCATTACTGCAGTATGAATCCTTGCCCAGGGAGCTATGAAGCTTAATAGTTGAAAGTAATGGCAGGCATCCAAAATGGCGAGCGAAGGGCAGTTCGGCAGCCAAAGACAAAAGTACTCCCTCATTGAAATAATCCTTCTAGTGCCCTAACTGTTATCCAGAGTTGGATGTTTGGGCCTCATGTCGGTTACTTTTTAATGACATGACACACCTGAGAGGAATGCTGACGTCTTTTTTAACACCCAAAAACTCACATATTATTGCTCAAGGTTCTGCTTCATACCTCTGATTAGACTGACTCTCAAATGTCTTTGTAGTTGCATGCCTGTATGCAGGTATATATACCTTTGGGGCACTGTTCACTAGTGAGCAGCATGCTACCTACTTTGAATGGCCATGATGATTGTAAGCTCAGTGAAGTTTTCTAGAACTACAGTCCTAGAGCTACCATGCTTTAAGGAAATTGGTTCCATAAGTCAAACCAGTGGTATCTAAGGATTCTCCGAAGAGACGCAATACCACTGGAGTCGAGTCTTCATCTCAGGTCACTGGAAAGTGTCCATGTCTCACAGCCATACAGCAAAATAAGGAGCACCAGGACTCTAAAGATTTGGACCTTTATCATCTTACAGATGTCAGGAGCACCACATACCCCTTTCTAGTGACCTCATGAGCCCCCATGCTCTCCCAATCTGACTACTGACTTCATAGAAGGTGCACCAGAGACTTGAATGTTGCTCCCAAGGTAAGTGAACCTCTCAACACAATAGACATTCTCTCCACAGATAGAAACACTGCTGATGGGTGTGTCCAAGAGGTCATTGAAGGCCTATAGAACCTCGCCAAACTCACAAACTCAGACTCCTTGCTCAATCTCTCGAGAGCCTTGATCAGAGTCAAGATCAGTGAATTGTCCCTCACCAAGTCTTAGGATGTCCCACAGGGAAGCTTGTTAATCTGAGTCGTACCTCTTGTGAAAAACGACAAAGGTTGCAAAGAAACTTTATGGATTTACGCATTTAAGCTCAATGAAAGTCGGTCAATGGTAGACTTCTTAGGCGTAAAACCAGACTGCTCCGGTAGCTGGTAGACAAGCAAGTGATCAAGAATCCTGTTGAGGATGACCCTAGCAGGGTGTTAACCAGCACTGAGAGTTGTGTTATCCCCCTGTAGTTGTTGCAATCCTGGCAATCACCCTTCCTTTTCCTTTTCCAGATAGGGACAACAAGTTGTTTTTTCTAGTTAGTTAAGATGACTGGAAAAAGATTGCTTGCAATGCCAGTAGAACAGCCTTACCACTAGCCTGGTGAAAATCACTCTGGAGGGTTCCATCACTTTCCCTGACTGTGATTGTTCGAGGACCAGATTTGGATGTGCATAATGCTTTATTTCCTCTGTAAGCAGGATGTGGGTCGCTAGATCATAGATGGTGTGTCACTTGATCACAGATTTCTCTAACAAACATCTCCTTATCTCCCCTCAGAGACCTTGCAGCCATCCTTCTCAGCTCCCAGTACAGACCAGAGCAGCCATTAAGTCGTGCTCTCAATAATATCCAGGATGTCCTGTGAGATGAAATTTGAAACACCAGTAACTCCAACACAACCCTGAGCAACCTTCAAGGTCTTGTCATGGAAGGTCTCCCACATCATATGACCTATTTTCAAAGTCAAGGAACATGGAGCCACTTTCACCACGATCGCCAAACCTGTGGGGACTGACACAATCCTCATACCCAGCCCTATTAGTGCCAGGAGGAGTGTCACCACGTCAGTACTCATCAACCACCAAGTGAAGTTGCAAATAAAATGTATTCCTCAGTGAGATATCACTCACCACGGTTGGAGCATATGCTGAGAAAACAGACATGACACCCAGAGAGTGCACTAATCTGAGTCACTTGGTCATAAGAAAAATATACGTCGTGGGTTTGCAACCTTTCGTAAACCAGAAAATCTAACATGAAAGTAGCTCAGAGCTGGGGACCCCCTAACACTAAGGTAACTAAGACCTGAGGACCGGGGTTGGGCCTTTAATATTTCTAGCCCTGGGGAGGTGGGGATCTTTATACTAACATTTTGTCAATATACGTTTGTGCTGACCTCCTGCGATGGCACTGCAGACTCTAAGCTGAAAACCATCAGTATAGACCAGGGGTGTCAAACTCCAGTCCTGGGGGGCCAGAGCCCTGTGTAGCTTAGTTCTTTCCCTGTCCCACCACAAAGGATTCAGCTAAAGAGCTGTGTGGCAATTAGCACAAGGAGCTGAATCAGATGTGTTAAATGAGGGGAAACCCAAAAATGTGCAGGGCTCTGGCCCCCCAGGACTGGAGTTTGACACCCCTGGTACAGATGAATGTCAATGGTCAGGCAGGTTATATTGTTTGAATCCTTGCCTCTATTTCAATGATTAGACCAAAACTGTAGCCAACAGATAGGAAAACAAGCCTCATATCATTGTGGAGCTGCATTTTCACTCTGGAAACCAGGCACTCTGAATTTTTTATTTTGTTGTGTTTATACCATACCATAGGCCTATGTTCATTAATAGAAAACAAAATCATTCCACGGTTTCTTACATTAATGTAGCTTCCATCATTAAATGCATAAATGGACATTATGTCAATAATGTTAAAATCCTTTCTGTTTTATTGACACTTTGACTTTGCAGCAAGTTTACCCATTGTTGCTATTTTATTGTCCTCACAGCACATATTAATGCAAGATAATGCATGTTCTCCTACCAGCTTTTGAATATTGATGCCTTTCCTTTCCTCTGACAGAAATAATGTTACAGTGACAGTGTTACTTTCTGGAGCCTTTGTCACTGAAATTGAAGTCTATGTATGTTATGTACATTCTTGGTCACACAGCCTTGTTCATAATATTGACAGTCCTTATATATATGCACAACAAGAGGGAAGATATTTTATGTATCAAGTGCACTTTAAACATACTTTACATAGATCGGGCATGGTCTTTGTCCCATACTCTGTCCTCTCTGTCCTATCCAGTACCTTTTCCTGATGAGTGGGGTTTTCTGCCACATACTGTATACACACAGGTTTGCATTTGCTTGGAAAGCAGAAAAATTTCCAAAATTGTACATTTGGAACAAAATGAAAAATGAGTGGCAACACCTTAGAGGTAGGCCAGCACTCCAAAACAAACTCCATTCGTAGACATAAAACCACGAAACCCAGCTGTAAAATAAACACTCCGTAGCCTGGGGAGGGGGGTGCTCATGCGGGTGGTGCTTCTCTCCAACACTCGCAATTAAAATCCTATCTGAGTTTTTCTCTTCCATTCGATTAAGTGTCACGTTTGGAAAAAGGTGGGATTTCATTTACGAGTGCTTTGGCACCACCACATGAAATTTCTCTTGTCTTATACAATAGCACAAAAGTTACGCATCATGGATAGTCCATCCAAAACCTGGTCTAACACCAATGGTTATATATATTTTTAGGCAAGCCCTGAACTTTAATGGCTAATTACCAGATCCATTGCCCTTAGCGACAGGTCGTTGCTAATTTTGCTGTTCTGACACACACACCCTGTTCTTTGTATTGAGTGCACGTCACTGTGATTGATAGGAGCCTGGACTCATCACAGTCTACAGCTGCAAACTGTCAGTGGGGTTTCATGATGTCATTACAAGAAAGTCAGGTCTATGTCCAAGTGCCGAAACTGCAGTATGTTAGTGATGCCAATTTGTTTAGATATGCTATTTCTTCGGGCCTTCAGGTCACACACGTGACAGCTGAGTTACTATTTAGCTCAGTGGAGATCAAGTCTGCATTTTGAAACCACAATGGATAAAATTCTTGACATACAAGACGCATCCCTCTCTATCAAGTATAACTTGCAGCATAAATGAAGAGAATGTGATTCAGAGAGTGTCACCCAGGAACCTTAGATGCATGTGAAGATGCAGATGTATCCTCCATTCTCTTTATTGTGTTCTCCACATCCTGATCTGTAGGCTGCCTTGCACAGAAAGCCATGCTTAATATATGAGCCTCTCCCAAAGACAGTTTTTGATCTCTACATCCTCAGAAAAGACCAGTAAGTTGACCTTTGACCTGGTGAACTTCTCCAGGCTGGTGGCTTCAGACTGCCTGCTACTACAACAAATGTTGTACTAATGGTCAAGATTTTTCTGTTACCTTGACAAAATAAAGGGGAGTTTTTTACTGAAGTGGTAATATCTTGATCCATGTAATTTGGTTTTACTTTCTTTGAGTGAATCATTTAACATTATTCATCTTACAGCCCATAATGAAGATATCATGTGAACGTTTGACACCTGGAAGGTATTCTACACTATAGACCACCCCCACTAATGCACAGTATTGGTCTCCAGCAGCCCTAGGGTCCTTCAACTCTCCATTAAGTGGGTGGTCCTGCAAAGAGGGATGCTTGCAGTCAATGGCCCTGTGCTCAGATAAAATACACAGACTTTAAACAAGCACATATAATCTTATGTCTAGTATCAGTGCCATGCACAGACTGTTTTGATTGTGGTGCGGGACCTCCCCCTCAGCAAATCTGGCATGATCATCGGTTATCATAAAGCACCACTTGGAACCTCAAAAGCGGGGCATTTTTAATTGTTCGGGCAAAAGGGAAGGTACTTATAGGTGTCCAACCAAGACATTCTTGGAAAACACTCAAAAATGAACCACTATATATGGTCAGAGAGAAGCGTGAGAAAAAAAACAGCAGAAGCGTGACAGCAAAGGATTTTTGACTTTTGATCTTTTCCAACCCAAACAGCCACATGGCTTGTGTATTTGTCTTCCTCAGGTGTGTGGTTTTGTCTGTCACACTGCGTTCCCACAGACCTGTTGTGCAGTTTGCCTGTGAAAAAAGCTCACCTTCATGCCTCTTGAGTCTTGAAACTGTGCAGTTTTTCATCATAAATTCAAATTTACTGCCAGCAGAATGATTTCACCATCGGGCCTGTGAGGACAGCCCTTAACCCCTAATTGTTCCCCGGACTGTCTAACCCCGTTTTCTCAAAAAAATGTTTGTTGATTTGAATAAAAACATCTGCTAAATAAATAAAATGTAATAGTAATCATAATAGCTGAAAGAGCACTTCAAATTTGTGATTGTATGTGTGCATGTTCTGCACGAGATCGTTCCCTGTCTCAGCCCCTCTGCTTTACTCTAAGTATCTGGAAGAAGGATATTTGAAAGAAGAGTGTGCACGTGACCTACTGGCCTCGTGGCAGAGCTGTGGTGTCAGGTTACAGTGGCTTCATGGTGTCTCAAACATAGTGAGGCCTTGTGAGTTGGCGAGAGGTTTGGTAGTTCGGCCAATCATTCACCAAAAGTTTGAGTTGCATGTATACTGGTGAAAAAAAATAAAAATAAAAATATATTTGGTGCTGTCAGGAATGACGGCATTGTATTCCCCAGAGAGTCCTGTCATTTGTTCAGGCTATCTAATCCATACTCATCCCACACTCACCAGCTTACACAATTTCCACAATTGCTGGATGAAAATGTAGGAAGACATTGTGGGGGTAGGGGGTGTGGGGGCAGGTGAGGGGAAAAAACAGAACTGCATGGGGGGGCTTGAGCTGGGGGCAGATCTATTTCTATTTCGAAATTGCAACTTTAAGAAAAATTAAAATATTATTCTTATAAAATTAAAAATGCAACTACATGTGAACACATATGCTGGTACACAATGTATGTAATCAGATTAAAGGCCTGCGCACATTATATGTCTGTACGGATTATATGTGAACACATTAAAGGCCTGTACACATTATATGCCTGTACGCAGTACAGTACAGTAAGCCCTCGTGCATTCACGCTTCGTGATTTGCGAATTCACAGATCCGCGAAAATTTCATTGGAACCAAACTTATTTGCGAAACACATCTGCGAAATCCTCGAAAATTTTTTAAAAAAGTAGAATTTCAAAGTAGAATTTTCATAGTAAGTTTTCATGATTTTAAGCATAAAATTGGTAAGAAATTTTTAGTTAATGACGATTGTACTGTTTTTGGGGAAAGTTCAAGACATACAATATAAATCAGTAAAAAAATCCTTTCTTATGGAAACATTCCTTTTTATGTAAATACTGTACTGCACCTTTATAAGATGTGAATCCCATTCGCAAAGCTTATTCCCTTTGGAACTGTCATGACCTGCTCGTCCGATCCTCCCGTGTGCCACGCCCCTTCATCTACCTCGTGTGGAATCCCCGTGTGATCAGCGCTGTTTCGAGCTGCTGTCATTAGTCCTGTGTATTTAAGCCTGCGTTTGAGTATGTTTCCCGAGTCCGGTCATTAACACCATTTTGAGTTTGCGGCCTGTTCCATTGTCCAGCTTGTCTTTACGTTTTGATTAAGCCCCGTATTCCCCGATTCCTTGCGTCCTGTCCCTGCCTCCCCGGTCTGTGCCCCGGCAATACGTGACAGGAACACTAATGGTAACACAAATATTAGAAAATAGTTAATTTACTATTTTGTAATAGTCAGTACACGTTAACGTAATTTCAATGCACTAAAATTATAAATTTAACTGAAAGGTGCTACTGTTTACGTACATAGCAAATGCATCCCAGGTAACCCTCTTGAGACGCATTTGCTATAAACATTGATAGGGTTCGTTTACTCATTTTACCTTACTGTGAATGCAAAAGAAAACGGCAGTCGATGCCATGTTCTATGAATTAATAGGGATACATTACGAAACTGTACTGTAAATGTGCTAATGTGACAAATATCCATTAGGTGATACTGTACTCTATTTTTACATCAAACATGTTTTTTTAAGGTAATGTATTAAGCTAACTTTTAAATGAAATTAAAATGTTTTAGGAGCATATTTATATAGTTTAATAAGTTTAAACTATATAAATAAGCACATATTACCGTTTTTAGTGACTCTACCAAACATCCGCAAATCCTCCTCATTCGTGATGAGTTCTGGAACGTAACCTCGTGAATGTCCGAGGTCTAATTGTATATGTGAACACATTAAAGGCCTGTACACATTATATGTGAACACATTATATGCCTGTACACATTATATGTGAACACATTAAAGGCCTGCAGAATTTCTAGCTGCTCGTAGTTTTAAAAGAAACTGTGATGGCAAAGCAAGACCTAAAATAAACAGAAACAGAAGATATGAGAATGCATATCTGGAATACCATTGTGTGTGTGTGTGTGTGGGGGGGGGGGATCAGAGATCAGGACAAATAAATCAGCAAAAGGGGGGGTTTGTCAAGATAAAGTTTGAGTGCCAGTGTTATATATGGAGACCTAGAGGGGGCAAGGACAGTTGTGCAGCGGAAAAAAGATTTGAATACACAATGTACATGTAACTCATTTGTATTTAACTCTACACAAGTTAGATATAAACAAACTCCAAGGGATACAATTAATATCAAGAACTGTAGTTGTACTTCACACATTTTAGGGCATCTAGTTTGGACAGTTCCTGGGCCTGCATTTCTCTGCCACATGCACTTAACAATAAAAATATCTATAGTCCTTAAAATTAAAAGATATTTTTTCTCCTGTTGTTCACAGACTACAGAAACTGTGTCTGTACTTTTCTTGGCACGTGTGAGTTTCTTATTTTGAACTTTCGGTGAACTTGGGCTGACCTGGACTGAACTTTTGAGTGTTACTAGCAACAAGGGAGAGTAAACACAGGGGAAAAACACGCACGCAGGCACGCACACACACACACACACACACACACACACACGCACACACAAAAGCAAACTGTAAATCAGAGGAATATGTTACGCATTGCAGCGTGAATGCGTTTTCGGAAACCTCTGTGTGTTTGTGCAGGTTGCAGTGTTACTGGGTGCATAATGTGTACAGACAATGCATAAACATAAACTGTATGAATCTGACTGAAAGAAGACACAAACATTATGAGAAGCCTAAACTGCAATGCTCAAAAAACTGCTAAAAGATTAAACTCTTAAAAATGCTATACTCCTCCAGAGACTGTTCTTAATTAAAACTGGAATAACTTTAACAAATCACACAGCCTCTCAGGCGTGCGTTTCCCCATTATCACCCAAAGCTGAC
Organism: Gnathonemus echidnorhynchus; assembly: GCA_026776725.1. Classification (NCBI taxonomy): domain Eukaryota; kingdom Metazoa; phylum Chordata; class Actinopteri; order Osteoglossiformes; family Mormyridae; genus Gnathonemus; species Gnathonemus echidnorhynchus. Next base: position 16,475,267 of record JAODJU010000036.1, read on the forward strand.
TCTGCAGAACATTCCCACTGGCAGCTCAAGGGAGACCTTAGTCTCAATCTGAAGCTACGCAAGGTGAGTGGCAAGCTGCAGATATCAAAGGGAAAGGACTAAATCCAGGGTGCAGTGCCGGTCTTTAAGGAGACTGGGGGCGAAAACAGCAGGCAAAACAAAAACTAATAGCAAATCATAAAAATGTTTTTGAACCACTGCAGAAAAAATGTTGTATCATCACCACAGATCTTTGTGCAAGTTAAAATCAGTCACAAATTATTTTTATTTATTCATCCAACATACTCTCAGAAGCATTGCATTCTGCAAAAAAAATAAAATAAACCATGACCCCGCTGTCCATCACACAGCATTAACTTAAGAATTGTGCTTATGTTTGAATAATTAATCAGGAGCTTCACAGATCACTCTGCCTCAGCTCTCTGCCGCCACCTACAGATCACAGAAAGAAAATATGTGATTTTCCATTTGCTGCATTGCCTGAAAGAGCAAATGCAGAGAAAGTGCGTTTGAAAAGGTGCATGGGGTCAAATGGAGCTAAAGTGGACTCCACTGTTCTGAACCTAAGCATCCCCTAATCCAAACTCCTATCGGACATATTCAGGTATGTTTGATCTTCACCACCGTCGTGTGTGTGGAGCCTGCATGTTCTCCCCGTGTTGTCCAGGTGCCCAATGCTGCAAAGGACACCATACAGGGGCACATCATGGACAGGATGCCAGGCCATCACAGGGCACTCACACACTGCAGGGACAGTTTAGCGGCACAAATTCATCTAACTTAAAGGTTTTGGGCTATGGGAGGAAAACAAGGGTAGAACATTCAAACATCATACAAATGGAACAGGGGTGCGATTCAACAATGTACATCATGTAAGAACAGCCCTTATCTGAGGGAAGCCCCAAGACCATCAAGTAATACTGAGCTGGTGTACAATCCTAAAGAAGCTTTGCCCTTTCTGGTTGTAATCCAGCTAGAAAGGACACTTTCTGCTGTGTCATACCTACAGCAGAACCCTGTGTTCTGCTATACTATTAGCATTATTGACCAAGTACTAATGAAGCTAGAATTGACTGAAAAATTCAGCCCATATAAACAGCGTATGCAGATTTTAAAGCTCTGCTCCAGACTGCAGCATCCCCTTTAATGTAAAGCTTTAAGGTCACTTGGGTTGGTGCTTGAAAGCAGATAGTAAGCTTCTGAAATCTACCATGATGCGATGCTTTATTGACAAACTATATAAATCCCGATATCCCCCAATACTCTTCTGTCTGAAGGAACAGAAGAGGAAGACAGACTGAGATAGAAATTTTATTCTGCATGTATGCATGTTTGTAACTAATGGCCTTGTCTGGCAGAAGTGGTTCATGTGGATTAAAGCAAACCTTCTCCTCGTTCCACAGGAGGAAATTTTGAAAGAGCAAGCAGGCTCCCTACTACTCTACTCTTGTCTTACACCATTACTCCAATGATGGGGGCGCGTGGGGGGGTACAGTATGTGCTGTGTACTATTCAATAGCAGCTGAGAATCAGAGACTTCAAAAGGAAACTTACAAGAGAGGATGAATCATGCAGTGTGAACGGGCCGTGCATTACCCTGCCCTGCTCCTCTTGGAGAGACTCAAAACCACCTCAAGGAAAAAGCTGGTTTGCTCTGGATGCTCCTCATCCAGCTGCTAACCAAGCCCAGCCCACTATGGCATTAGCTTTGGACAGTCTGCCAATGACCGGGCTTTGCTATGATGTGATCACTAGACATCGAAAAATGAAACTAAAAACCCCTAGAAGTAGAAAGTCTCCAGAGTGCTGTGGCCTATGAGTCAGTGTGTAAAAATTTGAATGGAAAACATAACAAAACATTCATGTATCAATGTTTCCAGCATTTTCTCCTAGCACAGGAAGCTTAGAAGAAAGACAATCAATCTATTGAAATGGACTATAAACTGCTTCAATTTGTGTTTTAATCATGCTCCTCAGCTGAAGTATACTAAACACCATCTGCAACAAATGATTCATTTGAAACCAGGACAAGTTTGTGAATTTACATCTAACCCTAGTCTAAGGTAACTAGGTTAGACATAAAATTCAGATTGCCCTCAAAACAAGATTGATCTGTCCAGTATCCATAAAAACACATTTGACAATAGATAATAATAACAATAATCTGATGGCTTGGAAGTAGCCTGTCAATAAAATCAGCGTGGAGTCAGACGGTTGTCCAGAGAGTTTCCCTGCATTCTGGGGTCATAGAGAGGTAGCAGAGTCACCAGATTCCTGACTCAGTATCTAGGAACGACACCTATTCACAAATTCTCCCAGAGGTGCAGCCAGGGGGCAGTTTAATTACGGAACGAGAGAGTACGATCAATGACCCAGCCTGGGTCGGCACAGAGATCCGCTGCACTGCATCCGACCAGAAATCATCTTGAGAGATGACAGGCTATGGACAAAAATGACTATGAGGCGCTCCAGAGAAACTGGATTTTTCCTCTTGGACAGCATTAAAAAAAAAGATGTAACCGTAGATGGTCAAATGATCCCATCAGTCTTTCATCACAACAGCAACAAGAACAACAAAAAGAAAGACAGAGAGGACATGGCAATTCATCTCAGGTGTCCTGAGGGGATGCTAAAAATTCTGGTATTTAGCGTTAAAATGAAAGCAGGCATCATAGCATGCATGCAAATAGAACACAACAATGGATAACAGCCGTATGAGACTCAAACAACAACTCGGACTGGCTGAACAAATTCTTAGTCAATATAACAGTGCAGTCATCTAGATGAAACATCAACAAGTGAGAATTTCTCGGTAAGGTTTGCATTAATACATATTACGCAGCAGATATCTATACTATATGATAATCAGGTTAAGAACTTCCATACAACAGTAGGACTGTGGGTCGTGGGACTGATTGTGACTGTTTAGCATGCAATTCAAGCCTTTAAACTGCTGACCTTAAAATGCTTCCAGATGCTCGGATTTCCCCTTTTCACAGCATTTATGAAGACTGCAAACTTCTGTCCTTCTCAAAAATGACAAATAAAAGAAGTCCGTGTCTGATCTTACTGTTATTTTTTAATTCCAGGTTCCTTCTTGTCAGCTATGTTGTGTACATGCTATTGACCGTAGCTATTTATTAATAAAGATTCAGTAATCACATAAGAGTATTTCTATGCCAGTGACAATTAGAAGCATTGGGACTTGGAAAGACATAGATGCTTTAGTGTAACGCACTTGTAAGATACAATTGAAAAACAACTTTCTGTACTAGAACACTTGCAAGAGCTTATTTCAGGCAGAGGTTTTGAACATATTGTGACAATACTCAGGACGATGAGGCATTCAGACAGGAAGCAATGAGGCTTCCTGTGATATAACAGAGGAACTGTGAAAAGCTGGGGATCAAGATAAAACCAAATGATGCATCTCACGTAACAACAGGTGCAAAAATGTACAACACAAGACATTATAAGAGGTAATTAAGATGCTATATGATATCTACAACAAGCTGATATCAGAGAGTGAATCTTGTTACGCTAATCGATAGATAAACATCTGCAGTCATTACAGAACCTGGCATTCTGCAATGCAGTCCACTGCTGCCTTCATAACAGGGACATGTTTCCCGGAGCTTCAACAATTCAGCTTCTGGATACACATCTCCAAAACTGTCTTGGCTTTCAGTCTAACACCAAATCCCACAAATTTTTGCTACCCTCAGGCAGTTCCTACACCTTTTGTTGGGGGAAAAAAATAAATATACTGTAGGTACACTTACTACACTAGCATTCTGGGTGCAGTAGGCATATATGATATCTGTATACGTCGATACTATGGCTCACAGTAAGAGGTTTCCCTGTGGAAGTGGCTTCTGTTTCACAGCTCGGTTACGATATGGCCATCTCCCACTGTCACAAAGGCACAGAGTGCTTTGGGTTGGGCAAGATACAGTCACATACCATGTGACCTCTGTGGAGCTCATCGGTTTCCCAGACACCCATCTGGCCTGGCTCTGAGATGTGCCCGCTAGGCATGGGGCAAAGCAAACTTTCCTGCCTTACAGCAGAACAACCATTCTGGAATTAGAGAAGCAAGCATGCAAAAGCAAAGGCTGCTCCACAGACAGACGGGAAAGGAGATTGACCAGATGGCATCTGACAGTTGCTTACTCTCCTTCTCATTCCCATTTGGCTGTGATCTGAGGGTCAACCATTGGCTTCCTATGAAAGACATTTTATTTCCTATGTCCAATGCTTTCTCCAACTCGCTATGGTAACACGTGCGTGTCACGCTCACAGTCTTCTCAAGAGATTGACATCATATCTAAAATTGAACATGCTTACGGAATAATTATGGAAGCCTGAATGTTTCAAGCACTCAAACCCTGAGTACACAGCCACAGATGGCCCAGAATAGTCACAGTTCATAGGCATGCAGCTCTATATATTTCCAGGGTGATTTACTATTCACTTCAGTGTTCAATGTCATCTATCCAAATGTGGAGCAGAATAGATTTTCTTAGTATTCACATAAAAGCATGAGTACAGATGATATAAGCTGCTGTATTTTGTAAAGAGGCTACAAAATGTATTAAAACCATTTATTATCCAGAACA
>JAODJU010000036.1:16481724-16503667 GCA_026776725.1 Gnathonemus echidnorhynchus
AAACCAGGTGGTGTTCTACTGGGTATGGTCATCAACCTCCTAGTGACAATCAAGTTAATAAGAAAGGTTGGGCTATGTGTTGCATTTGAAAGAATCAGTGTCAATGACTGTACCAATCAGAACCAACCAGCCATGTTCCTTTCAAAGCACTTATTAGTGCTAGCTGTGTTGCAAATCCCAAATCCCCCTTCCTTTATCTCATATCTAAACATGAAACAGTAATAAAAATACATGGAATTTAATAATATTATGACTCATTCTTTTGAATAATGAAAATACTGATGTATCTATGGATATATAAACGCATAAAATCCAGTGGAGGCTAATAAAATGCATGCATCTACTGAATTTTGAAAAGCAAAATGTTTTACGAATTAAGAAAAAAAAAATCCATGTTTGGGTCCATATTAAAATAATTTGGTTTCAAACACTAAACTGCAGCACTTCAGTTTCATTGGTTAGACCTGGTCTCCATTATGAACAGAAGTGATTTAAACGTGAAACTTTATACCAAGGAAATCAAATACTTAATATGATATTTATACAGCTATAGGAACAAGCGCTATTCTGAGTCAAGGCAACATGCCAGGAAAAGCTTTATGCTGCCCCATTTTAAAAAATGTGGACAATAATTGGACCCACGTCATATTCTTTCAAGATAAGCCCACACTCATCTCCACTGCAATGTTAGCACTAATCATGCTCGTTTTAGGTTAAAACTGAGGTACACGCATCATTAAAACTTCTGTCCATCACAAAATATTCACTCACATTCACAATTTTACAAAGTCTGAACTCTGGTACTGTAGCATCTCCTGTTAGCTTTTTCTACCTAGATCACAGCCTCACCACCTCCAGGCTAACTTTGCGCAAGTGACTCTGTCCTTCAGATTCCATGCTGAATGTGAACGTTCCCATGTGACACTTTCATTGCAGTAAGTGCCCAGGTGACCCCCCTCCAATCTTCTGTACTGTTCCATGTCTTTTAGTTGCAAGCCCAAACACTCTGTATTCTTGTGCTGGCTGCGGCCTTTGATGTTCCTTTCATGTCACTCCAGATGTGTTAATTAGCTCACCATAGTGGAAAGGGCACCTTTAGGCTCTGTGATGCAGAGCTGGGACTGAATGAACGGTTCGTTAAAGGCAGAGCATATAGCTTAATTCTGGTCAAGTTTAATATGGAAAAAGCAGATCATAATACACATATAATAACTTCATAAAACTATAATATACCATCCATCTACCATCCATACACCCTGGGTCCTGTCATAGGACACCAGACAGGGTGAGAAGTTTTGGATGGGATTCTACTCGCTACAGGTAATCTATCTATCCACCCTGCAACCATTTATCCAGGTCAAGATCATGGGAATGATATGTGAGACAAATAAAGTTTAAAAAATAAATAAGTATAAATAATTAAGTACACACCCATGACAACTAGCCAAGGCTGGCCACAGGGACCAAGAACGTTCTCACGGTCTCTTTGCCGACCGCAATGCCAGTTAATAAATAACTTATAAATGACATGGTGCTACGGAATCCTTCACATTGTAAAATGCAGCAATGCGAGCTACTGAAGAAGCTAACAGTCAGACACAGTTGCAAAGAGAGCAGCAGTGAGCTCAGCAACGGGATGCAAGTTACTTAACCAAGCATGCAGTCTGCAGTAACACTTCAAGCAGGCATACAGAAGTGTAGAATGTAGTAATAATCACTTGAGTATGGTGTAAGCAAAAAAATATATATTATATGTATAATTTATATATAGACAGATAGGTGAGTGTGTGTACACACACACACACACACACATATATATATACATACAGTATATAGACACAATATATAGACACACACCTTAGTTATAAAAAAAGTATAAAGGTACTTGCATTACTTATTACTATCAAGGCATTTGGACTGAGAGGAGCAAAACAAACAGCCCTTTGTCGAAATAACATTACACATATATTTCGAGAATATGGATGTCATTGCAATACTTGCTTTCCTTATATGTTGCTGTTATGGCTATTTAAGACAATCAAGAAGAAAATGGAAAAATGTCAAGAATAAGGCTTTTTTGTGAAAGAGCCTCATCTAAACAATCCAGTAGCAATGTGGTATTAGCACTGGGAAGGACAACATGAGACCTACAGCTTGGGCATGTAGCCAGTGCATGGAGGGGCAAAGCAGAAACATGGGCTTCACCTCACCCAGAGAGACAGAGTAAACAGGCTTGAAAGAAATAATGTAAACTTTGTGAGAAAGGGAAGCACCAAGAGGACAGGCTGGGCAGCCATCTAGCGTGTGGAGCTGGACGAGGAGTCAGAGAGGTCTGAGTCTGTTACAGCAAGTGCAGAAAAGATGAACAATTACGGGTTTTCCTTCAGTATTCTGCTACAAAGAGCAGTTAAGACAAACTGTTCCCAGACAGACTATAACTAGTAGTGTACAGACACAGCAGCGGCTGCTTAATGACAGCAGGTATGAACATCAAAGGTTTGAACTAACTGAGCTCAAAGCAAAATAAACGAGCGAGAGACCCATGAAGCACCAGCCTGGCAGATTACAGCACTGTACCTACACTGCATGAAGAATGGGCCGGTGTAGCTCTGCAGAAATGTTGTTTCTCTTTGTTTCAACCGGGTAAACCTAATGAATACAACCCTACTATAGACTATTGTGTTTGATACATGCTAAGGCAAGATGATTCACTACAGATACACTTGGGGGAAGTTTACCAGTCCGGAAATCTTGCTTTTTCGGGATGTCAGCTCCTAACTGGAAGAGGAGAGAAGGTGCTGGTATTGGGCTATTTAATGGGCAAGCTGGCCACTCATACTGCTATAAGCCTGTTGCCATGGGGAACAAATGAAGCGAAGTTCTGAGCATTAGTGCACAAGCAGTTTGACCTGAATGCTGGTGAATAGTACCCTGGATTTCTGCTCTAAACACTCATCCAGACACAAAACCACAGAAACAAAGCTGCCTAACAGAGGAAGTCAGGAAGACATGAAGATCTAACAGAGGAAAGAATGCAGGCAGTGTGGGTGGGAGAGACGGCAGAGGTTGTTACGAGGACATTTTGGTTCTTCAACATATCCACAAAGCTGGAAGGGACAGATCCCAAGCAGGATATGTGGAGTTAAAGTTTCATTTTAGTGTCTGACAGTTGTTTTGTATGAAGGGCAATTCAGAAGGGTGACGGCAGTCTCAATGCCCCCCCTGCACACAGCTTAGAGAATCACAGAACCACAGTCTTCCATCTGATGAAAATTGTAGGTTGGCAGGCATTTGCAAATGGATACAGTGCAATGAGACACAGACCCTGAAGTATGGGGGGGTTGGAGGGATCTGCTGCAAAACATTGCTCACAAAAATGCTTCAATTCTTTATTCCAAACATAAAATTTAACTATCTATAGTATGTAATAAAAAGCATGTTTCCTTTTCCAGTTTCATTTGTTTCAGCAAATCAATTTTTTTCTAGTTATTTACAGAATAATAAAGGAGTGAAAAAAGTGGCGAATCAATATATCCAATAAACAGGAACATAATTTTAAACAGAATTAGGCTTTGCACAAACATATAGGCTTTAGAAAAAATATTTACAAGCAATCAAACTTTGGCAGATTATTCTGCTAAATAGCCCATAGATCAGGTGCATTGCAACTTGGGTGCTGCAAATGTCATTTACTGAGGACAAAAAGTTTGTTTCCATGTCTGTCTATGGTACAAAAAATAACATCACAAAGTCCCTGGGATAGTTACTGTAGACACATTTTCACTCTGAAGGCAAACAATTAAAGCACAAATTTCCCTTATCGTTCCCCAACACTTGTCAGCTCTCCACAGAATAACCACATCCTCATAATCATTTTACTCATACATTCCACTGTGCATTTTTTAATCACCACAACACCATCATCATCATCTTAAAAGACATGTACTTATAGGCACATAATTCCTAGTCTCCTTAGCACAGGAAAAACCTGGTGCCAGTTGAGGATCCCTGACCAAGACTGGAAACCAGCTACAGGCTAATTCCATGGATGACCAAGTCTCATTGATGTATGTCAATGTGATCTTGTTCACTCAAGACTTAAACAACTGCATATGTATGGATGCACACCATAAATATTACAATGGGGAAAAGAAATACAATGCAAAATCCTTCCAGCTGAACACTAACATAGCAAGAGCTAAAGCACCGCAATGCCTCAGAAGATGCACAGTACCGTATGTCCTGCTCTCTTCCCAGAATTCAAGAATCATAATTTAATGTTACATTCTATCATCATTATTGAACAAAATGTTTAAATTCCAACTACTTTTACTCCAGGCATGCAGGAAAAAAAAAAGTTCACAGTGGATTGTGATGGTCAAACTTTTGTCCCTGGATTCTTCATGTCATGCTGAAAATGTGAATGCATGTATGTATAAATGAATGAATGAACAAATTAATAAATTAATGAATCAATGCATGCACCCTAGGTAGAAGTATAAACAATGGAAGTGCTCACATTGGTTTCCCTGCAGAAGAGTATGCATTCCAGATACACAGTGTGTAAACAAAGTGAGGATTGTCAAATCTAGCAACTACAGTCTAAAAAGATGGAATCACCTGCAGTGAATAGTTAGCCAGAAACTAATATTACTGTAATTTAGACGTTTATTTTTCTGTTCTCCCTCGCAGCTGGGGGTCAGGGTGGAACTTTTATAGTGGCTAAAAAGCATTAGTGGAGCTGCCAATCATAGCCACGGAACACATCACTGAGGGTACACACCAGGAAATCTAGACGGAATTAAAAAGCTTCCATTCGTGGCAAAAAGCCTTTTTGAAGATAGGTGGGGCAAACCATGAAGCAGATGTGTGAGCTCGCATCAAATGTACCCCAGTTTATTCTGGGACATCTGAACTTTCAGGGATGGGAGTGTCAGGACAGCTGGCGACAAGGTGGGGCAGGGGATCAAAAATAAATTGGCAAATTAAAAAGTCAGCCAGTGCCCTTCAAAACCGAAACCAAAACCATTATCGATGTTCAATAACAAGTGAAAACCACAGACGCTTTGAGTGTCCTCTGCCACAAACCAACAGGAGGTGGCACACAGCCCTTTTTTACAGAAACGGGTTAGGGAAACACAAAATGCACTATTAAGGCTCGTCTGGCATGGGGTGATGCAAGGAAGAGCCTCAGACCCTAGAGACAGGAACCGCCGGGCTCAGGCTTATGGCACTGAGTTTCCAAAAAAACACAGAGAAGAGGAACGGCGTTTTTTCTGGCTTGTCCTAAGTGATCTAACGTCACTAAATTATAGTTTATACAGCTGCACATTTACTAAAGCGAGTCAGGATATGTACCTAAAGTTCCCCTCCTGGGGAACCCTCAGTCTAAAAGTCTAGCTCCCGTCGGCTCTCTCACTTTATCCTTCCCTTGTACTTCGCAGTTATAATGTGGAACATGACAATTTAATCAAAAGAAAGAACCATGTCCATCATCTGGTCAATACAGCTTTGTGCAGAATTCATCTCATATATTAATGCAGCATTAGCACATAAGTACATATTGGCTGTGAAGATCAGACAACAAATTAAAAAGACGATTTGAAACACCAAAAGGACAAGAGTAGGTGTGCAAGTTTGTCAAGTGACATCTGACAGCAACACACCAGTCTTCTACTAATACTCTTAAAACCCAGCCAGGTAAAGCAGAATAATGCCATTAATCGGTCAATGGCGATTACATACAGTTCACGCCAATGAAAGAAAGAGCATATTCCCCCTGAATTTTGGTTGTCTTACTTATTGCATCCATCCAAATAATTTGATAATTTAATTCTGCATTTATACTTCTTAAATTACTGTCTTAGTCCCATTTTCTCCTCTATCACACATACCATTCCCTACGAGAAATGACCGATCCATCAAGGTGGGAAACATATTCGCTGTCCGTACCGCTGTCATAGAAGTCCTCCGACATGTAGGGGGAGCCATTGTTCACACTTGGTAAGGGCATAGGAATCTCCCTTGGGTACATGTTGTGGGAGCTGTGGTGGTTGGGATAATAGTCCTCCTCTCCATGCATCCTGCGGCTGCCGCGAATGCTGTCGCCCCAGTCCTCCCGGTCTTTCCTCTCCTTGTATTCTGAGTCAATGATGTCCCCGGCAGCCTTGGGCTTCAGGTCTGGACTATCCTTCGTCAAGTCACTTCCGCCATATACCTCCTGCAGCTCGTGGGGCTCCAGCATGTCCAGCTGGGGCTCCTTTTGCATGTCGGCTGGGCCCAGGTACTGCTTGGTATAGTAGTCTCCCCGGAAGGTACGCCGCTGCCTCATGTAGCAGATGCCAACCAGCACCAGAAGCAGCACCAGAAGCAGAAGCCCACCGATGATTCCACCCACGACGGCACCCAGGCTGGTGTCAGGAGAGGAGCCCAGCGTTGGGGAGCTGAACTGAGCCCGCTGCTTGGTGGGGGGAGTGTGGGAGAAGCCGCCACTAGGATGGAGGGGTGCGGGAGTGGTAGGAGCTGCAGCCGTGGTGGGGGGAGGGTCTAATGATGAGGGGCAGTTCAAAGGGAAGGTCAGGGAAAGGGAGAGAGGAGGGGAGTGAACCAGTAGAGAGAAAGTACAGAATGTCAGTAGTGCAAAGTTCTTGCCCAAATAATGGTTGTATATAAACCAACACCATTTTTTTGTTTGATCTTAAATTGTGCAAATACCTAATCATGGCAATTACTGAAGTGTATAGGATATTAAAAATTACAAATGAAAAAGAACCGGCTGTAGAACTGTATAAACGGAAATGGTAAATTAAGGGAGCTACTATCGATGTCCCTGCTTCTTCATGCTTACACACAAGCTAATACAAAAACTGCCATTTCATTTCTGAAAATGTTTAAATGTCTAATAACATTTTAGCCCATTTAAGAACCTTTAAGAATTTGTTGCTGCCAGTATGGGAGGGGAGAGGAAAAGATAAACACCCAAGGCACGTCTTGTTCGACTAGGACTTTAGGACTTTGGTGGCAAACCCAAACGTACCGAGACCCACCGTGTCCAGGAGGTGAGGTACTTTCCATGTGGAAACGGATTTATACCTAGTTAACTGAAGGAGCTTAGTTCCTTATCAGATAATGACATCACTAACACATTTAAAATCAAGATGCCACGCAAACCCTGGGGCCTTCAAATGGAGCTTCCATTGGTATTTTACAGATCTTTATGAAATTACTACCAGCACTATAATTGAGATTTTATTATTGAGGCAAGCTACTTCATTAGATGTCATCACACACATGTATACAGACATAGGTAACATTGGCGGCTGTTGACCAAAATTTGCCACAAAGCAAACCCTAGAGCCCCCCCCCCCCCCAGTATAATTTCAGACCTCATCATATATTAGTCATTACTATGAGTATTACAGTGAATAGCAAGATATTCATTATATCTTCCATTGGTTGCTAGTTTCAGTCAAATGTAGCCCTATTTAGCCAGAAACCTGAGTCTCAAGTTGTGCAACTATTAACCCGCTGAACGGATACTTAGAAAGTGATGCTGACTAAAATTGTTTTAACCATTTTTCAGTAGGTGCAGCCTTTGCTGAAATAAAATTATTACAGAAATACGAGTAAAAGTAATGGAGAAACCTGATTAAAATAGGAGATGGACACAGCTTTACACTGTTTTGCTCTACATTACATGTACAACACAAAACACAACAGAAACAGTCATAACATGTCAAACCAGAAAAGCACATCTGTAAACTCCTTATAGTTTCCTTTGTTGTCAGAGTTTTTCACCCTCATTGTGTCCCCTAAACTCCATTTCTCAACTACCAAGGAATTAAACGGCATCAATCAGCCTTTTCAGAATCTCATGGTTTTTCCACTGTGTTATGAACATTCTTATTTACAGTGTAAATGGGTTTAGGTACCATGAAGAACAATATTTATAAATCAAAGTATTTTTAACTTTTTTACCAATTCCTTGTCCACACACCAACAAGAAATATTGGTGAACAAGTGAATTACTCTCGCCTGATAGTTGAACTCATGTTCTGAATGGTTAAAACTTTGTCAATCATCTTTGGGTCAAGAACACACAAGAGCACACATAACTGGAAAGACTAGGTGAAGCATGCTTTACTGGGTGGGTTTCAAAATGTGTCATTACTATCCAATCAACTACTAAATAAAACATGATGAGAAACACACTGAAGTCTATTAGCTTAGTGAGGCAGAAAATGTCTTACTTCATGAAATTTACTAATATCAACCTAAGGGTGGTGCAGTTTTTACTTCAGAAATTTTCTGAACAGCCACAATTGTTTGATTTCCACACAGAAATATCTGTTGTGACTATTTAGTGCCATAAAAATATTTTATGTGATAGGAAAATTTTGTATCCTTTCTTTTTTTAGCAAAATTCAGCTTCACCTGTTGCCTGAAAGAAAGTGCCACTGATACATATACACAAATATACCGGTACATATACACACATATACAACCATATACATATTCACATATACATATACACACATATACACATACACATATATACATCTACACATAGATACATTCACAAATCTGCTAGCCCTAGCTGAGAGACTAAAGAGGATGCAGGCAAGCAGCAGCTGATGAAGACATCAGTTCAAATGTCTTAGCTATAGAGAATGGGAACAGCCATATAAAAGGGAAGCAGCCTGCAATCACTGCCACTGGCAAAAAGTAAAACTCCTCTTCGTGACTATATGACTACACGGAGGATCAGGTAGAAGGGTGTGACATGAGTGCCCAGCTTAACAGAGCTCTCTCTCTTTCGGAAAATGCAGTACCTTCTGCCTTCACATCGTTAATTTTAATGTGGTAAGAAATTTCCAGCAGCCGGTTTCGAGAATAGAGGTTTGGCAACGGCGCACAGAGGCACTGCAAAAATGAAGGCGGCAGGGAGGGGGAAAATGAAGAAAGCAGCCACACACATTGATAAGTATCAAGTGCAAGAAGAGCCTGGCCACCGTAGCAGATGATGTGCTGCACATGTGCTTATGTTGGGACGTCCCTGAAAGCAGTGGCAATCTTCCCGGAACTCTCCACAATACGTACCAGAAAGAGGTTTCACATTTTTCTAGCTACACCTTGCCTTTCCACAGTCTAACCCCCGCCCCCCCGTTCGAGAGAATCATTGGAAAAAAAAACCTCTGAAAGCTTTTGTTGTTGTTGTCGTTTATTTTGTGGGGAAAAAAAACTAAATAAGCAGCAAACCGTAACAAGCTGTAACTGTGTAGGTATTTCTGTGGGGCTTCCTGCTTGGGCAAGGAAAGGGTTAATTATGCAATGCAGCCTTCGTGAAAGGTTGCATTTACTCTCCGCCCCCAAAAACCATCCAAACAGAAGGCAGAGTAGACACAGCAGCTTCCACTCACTCATAGACCCCAAAGAAGCAGAAAAGGTGGGCTGTCCCTCACCTCGGATCCAGACGCGAGTCTCTCTGCTCCTCGTGTCAATGTCGTTCTCAGCCGTGCAGCGATACACTCCCGAATCATTCTGCTGCAGGGGCCGTAGGAAATAGAGGGTGCCGTTTACCACATCCACTCCCTCTGGCATAGGCCCATCCAACCTGGGAGGGTGGGGGTGGCAATAATAAACAAGAGCTGACAAATATGCCACAGTCTGAGATATCCTTAATTATCTGTAATTAAAGTGACAACACTGCTATAAAGACGTGCAGCACATTCAGAAACCACAGAATGACACTGTAAGCCATGGAGAGAGCTAACCTGGATCCGTCATAAAACATAAACACATACAACTCATTCTCAGATAATACTTCTTTCACTAATTACTGCCAAGCCCCTGAACAATGTCAATGAATCTAAACGGCATTAAAGGTTAGAATAATTAATGCAGTAAGAAATGCACATATACAGTACTATAAATATCTGACACTGGTTTGCATACATACACTTTTCTGAAAATACCTGAAAATGAAGAAGAAGAAAAAAATAAAACAAAACATGGAGTATCACTGAAGAGTTCAATGAAACGTAAAATGATCTAAATCTTGGATTCCTCACAATGGCTGCCATTTACCTTGATAACAGCTTGTATAGGAACCATAGGGCATTCAGTTAACGTGTTTCTGCAGAAAATCAGCTGGTCTGCAGCAGCTGGAAATCTGGGGAGCTCATTTATAAAAAATGGTCCTGAGATTCTTGCAGGAGAGGAAATGTTTGTCATTTATATGAATAGTAACAGCTACACTCACAAAACCTTGTGTAAACTGTGATTTGTATCGTACAGGTTATAAATCCCACATATTGAAGATTTGCACATGTACACTCTTAAGAGGTCACCCCATTCCTACCCACTAACGGCCCTAAACTGGCAATGCAAAATTAGCCACGTTTATATACGCGCACATCTGACGTTTGCGATGCCATTTCAGAGACAATAGAGAGGGGGATAAAAGAATTTCTCAGAATGCAACGTGCAGACAAGTTTACAGGGAGGAATGGCAAACCATTTTATTTGATAGTACACTTGGGCAGTGGTGGCTTGATGGTTAGGGAAGCGCACTTGTGATTGAAAGATTGCAGGTTCGAATCCCTGACCTGCAAGGCACCACTGAGATACCCTGAGCAAGGTACCGTCCCCAAGCACTGCTCCCCGGGCGCTGAATTAGCTGCCCCTGCTACGTCACGAAAGTCACATATGGGTCAAATGCAGAGGACACATTCTGTTGTTGTGTGCTGTGGTGTGTTAACACTGATCACTAAATTCTAATCTACCGGTACTACAAGAAAAAGCGGAATGAAAGCATGTGACTGCAGTGGTCATTTCAACAAGCCTGGAAGATGGATTTATAATTTTAAAAAAAATGGCTGGATTTAAAATCCAATAAACCGGCATTCCTCTTCTCTCTCTCAACTATAGATGTCACTTTTTTCTGTTTCCTCCAAAATGTCTGTACAACTGCTCTGGACCATTCATAAATGCTCGTACCTTTTTAGAGTATGTTTTAAATCTGAAAATCTTTGTATAAATGTGCATACAAATGTTTCGTGGCTATTTCGTTCATACATAGCCTTCATAAATGAGCCCCCTGGGGTGTCTGCAGCTTGCTTTGCAATTACTTTCATTCCAATTAATGCCATAAAAGTTAAATGTGACTGAAGGCTGCAAACTGGGAAACGCCAGTTCATTACATGAATGACAGTTCATCATTCTTTCAGTTTTCCTGCACCTTCCTTTTTTGCCAGATAGTTCTTGCACAATTCTGAGATATTTTGGGTCATTGCCTTCCTGAAGAATGATGGGCTGCCCAGTCAGCTGTAATTCTTTAGTATACTATGACAGACAGATTGGCAAGGATTTGTTTTTTGTTTTTAAATAATGATAAAATACTTTTTCACCCGCGAAGCAACCCCAGGTCATAATGTTGTCTACTCCATGTTTCACAGTGGAAACCACATATGCAGCAGTCATGTTCTTCATATGTATGTTCTTACAAATATACAGTTGGACCAAACTATTTCATATCATTCACCGATTCAAATGTCTGGCTTCCAGTCTTCAGAAGCTCAATGTTTTTGGGTTCTGGTAATTCTCTTCCACTTATTCTGCACTCTTAATGTTGGTTTCTTTGCAGTGATTCTTCCAGTTAGGCTTACTCCATACTCCCATTAAAACAACTGCTATTCTAGTAGCATTTAGCTGGACCCAGTATTTCAAGGTCAGTTAATTATCAGTTCTAAAGATTTCTGGCTCAAATGAACTTATTCGCTGAGGTCACCTTTGGCCTGAAGGACCTTGTTCTCTCTGCATAAGTGCCACCTTCTTCAAAATGTTCAATGATCTTGACCACAGCAGTTACAAACACTTGAACATTTCATGCCATTTTTCCTACAGATTGACTGGCTTTTTGTAAAGGAATAACACTTTAACTTGCTTAACTGTGTGGATTTTACTATTTCTTGCTGGTTTAAATTCAGCAGTGACAAATTCATGCAACCTACAATACTCATGGACCCTTAACTGCTAGCAATGGTGAGTTACAAACTTGATCAAATAACATGCTAACTAAAGGCCTTTTCACACAGAGTCCGATTTTTTCACACGAACAACATTATTCTGAACAAACGTATTTCTAAGAAAGCTCTCATACCAAGGCTGACAAATTCGCCATGTCATGATCTGTCACGTTTTCATTCAGAGAGCTTGATTTTTGCACTTTTCTGGTGCATTAAAAAAGAACAATCAATAGGATGTCAGTTTTTACAAGTGATCAGTTTATTATTATTTTCTTAATTGGAAGAAAACCATTAATTTGGTTTATAACATAAGCCTGTAATGATAGACTGATTACCTTTTCGGTAAAATGATCATAGAGTGTCTGGGCAACTTCCCCTGTCTCCCCACTTATGGGCACACCTGCCCAATAGGAGTTCATACGCTGATCCATATAATATAAATATTTAACTCAGAAGATTAAATATGTCAATATTCTAACATTAGACTCGACTTTCAAAATGAAAACATTCAGATCGAAAGAGTCCATACTAGCCTGTCTTATCTGATGTCAAGGATGTTAAGCTGCTTGCAGCTGTTCTGGATGCTTGTGTTTATGCTGGTTATTCCTTAATATTTTAGAAAATTTTGTAATATGGATTTTGGAACATATTAGACTGAGGCTATTTATTAATATTTTATTTCATTCAATTTCTAGACTGTATATAATGAATATCCAATAAAAATAATCAATAAGCTCTGTTTTCTCTATTCCGGCAGTAAGTCACCTGAAAACAGACTATGTTGCTGCCTTGTTCTCAGTATTCATTTTTTACGGAGCACGAGCACCATAGCAGTATCTTCTGCGCAGTGACACGATTGGTGTCTTGTTTCAATTTTTGGGGTGAACTGCCCTTTTCAATCAGAGAAGACTTATAGATTCATTTTTACAGTATTACAGAGTTAACTGACCTGAAATTCTCTTGCTTTGATATTTGCAAGAGTTCCAACTTTTAATTAAAAATACAATTTTATTTATGATCATCCACTTCTATGAGTACACATATATCTTATCTGCTTTTATGTGTTCAGTGCTCTCGTTATGAGGCAAATGAAGAGCAGGACTTAACTGTAACGGCCATGTGATTTTCACAGGCAATAGGAGTAACTGTTCGCGTTCTGGCATATTACTTTCTTTTTTTTTTTTTATTACCTTATTTACGACCTATGGCACATCATTTCTAGTCAGAGGTGAGTTGCTGTAAATAGCTACAGGACCAGCTAATTCATTCAGGATTTTCATACTTGATAACATTAAGACAAAAATTCACAAATTCCCGATAACTGGGCCACACTCTGAATGAACAGCTGATGGACGTTCTGGGCGGATGCCTACAAGCAGCGTGTTTTGGAGGGTATCCCTCAATGACAGCGGTAGATTCCTGTAGAAGGCTTCCAGACTCCTACTGACTCCAAGCCACGTCATATCAAGACTTTCCAAAGTAAACTTCTTCTCAAACTGTGGGAAACACTTGAAAAAAAATTGTTCTAGCAGTAAGAACTTAACAGCGTGGACTTCTGCAAGAAACGCCTACCTGGACCAGGATAGGGAGCTGACAGGTGGGTTAGCGTTGACCCGACACTGCAGATGAGAGTCTGTTCCTCCAACAAGCCAGTTCCCAATGGATTTAAGCACGATTTCAGGAGCAACTGGAAGAGATGAGGCACAAAGGTTGAAACCGTGGAAAAAAACTGGAAGCCTTTGTCCACACACACCTGCTAGACACCATCCACACCCAACAGTGAATATTTATATATGTAAGAAGTGGAATTTCCCAGTTCTTTGGATCGAAGGCTCATACGATTCCCAGAGACCATTACACCATCCAACACATAGCTGATTGAGTTTCAGGAAAACACATGGCTTGTGCTGTGATACTGAATATACAAAATCACACACATAAATTTATGCCTATAGAGTGCATAATAAACAATACATATGTAATCTGCAATAACTCTATTCTCCCATAATTTCACCAAAGGAGGGTGAAATTTAATACGGAAGACTAGTTCTCTTCGCTGTTTAATTCATTTAACACTGTAAATGTCATGATCAAAATTAACTTATTGCTGGAAAACCACCACAACACAATTTAGGACTGAATCCATACAAAAATGCTTTGTGTACACGATGTTTAAAAAGTAGCGATTTATGGCCTTACTATGGCTCAGAAGGTAAAGCGCCCCCTCCGTGATAAATGAAGCACAGCATCCTGCTCTGCCATTAGTTCTCCTTAAGTTACATCCAGCATGATGTGGCCCACGGCCCATTCGGCGCGGGATGTTTATCTGTGTGTGGTATCCACTCTGTCCATTTCCACCTCCCACATTTGCCCACAGCTGTAACTGGTGAGGGTTTTATCAATATTTCATACAGCGTCTCAGTAGCCAGCACCAAAAAAACATCTTAATAAGGATACTGCTGCAGCTCAGCGGGTCCAGGAAGCATACATTAAACGTGCAGCTTATAACGGACACCTTACACAGCAGAGGTAACCCTGGAGAGCCATCCTTCTATAGCTTGAGACTGGTATAACTACCAGTGCTTGTTATATCTACAGTATTGCACTACACCAACATGGTAATGAAAAACAGATGGAATTCCAATGACAGGCAGCAAGTGACTGGTGATCATTTTGTGTTTGTTGGTGAGCTTGTGGGGGTGGTGGTGGTGAACCCCTCCCCTCCCTCTCTCCCTCTCCAGCCCACCCCTGCCTGAAAACTCACACTGCACATTGAGCCAATGAGTCGATCGGAACTCTGTCTGCAGTGCAGGGTGCCGCACCACACAGGTGAGGGAGAGCTTCTGGGTGTGGCGTGTCGGCCGCCAGGTGTAGCTGACCCAGGTGGTGGCGGTGCCATCAGGTTCCTTCTGCTGGTGTTCCTGGGAGCGGCCGAACAGGTCGGACTCCCAGGAGACCTCGGCGGGGGGCAGGGCTCGCTCAGCTGTGCATGTGGCCACCAGCGTCTCATTCCCACCATCCAGCAACGGGCCAGAGCTCGCGGACACATACACCTTGGGCTCCACTGAGAAAGAGAGCAGAGTAGCGCTGAACTATTCGGGGAAAACATCTGATGATTCTGATCACAATTTTTCTGACAGATATTGCGATTGCGAATTTGATTTGCGATGTATTTTTTTTTTTTAAAGTCAAGCTTCCGTTCAGAATTCAGTGCACAAATTATTTAAAACGTATGACGCAGCATAATCATAAGATACCATCAAAATATTAAGTGGTCTATATTTAATGCAAGGATGAAAAGTTAAAGAATTGTTTCCAACATGTATTTCTTGCTGTCTTTAAATTAGCAAAGAACAATCAAATCAAGAACAATCAAAAATCACAATTATCACAAAAGCTGTGACTGTGTTAAGTTTGAAATCGATACATCGTTCAGCCCGAGAGCAGACTGTTGGACAGATGAGAAATGGACCAAGAAGAAAAGATGGAAAGACTCAAGGACAGGAAACATTTCGATTTGCTTACAATCAAACAGTTAATTTACAATTAAGCACCATCCAGTGTAAAGCAGGGAGCCAAAGGCGCATGTTTACATGCAGGGGTACAGCTAGAAATTCTGGGCGACAGGTAACATTTTCAGAGCGGGAGAAGAATAATTTTATGTAATATAAGGCAGACTGCACACAATTTAGATAAGGTAAGCTTCACATGGATGACTGAAGGAAAAATAGGAAAACAGGTATAACCACAGAATATTAGGTATTACAGGTTAAGGGGGGAAAGGAGTACAGTACATACACACAGAATATCCTGACCACCATGCTAATGAACACACAGACACCGGACTTCTGACAACTTCAGTTTTTTCGATTGCAGTCACAGTTTTTTTATGAAATTAAGTTTCACCTTCTCCACAATGTCAAAATTACATTGTGGTTTTTAATCACACTCTACTGTAATGTACACAAAGCCCACACTCAGACACAAATACACCAGAAATGAGCAAATGGACAGATAAAGCCGGGGTGTGAAGTTCTTGCAGTGGTTTTTATGGCTGGCAGCCCCAGCGCTCTGGAGCAGAGGGGGACTTACTTGCTGGTCTCTACACAAGCATATTCTCACATTCTGAGGATTAATGAGATATTAATCATGGACCCACACTCAGACACTGGGCAAACTGAAGAACAGCAAAATGTTGTTTTTGGCCATGCTGGTTTTCCATTTAGGTAACTATATATTCATGCACCACTTTCTACCAAACACAGTCAAAGTTTCCACAGTGACTGCGTCAGCCCAGTCGGCAGCAGCAAGCAGTACATTCATTCACTGGCAACCAGATATGCACATTTTGGCAGGAGTCCCCAATAAAACTCGCCTTCACATCGAACTCCCAGACACTATTTCGTGTGCGATGATCAGCATCTGCATTCCTTTGCTTGGTTGTGCCTACAGTCCTACTCTGCTGCGCAGTTCCCATCGTAACGGTGCCAAGCTTTCGGTTAAGCGCAGGGGGACCGTGTCTGGTTACACGACTTCTCAGTATCTAGGCCAATCAAACGGCTAGACAGGTTGTCCCCTGAGACACATTCCTACACATGACACAGCACGGTTGTGTATTGGGAGCTGGGGTGGGGCTTTTTCCAGTTTCCCTCAGCAATTCCATTTCTTTATTCTCAGAACCAGATTCCGCAGCCAATGCACTGATTTATTTATTTAAAAAAAAAACACGAGTGAATTAGTTTGCCTGCATTACACTCGGTATATAGTCAGTGTAGTTGCAGCATAAATTTACAAGGCCATGCCTCTAAAATCTGGCCCCCAACCCCATGCAGAAATATGACCACTGTGGGTCAACACATCGCTGCAGTTCAGCACCCCACTGCACCTAAAATAGACATAAATAGCTCCCCACCCCTCCCCCCTCACCACCTCTGGCCAACAGAACCCCTCCTGGCATTCCTCCCATTCTTCCTACTGCTGACACCCCCCCCTCACTGAATACTGCGGCGTCGTCACTCCGCCTCCCGCAGCAGGCAGCCCCCCAGCATGGACACCTAAATTGGAGACCCTGTCAGGAAGGGGACTGCCTGAACATAGGGGTCAACGATTTCCAGACAGTGAAACCACTTTGAGCCCCGGTCCGCTCGCGGGACTCGCATGACACGATGCGACTGATGGTCACTAGAGCGAATGTGATGAGTGATGCCAACTAACGATAAAGCAAGATAAGACTGAAAAATACATATCGCACTATGAGTTTTTACTCCCGGCTGTTGTGTAATTAAGAGCTGAAGCGGAGAGACGGCAGAGTGTTTCCAGGGCTTCCATATCCCATGAGGCCACGTACCTTAGCAACATCCCAAAACACTCTTACACCGATATCAACATGCTTACTCATTCTCTCTCTCACAGACACAAGTCACAGGATCTACAGGCCGGCGACACACATTTACCCAGAATGCTGACGGTGGTGGAGGCCTGCTTATTGCCCATTGGAAAAGTGGCCACTTTGCAGGTGTAGACCCCGGCGTCAGTGAAGCCCACGTTCTCCAGCAGGACCGTGGCATCATGCCTGGATGCTGACAGGAAGGAGAGGCGCCCCGCATACTCGTCTGTGATCGAGGTGCCGAATTCGGGGTTGTATACGGCCAGGGTGACACTGCTTGAAGCCACACGGTGCTCCCAGGAGCTCTGTGTCAGGCTGAGGTTGGACCCCACCTGTATCTGACATCCTAGGGTGATGTTCTTCCCCAGCACAGCGTCGATGTTCCTCGGGACCAGCACCTCGTTACACATCACTCCTGTAAGGGGAGGGAGATCCATCAGGAGGGACTTTCAAAAGGCTGCCATTAGTCATCACGTACACTAAGAAAATCAAGCAAACACCAACTCTGGTTCCCTGAAGGCCAGAGGAAAGTTCATCTGTCTGTGGTTCTCAGGGTGGCCATTAAAACACATATCGGGGAGGGGTCCACATCGCCCTTAAGCAAGATGGCCGCCCTCCAGCTGGGGTACCAGCATCAGCTATGAAGGGAAGCTTCTTGCCATAGCCACCCATCAGACTTCAGTATTTTAATGAGCATTCTGTGTGCTGCCTTCTTGTTCTCTGTGGGATGCCCTCACTGTCCCCATTACTAATTGGCAAAGCAAACCACCAAACAAAGAAGCAGGATATTCTGGAACAGCATCAAACAAACCAAGCAATTTGACTTTTTATAGGCGTTTCTGTCTATGTCTGGGACCCCCATGTGGATAATGGATCACAGTTTAAATGCAAAAAGTTCATTCTATCTTACTACAAGGTTACGGTGGCCCATGGCAGGGGGTGGAGGTGGGGGCGCAGGGGTGCAGAAGGTTACAGCTTGTGGGTGGAGGTACTTCTGAACAAACCACCCGAATCACCCTAGCACATCCGCTTTTACAACACAGCGCCAGTGTGCACGAGTGCACGAGAGCACGTGCACATGCCCAGAGGAGGCAGGACACAGGACAGAGCGATATGTGTAAAGTCAAAAGAAAGCTGACGGAGCCAGTTTCTAAGAAAAGCGCAATGAAACTGAGCACTCCGATGGAGCGAGGCGTCGAGCGTGGAGAAGGCAGCCCCTCCTCCAGCCTGGCCTCCTTTCCTCATCCAAAAGCCAGGCATGCTTAGAGGGAGGCAGGACAGCTGGGCGCAGGTAGACGTACGCGCCAGCATGCCAGACGCAGGCCAATTCGAAAAAAAAGACAGGGGAGCGAGTGGGTGGGTGGGCGATGACTCTGCCTTTTTCCGATGTGCTTTCAGCAGGTTCACCGAACCAAATGTTTCATTTTCGACTGCAGCTTTATATGCCCACATACCCACTTGGGCGCTCAGCAGGTCGCATAGTTGCTAAGGATTCAGAAAGGTTACTGGAAGGTAAGTTCAAATCCCAGGAAGGGCCTTGTTGTAGTAAAATGGCCCTGTAAATAGTATACCGGAATATATGTGAACAGGAGAAGATGAAGGGGGGGCGAGCATTTTAAAGGGTAGCATATATTAATAGAAAAAAAGAAAATAAGTGCAACCATGAGAGAGGGAAGCATTAACAGTAAAAAAAAACACCCAGAAACACTGGCTGCCTGCGTTTCAGAGCTAAACAGTAACTGTTTCACATTACACACACACTGGCCACCAGCAGACGACAAAACAGGTAGACACACCCCCCATTCCCAGAGCACCAGTGACAATACTCACATTGAGTAAAGGGCACAGGAACAAATACTGGTTGGGAAATGAATTGCTAATAATACTGAAGGTTAAATTCCTGAGAGAGAACTGGCCTTAGAAAGCTGGAAACTGATGTGGTCTGTGAATAAATGGAATCTATGTAAAGGGAGCAACTACAACGGAACAGGTTCATTTGAACAAAAAAAGGTGTCTGCTATGAATCTGAACAATAAAACAAAACAGAGATAAACAAAGCTGAGGGGGAAATACAGCCATCACCCGGAACAGCCAGCTGAGAAACATGGTATCCATCCATCCCGAGCCAGTGACATGTCCACTGGTTGTACACAAGATGCGTCAAGGCAGACACTGGGAACACAGGTCGCATATGCATATGGGGATTTTGGGATGGGAATAGCACAAATGCACAGCTCTTGGGGCAGTGGGGGGGGGGGGGGCACGGGGCTTAATTCTGCCCCCATCTCCAGAAGAGGGGAAACAGATGGCCACTATGCGGGACACCCGAAAACCCCAGTGAGGAGATTTGGAGGCCAGCCGTTCATTGCTGCATTGGGAGAGGAGAGCTGCCTAGAAACGGCACCACAACTGAAAAAGATAAATAAATAAACACTGAACAGACAAAATTAAATATCAAACATCAGTATCAGAACAAGCGGACAGGAAGTCAGTTTTACCACAATTTCTCCACGACATCTGGAGCGCCTATGTCTAAGCTGCATCCTAAGGAGTGAATGATTAAATAATATGCATGGCGTTCTTACATACAAGCTCTCTCACTGGTGACAGACACAGCATACACAGATGGAGTACTGCAGGACAGTGCAAGGCCAGTATTGCTGTCTCAGTCAGAGAAAACCATTCGTAATTGTTACCTTGCATTCAGTGAATGACCATGCAGTCATAAGACATCAGCGATGACATTTCATGAAGCACTGATGCATTCAGATCTCAGAGCCCCCCAATCCCAACCCCAGCACCACCAGCAGAAGCACCTTGCCACCCTGCTGCCTGATCTAGGTCATTTTTAATGCCAAACTGTAGAGACCCTAATGATTAAAACACAATCTTATGTGTGAAATGCCTCAGTGATGGTGTAATGCAATGCAAAGAGAACAGATTAATTCAATAAAAAACAATGGGGGGGCATCAGTAATAAGCTCTTTATGAGTAGTAGAAGTACAAAGCAGGGCAAAAATTAATTCATGAAAAAGCTATGCTTTATTCTCTGCTGACATCACTAATTGGGACAAGCTGTGGGACAGGGTTATGCTGGTGATAGATAATCAAAACTAACTATAAATGCGCCACCCAGCAACTGCCTCAAAGATTCCATACGGGCCAGATGGATCCACCAGGGCCCCCGCACATGCCTTCCTGACCCAGCCTTGTTCGTGATCCCCCCAGACCTCGGGGAGGGAGGGAGGACAAACATGCTGCATGCAGGGAGGCTTGTTTTTTCAGGAAATATCCCAATGTCCAGTATTGAGAATATGATGTCATCTCAGCCAAAATCTTAGCTTGGAACTCTGATGTTTTTTTTTTCTTTTTTTCCTCTTAATTTAAGCAAATCTTTGTATAAGCTATAAGCTCAGATTCAGATGAGAAACTGAAGAATCAGTTATATAAAATCATCATATGCATTACATCAAATACATCAAAAATCACATTTTATACATATTATATAAATCTAGATCTCTCGCTATATTGTCATTCTGCCACTTATATGGCCATTTTTGTCATAGTACACATATTTCCAACTCGAAACTTCTACTTAGATTATAACTAATTTAGCAGTTTCCCAGGAGAGAAGTCGAATGTGGTTTAAAGAGAACTGAGAATCCAACATACCGCACCAGGACTCAATGGGAAGTCCCTGTTCTGTATGAACACAGAAAACTGCCCTTACCTAGAGCAGAACAAAGGGTCATAACCATATAAGAGGAGTAGAGAAAGGGAAGAAGCAGACAAAGAGCAGTGAATACAGAAATGGATACTACAGCTAAGAGGCACAGCTGAGTCAATTTCTGCACAAGGTCACAAGCCAGAAGGAATCAAGGGGACACCCGGGAACTGACAGCAAGAATGGTGAGATACACATTTCGGTCAGCTGCGCTGAAGGGGTCAGGAGGACGAAGACACAGAGTTACCCCCAACAACATGGAGCTTTTCCTTTGTTCAGAAAGCAGCAGCAATGTATAATGAACCTATAGTTACAGCATTGTCACTGACTTGAGGTTAAACACAAATGCTAAGTTCTCTTTGGCATTATGGGATTTTTTTTCATAAAAAAGGTCACCACTGTAATACATCTGACTCAGCACCAATGTTCACACCACCAAAATGAGGAAGATAACACAAAAAGCACATATCAGACATGCACGATACACAAGGTCATCTGTTAATGTGTCCGAAGATACCTTTTCGCTTTCTGCTTGTGCAACATTTTCAGTAACTCAAAATACCACCGGAATCCAGTCCAGCTTCCAGTTCAAGTCCAAGTTCAAGACAAACTATTCCAAACAATGCAATACAACCCACCAAGCAACAGAAAGACAAAAAGGCAGCTAATACTGCAGGGATGAGATAAGACAGAAGACAATAACACACCTGAGAGATTAGCTAAAAGGACCCCATCCATCCATCCATCCATCATCGTCCGCTTGTCCGGGGTTCGGGTCGCGGGGGTAGCAGCTTCAGGAGGGATACC